>BLBF01000041.1:11841120-11865226 GCA_015471245.1 Laticauda colubrina | reverse complement strand
TGTTGAAATGTCTGAATGATACATAGTTGCATTGCAAACACATAAATGATACATAGTTACAACACAACAGGACCAGCAGCACCAGCAGCACCAGCAGCACCAGCAGCACCAGCAGCACCAGCAGCATCAGCAGCACCAGCAGGACCAGCAGGACCAGCAGGACCAGGATCAGCAGCAGCAGAGTAAGCACCAGCAGAAGCACCAGCAGGACCAGCAGGACCAGCAGGACCAACAGGACCAGGAGCACCAGCAGGACCAGCAGCACCAGCAGCACCAGCAGCATCAGCAGCACCAGCAGGACCAGCAGGACCAGGATCAGCAGCAGCAGCAGAGTAAGCACCAGCAGCACCAGCAGGACCAACCGGACCAGGAACACCAGCAGGACCAGGAGCAGCGCCAGTGGAGTAAGCACCAGCAGAAGCACCAGCACCAGGAGCAGCGTCAGCAGAGTAAGCACTAGCACCAGGAGCAGCACCAGCAGAACCCCCAGCACCAGCAGAGTCAGCCCGAGCAGCAGAAACCCCAACAGAAGCAGAGTCAGGGCCAGGGGGTGGGATGGTGGTCCTGTCCTTCTTGCCAGGGCTGGCAGCAGATGGCACAGGCTTCCTCTTCTTCCCCATAGTTGTTGGCTGGAGATGTGTCTGGCAGCAGGTCTTTCCTCTGAATGCTTGCGAGCTGCATCCTTTTATATCTGCAGGGCTAACGCAATGCATCCTCCCCGCATGCGCAGTGAACGCTTTGCATCCGCTAGGCATCCGCTAGGCATCTGCTAGGCATCCGTGATGCCTCTGCTGTATCCGCTAAGCATCCGCTCTGCATCCGTTCCTTCCGCTGCACGTCTGCTTCGCTGTGCTCCCCCGGAAGCCCTGTGGATGTGCCATCTGCTTCCATCCGCTAGGCTTCCGTGGAGCATCCTCTTTACATCCTGGCTACATCCTCTCCCTGTCCGTTCCTTTTCCGTTGTTTTCCGCTCTGTTTATGCAAATTTGGGGCACTTTTGAGAGCGGATAACAATGGATGGAAAATTTTCTCGGCCGCTGTGTCCTTTTTACATACTTTTTGCATCCGTCGGCCTATGTGACAGGCCCTTAATGGGATTGCTCTTGATTGATTATATATCTTTTATATATTCAGAAAGCAGGATTAAGTTCTTTAAATTCAGGATCCATCATCTTGGTCTCTTGGTCAACAAGAGAGCATGTACATACAAAGCCTATAATGAACACATATTGATGTTATTGGGAAAAAAGGAACCCTTTTTAAGAATGAAGTGATTTTGTGCTCCTGTGATTCTAAACTTTCAGTGAACATGTACAATTAATGGAGATAACTCAAGAGTAAAGAAGATAATTCATTGCCTATTCTTCCAAAACCCAGAGGACAAATTACTCTAGAATTAGTGTAGAAATCCACAGAATTGTGTGTAAGGTTTTTGAATCATCTAGAACTCCTCATCTATTTTGCATCTTTGGGTGGCGCCTAATAAATTTTTTGCCTAGTATGGATTGTAATTTTTTTTTGTAGACAATTTACTGTTGTTGATTGATATTTTAAAGTGATCAAGGATAATCAACTGTACATACTATATCTCTTAGATATCATTGGTAACTTATTATTTATTCTAATATTGACCACAGCATATCAAGAAGTCCTAGGCAAAGCATTTGGATGAACAGTAAGACAAAGGGTGTTTTGCAAAGCTTGTGTGATGGCTTCTAAGCTGTCTAGGGCTTTCAGAGGACAAGCAATCATTCTGCTGGGATCATGATTAGGATGTGCAAGTCCCGAGCAGTAGATGGAGTGATTAAATGTAGTGATTAAATATTCCCAGTAGACCTTCCACAGAATAGTGTCAGAAGGTAAAGGAGTGCAATTATGGTGTGTGTCCTCATTATTTTTCCTTATGAGTACTTGTAAAGGACAAGGGAGTCAGGCCTTTTTCAGTTGAAGCTCTGAGTCTTAAGGATAGCCTCCCAAGAAAGATTTGTCAAGACCCATCTTTGCCATTGTTAAAATGTTTTATAAAACCATTTTATTCTGGCAACCATTTGAGTCAAGCAACAAATCTGTATTTATTTTTATGCTGCTGCTACTATAATTTTTAATGATGAGGTTTTGAGGTATCTTATGGTCATTTGCTTGTGTTGGGTTGTTAGGCTTTTTTTTAAAATAATACACTATGATTTATATTTTTATTTGTAAATGGCCCTAATTTAGAAAAAGCTGCCTTGAATCAGAGAAAGGTAGAACATAAATACCCAAGTAAGGCACCAAATCATATGCATTATGAAGAAAGAGACATAAGAGGGCTCTAATTTGCCTGAAATTTACATAGGCACATAGACATTTAGAAATGACTGTAATAAATACATCTGATCACAGTGGAAGAACAAATGACCAAGGGTATGGTCGGCTTCCTGCCCAGCCTATTGTCCAGCTGTGAAATGGTGAAAGTCACACTTGAAGATTCATGTGTGCTAATTTCAGGATTCTTTATTTGTAACCAGGCTTGGAATACACAGTGGAAACTTGCTAACAGAAGATGTTTCTGCAAATCTTTCCAAGGACAACAACTTGGCTGCCTTACTCTTCAGAAAGAGCAGGAGGAAAGTATCTGTAGGCTCTGGTACACAGCTAGCTGTTGTGAAGGGTGTCCAACTAGTTCATTCCAACTGCATTCTCATCATTGTAAATTTTCATGTCTTTTTATGTTAATAATGTAGTTGACCCTGAGTATTGTTTCTCACTATTCAAAGAGAGAAAGGCAAAGAGAAAGATCTGTCGGAAAAAAAAACATAATTCTTTCATGAATAAAAGATGGCACAGAATTTATGGACTTTCCTAAAAGAACAACCCTAAAAGGACTACAGCACACACAGACACACATACACTGGTGCATAATAAAGGTGTCTTTTAAAACTCAGTCTGGAGGATTTTAGAAGAGGAATTAAAGTCAGATAAAGTCAAATTTCATTTGTTGGTGGCAGGTCTCATTGTGGTGTCTTACACATTGTAATGCATAGAATTTTGGATTATGGGGTCCATCTCTATATAAAAGGTTGAGATAATATCAAAATAAAGCTAATAGTGAAATAAACTAATAAATTTAATCCATGTCTACTTACAAAGAAGAAGAAATTAGGCATCATCAAATAAATGAATCACAAGAAGACATGTGATCTGGATTTTCTAAAATCAAAATAAGATAAGGAAGGAAACGGAAGGAAAGGGAGAAGGAAGGAGCAGGGAGGAAGGAAGAGGGAGAAGGAAGGAAGGAAGGTATAAGAGGAAGGGAAAGAAGGAAGATTTTTAATGCTCGCTGCCAGCTTTATCAAGGAAATTCAAGAGAAAGCCATCAGAATGTCAGAAATCACTCTTTCACTCTTATTTTGGCCTGCTTGTAATCATTCTGTTTCTCTGTTCAGATAAGGAAAGAAAGAAGAGAGGGAAAGAAAGAATGAAAGAAGGAAGACTTATGTACATCTTCACCATTGCCCCCCCTATCTTTTCCAATCTTCCAGACCTGCATTGCAACTTCAGGCCTTTCCTGACCCATATACTGGTAGCACCTCTCCTGTGCTCTAAACAGCTTCCCAATCTGCATCTATGTACACTCCCTTATTCCCTACTTCACCTGTCAGAGCAACAGACACTTCACCTGTCAGAGCTTGCTTGCCTTGGTCTTTCAACTTCCTGCTGCCTTCTCTGATGACTTTCTTCCAGAAAGCTTCCCACAAACTAAAGGGAGGCCAGAGTTGAACTGTGGTGTCCTTAGTGCACTCTGAGTTTGGTTGTTTACTTGCAACAACCATGTACCAAGTTCATTACCCAATTAGGCAAGTGTAGACTCTGCTTAAAGCACAGCTGTTGTTAAAAAGTTAAATATTGGTGTATTTTAATTGGGTAAAACAAAGCAGTGCTCTACACATTGGTCGAGAACATAATTGCAGATGTAACATGCATTGATGCTGAATTGCTGGCACACAATCGATTTGGATCAATTGTTAGATTGCATGGTGCAACAAGGAACATTGATTGGGAAATGATCAAGGTTGTTGTATTTGACAGAAAATTGAGTGAACAATTGAAAATTATATATATATGGTGGAAAATTGATGAATTTGTTTTCCTATATGGAGTGTTTAGTGGAGATAGAAAAAGAGATGGAGAAATTTTAAGATAGACTATAATTCCCGTAGTATAAGAAATTACTGTTGGAAAATGCTGTCAAAATATGTATGAACCCAATGGTAAGAAAACGTGATACACTCAGCAAACAGGTGCTGTGCTCTGCTCAGATATTTATTTCTGACTAATCTGAAACCAAGGAACTATTATAATTTTAGAGCTTCAGAAAACAAGTTAGCTTAATCAAAGAACATTCTGTTCAGAGACTGCTATGTGTATATAAAACCCCAGCAATTGTGTTTGACAAGTCATCATTGCTTAAGAACATGTCTCTTTTATAACCCTGTGTATTTGAGGCATGCTGATTTCTTACTTGACACTCTCTGAACTTTGAACATACATTGTCAGAGAAAAAGTGGTGCAACTTGTGGTTTTATGCCTTCCAGAGAAAATACATAGAAAATATCATAGATTTCAAAATACAAAATTACTAGTCCTCTTTCAAACCTCTTTCATACCTGCTGTTCATCTAATTTTCTTCATCCTCTACAAATCTAATTTTCTTTGTCTTCTAAGTATCCCATGGAGTGACAGATAAACAAATAATAAAATAAATATCCCAGAGCACTTTCTATTTAATGGCTATTGAGCATGATCATTATATTCCAAGTTAGAGAAGAATGGGGTGGGCACAAATGGTATCTCAAGGCAAGTAAATAGGATAAAATGGAGAAGTCCATATCACCTGTCATCACTAACCTATAAATGGAACATTTTAAATCGATGCTTCAGACAAATCCGAAACAAACTCAAACTCTGGCTTAGATATGCAGATGACACTTTCGTAATTTGGCCACATGGGAAAGAAAAACTGGACAGCATCACATGTACAAAACTCATACCACTTCTTGGAAATGATCAAAGATCAACACGTGGAATAAGAAGATCTGCTTGTAAGTTTCAACGTGGTTTCACTATTCACTCAAGTCCCGATAAAAGAAACTCTTGAAATCATCAAAAATAAATACCAACCAGCTAAACACCTCATGGAACTAGCAGAACACTGCTTAACCAACACATATTTCACATACAAAGGATAAAGATACAAGCAAATTGAAGGAGCTCTATGGGATCACCACTGTCACCCGTCATTGCAAACCTGTTCGTGGAAAATTCAAATCCAGAGCCCTAGCTAATGCCACCCACAAACCCAAACTACGGTTAAGATACATTGATGACACATTTGAGATTTGGCCCCATGGAAAAGAAAACCTAAACAATTTCCTAACACACCTAAACAGCACACACCCCAAAATCAGGTACACCATGGAAATGGAAACAAACAACTATCATTCCTAGATGTACTAATCTACAAAAAAACAGATGGCACACTAGGAAATACCATATACCAGAAGAAAACACACACCAACCGCGACCTCAACGCCCAATCCCACCACCACCTACAACAAATAAAGACTCACAGATGAACACAATACAGAAGCTTGATGATGGCAGATGAGATTCTGCCGAAACGTTGCTCGAACTTTAAAAGCACAACTATAATGACATGGGAAAATACCTGAACAAAGCTTTACTTGGAGCCAAACTGCACTAAAAGTCTCCAATACAGGAACACAATGTTGCCAGCCAATCAAGACACAAAAAAAGCCACAAAACAGACAGAAGATATTAGAAACACCACTCAAGCAGAACACAGCAATCTCCAAGACCAATAAACACAGACCAAGAATCCCAACCAATCAGGATGAAGAAAAAACCATTCTGGCACAGCAATAGGCCAGCCCCAAATTTAAAACTGAAACAACTGGAGAGTCTGATTCACAGATGAACTCAATACAGAAGCCTGATGATGGCAGATGAGATTCTGCTGAAACGTTGCTACAACTTTAAAAGCACTACAATGACGTGGGATAATACCCGAAGGAAGCTGAACAGCACACATGTAAGTCCCCGCGAAAACATATATAGATATATGTTTTTTAAAGTTTTCGCAGGGACTTACATGTGTGCTGTTCAGCTTCCTTTGGGTATTATCCCATGTCATTGTAGTGCTTTTATGGTTGTAGCAACGTTTCAGCAGAATCTCATCTGCCATCATCAGGCTTCTTTATTGAGTTTGTATGTGGGTCAGGGTCTCACAGCCATTGGTTTTAAATTTGAGGCTAGCCTATTATTGTGGCAGAATGTTTTTTTCTACATCCTGATTGGTTGGGAGTCTTGGTCTGTGTTTATTGGACTTGGAGTTTGTTTGATTGGTGTTCCTGGTTTCTTATTCTTATTCTTGCATCTTGTAACTGTTTTAATTTTATTCTTGCTTTATTGCCCTGCCAAATATATTTCAACACAATTATATTTAAGTCTTCAAAAATTTTTTTCCCTAGTTGGATTGGAATTGTCTGGAATAAATATAAAATTCTAGGCAATACATTTATCTTAAGCCTCTGTCACACTGCACCAACGGATGGAAAGAGGATGTAAAACAGAGAAAAACACTTGTCATCCGTTGATCAATGCGATGCATCCATTCTGTACTCACTGCCTCCGTTTTGCTTCCTCTCTATCCGCCCAGCATCCGTTTATTGACGTTTCATCCACTCAGAAAGTTTTGAGCTGCTCAAAACTTTTGAGGGGAAAATGTATCCAATGCGTCCATTCTGCATCTGCTAGGCATCCGCTAGGCATCCGTTCTGCATCCGTTACACATCCGCTATATCCGCTAGGCATCCGTTGTGAATCTGCGCAACTCCATCCGCTCCAGCGGTAAACGGACGCAGGGAGGAAGCGGAACGGACATGGAACAGATTCAGAACGGATGCTCAGCAGATGCAGAATGGAAACAAAGCATTTAAAACAGAAAAACTGTCCACAGAGGGGACCTATCTTGGATATTAAGGATGTCTAGAGGATGCCTAGAGGATGCAAAGGGACACCTAAGGGAAAACCTATACTGCCTATAAAAAGGGGGAGCAATTCACCTGGATCTCACTTTCAGACCAGCAGCCCTGGTGTGCAGACCTCTGCAGCCTTCATTTGACTCTTGCTCTTCCACAGCATCCAGTCATGTCCACCGTGGATCGTAACAAAGTCCTTTTGGCAGCCACCATCCTTCTGCAACAGTGCGAAGCCATCTACAGGCTCTGTGAACTCTACTACGGGAAGAAAAGGAGGCAGCCAAGAAGCGTCTGGGTCTGAAGATGGATCACCAGAAGAGCAGAGTACGGACTATACAACAAGCTGATGGTGGAGCTCAGGAACGAAGACACTCAGGCATTCCAGAACTTCACGAGGATGCCTCCAGCCATGTTTGACGAAGTTGTGCAGTGGCTGACACCCAGGTTGACCAAGGCAAACACCAACTTCCGGCCCAGCCTGGAACCTGGGCTCAAGGTGGCACTCACTCTGCACCACCTGGCCTCAGGGACCATGGACACGAGCATGCAGTACGGCTGGAGGGTGCCACACAACACCATCAGCATTGTGGTCAGAGAAGTGGTGCAGGCCATCATCGAAGAATACCTGGAGGAGCTCCTCCAGTGCCCCACCACTGAAGAAGGATGGAAGAAAGTTGCAGAGCAGTGGTATCAGAGGTGGAACTTCCCCCACACCGTTGGAGCCATCGATGGCAAGCACATGGCCTGCAAAGCTCCAGCCAAGTCGGCGTCCACTTATTTCAACTACAAGGGTTTCTTCAGCATCATCCTCTTCGCCATGGTCGATGCTGACTACAAGTTCAAGTACATCGATGCTTCAGGCAACGGTTCATCTTCAGATGCCCAGGTATACAATGCCAGTCACCTCAAGGAGGGGCTGGAACGCAACCTTATCATGGGCTTCCCAGATCCAGACCCCCTGCCCAACAACATGCAAGATGTGCCCAACTTCATCGTGGGAGATGACGACTTCTCCCTCACAACCTACCTCATGAAGCCCTACACCTCCAAATGCCTCACCTGTGAAGAGAGGATCTTCAACTACCGGCTGTCCAGGGCAAGGCGGGTGGTGGAGAACAGCTTTGGCATCCTGGCCAACAGGTTCCAGGTACTTCTCACCACCATGTAGCATCACCCAGAGACCGTGAGGAGGATCATGGAAGCTTGCTGCATCCTGCACAATCTCATGCGCACCAGCTACCTAGTGTTGCAGAACAGGCCCGTGGGCCTCCAGCAAGGCAATGGGGACATGGAGCCTGGGGAATGGAGGCAAGGGCGAAACCTGATTGACACTGAGGATGTGCAAGGGCCCAACAGAGCCTCATGTGAGGCGAAGAAGCAGCGCAACCTCCTGAGATACTGGTGCAACTCCCCATCTGGAACAGTGGAGTGGCAAGAGAGGATGATAGATGATTAATGGATGCTTCCTTCAGCCTGTCTCATCACACTGATGAGATTGGGCCATATATGTTGGGTGGGCCTACAATGAACACGGCATTTAATAAAGAGTTGTGTTTATGTTGACATGTGTGGATGATTGATTACATTATTATTGATAATGAAGGGCCATAGGTGTGGCACCTGGGAGGGTGGACCATCCAGTCCCACTATGCTTGCACTGGAGGGTTATCTATCCCACTGCTATCCTAACCCATCCCACAGATATCCTAACCCATCCCACTGTTATCTTAACCCATCCCACAAGCATGCAAAGGCTTAAACCATTTCTAAAAGTTTCCACCAAGACTTTATTAAAAAAAAGAAATGAAGCAATTGTGTGAATCAAAGATAGACTTTATTAACAACAAGCTATAAAACAAAAATGAGTCTCTGGCACTCCTCTTGGTCATTCAGTCTCAGGGGTGAAGGGTCCAGGTGCTGTGGAGGTGGCTGGTGCTGGAGTGCTTGTCTGATCCCCTGCATCATCAGCTCCTCCAGAAGCAGAAGCAGCAGAAGCTCCATCCCCAGAAGAGCAAGCCCGTGCTCCAGAAGCCCCAGCAGAACCAGAGTGAGGGCCAGGGGATGGGATGGTGGCCCTGTCCCTCTTGCCAGGGCTGGCAGCAGATGGCTGAGGCTTTCTGTTCTTCGCCATGGTTGTGGGGTTGCTGGCTGGCAGGGAGGCTGACAGGGAGGCTGGCAGGAACCAAGGCTTGCAGGGAGGCATGCACCAAGGCTTGTAGGGAGGCAGGCACCAAGGCTTGCAGGAAGGCTGACAGGCAGGCTGGCAGGCAGGCACCAAGGCTGGCAGGAAGGCTGGCACCAAGGCTGGCAGGAAGGCTGGCAGGGAGGCAGGCACTAAGGCTGGCAGGAAGGCTGGCAGGCAGGCAGACAGCAAGGCTGGCAGGCAGACTGGCAGCAAGGCTGGCAGGCAGGCAGACAGCAAGGCTGGCAGGCAGGCATGAACCAAGGCTGGCAAGCAGGCAGGCACCTAGGCTGGCAGGCAGACTGGCTTGCAGCAAGGCTTGCAGGCAGGCATGCAGGCAGGCATGCAGGCAGGGCAGGCAAGGCTGTCAATCCGTCCAGCAGCAGGTCTTTCCTGTGAATGGTAACCTGCTCCGAGCTGCTTCCCTTATATCCGCGGGACTTATGCAATGCATCCTCCCCACATGCGCAATTAACGCTTGGCATCCATTAGGCTTCCGCTATGCATCTGCTCGGCTTCCGCTGTGCATCTGCTTCATCCGCTGTGCATCCGTTTTGCATCCGCTTCATCCGTTCCATGTCCGCTTTGCTGAGGCTCCCCGGAAGCCCTGCGGATGTGCCATCTGCTCCCATCCGCTTCCATCCGCTAGGCTTCCGTTCCGCATCCGCTTTCCATCCGCTCTGCGTCCTCCCCGCGTCCGTTCCTTTCCGTGTTATGCACTCTGATTATTTACATTTTTGCTCCTTTTGAGAGCGGATAACAACAGATGGAACATTTTTCTCGTCCGTTGTGTCCTTTTTACTAATGTTTTGCATCCGTTGGGCAGTGTGACAGGGCCTTTATTTGTAGATATTCTCCCAATCAATGATAATTGTAAATTTCCCTATTTTGTCAAATCTGTCGCAATCTGCTGTTTGAGTTTAAGGTAATTATCCTCCTTCAGTGTGCTACATCTTGGTGTGATGTATATCCCTAAATACTAAACCTTCTTTGTGACCTGTATTTCTTAAACTTCTTCCAACTCTTTCTTTCATCTTACTAGCATATTTTTTATTAATATCTTTGTTTTAGCCTTGTTTATTTTCAAACCTGCTACTTTTCCATATTCTTCTATTTTTTCTATTAATTTAGGTGCTGTTTCCAATGGGTCTTCTAATATAAATACCAGGTCATCTGCAAAAGCTTGCAGTTTATACTCTTTCTTTTTGATTTTCATTCCTTTTGTTTCTTTGTCTTCTCTAATATTCCTATTCAACACTTCCAATGTTAACACAAACAGCAGGGGTGAAAGTGGACAACCTTGCCTTGTCTCTTTTCTTATATCTATAGATTCTGTTAGTTCTCCATTTACTATAACCTTTGCAGTTTGTTCATAGTATATTGTTTCAATGTCTTGAATGAATTTTTTTACCAAAGCCCATTTGTTCCAATTACATAAATTGCCAACTCACATTGTCAAAGGCTTTTTGTGCATCTAAAAATATCAAAGACATTTGCTTCTCAGGATGTGCCTCATAGTATTCCATAGTATCCAAAATAATTCTCACATTGTCTTTGATTTGTCTTTTTGGCAGGAATCCATTTTGATCAATATGGATAAAGTTATTTAAATATCCTTTTGGTCTTTCTGCCAAAATTGAAGCAAATATTTCATAATCTGAATTTAATAGGGATATAGGTCTGTAATTTTTAACTTGCTGAAGGTCTGTATCCTCCTTCAGTATAAGTGTAATATATGCTTCTGTCCATGTTTTGGGAATTCTTTTCTTTAACATAACTTCATTCTAATAGGTGAAGATTTAATATTTCCTGGAAGGTCTTGTAAAATTCCACTGGTAAACCTCTGGACCTGGCGCTTTTCCAACATTCTGTTTTTTTAAGGTTTCTGTTAATTCCATCATTGTTATATTCCCTTCTAGCATTGTTTCAGCATCTTTAGATATCTGAGGTAAATTCACTTTCTGTAAATATTGCTTAACTTTTTCTTCTTGAATATTCTCTTGAAAATATAATTTTCCATAATAATCTTGTATAATTTTTTTTTCTCCTCATTTCCGTAGCAGGCATCTCCTTCTTCATTTATTAGTTGGCTAATCCTTCTTGATTCTCTCTCCTTTCTCAGTTTATAGGCTAGTCATCTGCCTGGTTTATTTGCATCTCCAAAGTAATTCTGTTTAGCATTTTTAATTTTTTGCACTAGTTCCTCTTTTTCTATTAGTCCCATTTTATGTCTAATTATATCAATTTTATTTTTAATGTCTTTTTTTACGGGGACTTCTGTAAGTCTTTTTCCAATTTTTTAAAATCATCCTCCAATATTTTGAAAGTCTTTTTCTGTTTTATATTTCTTTACCTTGTATAGTCCATTATCAAGTCTCTTGTGTAGGCCTTCATCGTGTCCCAGAGGTTTTGTAGAGATGTATCCACTTTTCTATTTTTTTAAAAGAAAGCAAGTTCTTTCTCTATTTTCTGTTTAAAGTCTTTCTCTTTTAATATTGTACTATTTAAGGTCCATCTGGATCTCCTCTTATATTCTTTCCAAGTAACTGTCACTGGATTATGGTCTGCCCAAGTGCTTGTTTCTATTTCAATCTCTCCTATGTTAGCCAGTAATTCTGCTGACATCCATATCATGTCTATTCTAGACCATGAAGCATGTCTGTTTGAGTACAAAGTGTATTGCTTACTCTCCACATTTCTCTCTTTCCATGCATCTTTTAAGTTGAATTCTTCTGTTATTTGAAAGAAAGATTTTGGCAATATCTTTCTAGCTTTCTTTGTTGATTTCTGTGTTTTATAGTCCAACCGATCATTAACTATTCCATAAAGATCTCTCATCATACAAATCTTAACATAGTCCAATTCAATTTTTTTCATGTGTAATTTCTTGTAAAAAAATTCTTCTTGGTTATCATTCAGAGCATTAACTGCAATGAAAAGTGTTTTAACATTATTGTCCGTTATTTTGACCATCAAAATCCTTCCATCGTCATCTGTGTAAATCAATTCTGCCAAAATTGTCTCTTTAATATATAAAACCAAACCTTTTTTTTAGATTGTGGCAATGATGTAAATAATTTCCCTATTTTTTTGTTTTAGTATATATTCATGTTGTTTTTTAATATGTACTTCTTGTAGGCAAATTATATCAAATTATAATTTCTCTAATTTATGAAATACTTCCCTTCTTTTAGTAGCCAAATTAAGTCCATTTATGTTAATCAAAATCAATTTTCTTTCATCCATGTTAGAGTTTGTGAGGGGGTTTTATTGCTCTAGTAGGTCTTAATTCTCGTTGCTCCCTGGGTACACCACCTACTGCACCTTCTTCTTTCTCTTTTTCAATTACTGCTATACATTTCTCTTGGAATTCAATTTGTGACTCTTCCTTTCTAGCTTCTTCCTCCTTCTGAAATATTCTAAGTAGAATAGCTCAGCTGTGTCAATTCTGTGTCTTTGTTCCTGCCAGGTGAACAAGAGGCCTTCTGGCATCAGCCATCTGTAATTTGCTCCTCTTTTAAGTAACTCTTTGGTCAGAAATAAATATTCTCTCCTCATCTCTCTTACTCTTCTTGGTACTTGTTTCAGAATCACAATTTTTTTATCTTTGTACTTTAAAGTTTTCTCTCTTGCCACCTGCAGTATCTGTGTCCTAATAATCTTTTTAGTGAATCTGATATGAACTTCTCTTGGTAGTCTGTTTCTCATTGTGTATCTTGTATAGACAAGATACACTTCATCCACCATCCATCATCTTCTCTTTAGTTATCTCAAATGCTTCTGCCAGTATTTTTGTCATTATTTCAGGAAGATTTTCACCTTTTCCTTCTACATTTTGGAATCTTAAATAGAAGTCTGATCTGTCAGTTTCCCATACTAATGGTTCGCATCTGCCCTTCTCGACATTGCTCAATCAAGTAACAATATCTCCAATTTTCTTGTCCCTTTGTGTATCTTCTTTAATTTTTTTAAATCTATCTTCATATTGCATCATTATCTGTTGAATATTTTCTACTTTCTCATCTCTCTTTTCAATTCTTTGCTCAATATTTTCCATTCTCTTTTCAATCTTCTGATTCCTTGCATAATCATCTGTAATGTCACTTCCTTCTCTTTCTCCTGTTATAAGATTGTCTGTATTGACCATTGTCTTCCAGATGGTGAAGAGGCTATTGGTATTGAGGAAGCTGGTGCTGTTGTCTTTCTTCTCATCTTGTAGTGCTTACCTGTAGAGAGGGAGAAAGAGAAAAGAGAAAAGGAAAAAGGAAAAAAAAAAGAGTACAGGCAGGCAATTGCCACTCCAAAAAAGAAAAAAGGAAAAAGAAAAATCTTCAGGCACTTATGTACTTTAATCCAATTATTTCTCTTAATAAAAGAGAGAAAAGGAAGAGGATAAAAAAAAAGAAGTAAAAAAAATATGTTCTAGTTTCTGATAGAGTATTCTCTTGCAAGCAGAGGAGTGTAGTACTCTTTTCATGAAACATTTCTGGACTCGCTCAATTGTATTAATGTCCGATATATAGTGCAGATTCCAGACAGATGAGCATTGGTATTCAAGTATTGGTCTAGCAAATGTTTCGTATGCCCTAGTTAGCAATTCAATATTTATGGAGAAGCTTTGTAAGATTAGATTTACAACTATTAATGCCTTTTTGACAATGCTGTTACAGTGAGCTCTGATGCTTAGGTCATTTGATATGAGTACTCCAAGGTCCTTGATAGAGTGAGGGTCATCAATGAGGTCATATCCGCCTAGCTTGTATTTGGTGAACTGATTTTTTTCACCAATATGTAGGACAGAGCATTTGTTGGTTGAGATTTGGAGTTGTCAATTGTTTGACCATTCAGACAGATAATCAAGGTTGCTTTGAAGGACAGTAGCATTGTCGGTGGTGTTGAATAGTTTTACATCATCTGCAAATAGGATGCAGTTACCTATAAGGTAATCGCAAAGGTTATTTACATAGAGGATAAAGAGTGTGGGTCCTAGAATGCTGCCTTGGGAGACACCGCTGTTAACTGGAGCAGGGTTTGATATTGCCCTCCCTATTTTTATTATTTGTTGTCTGTTTGACAGGAACAGAGTAATCCACTTATGAAGGGATCTGGAAATGCTGTAAGAGTTTAGTTTTAACAGTAGTTTGTCATATACCATTGAATCAAAGGCTTTGCAGAAGTTTATATAAATTGCGTCTATTGCTTTAACCTGGTCAAGTAGAGTAGTCTATTTATTTTTGCAGAGTAGGAGTTGTAGATTGCAGGATAATTCTTTTCTGAAACCAAATTGTTTTTTGGAGAGTAGGTTGTGTGACTCTAATGTAGGGTGATGAATTGATTAATGATTGATTCCATGACTTTGCACATGATGCAACACAGTGAGATTGTCTGTAGTTTTCAACCAGGCTGGGATCACATTTTTTGAAGATAGGGATGACCATTGCTAAAGAACATAGATCAGAAAAGAGCTGGTTCTGAATGGAATAATGCTTAGGGGTTCTGCTATGGCAGAGGAGAGCTTTTTTAAGAAGTATGCACATAATCCATTCGGGCCAATAGATAGGAATGGTTTTAGGTTACAGAGTGCCTTTTCTACATTATCTTCTGTAAAGTCAATATGTATTAGATCATTACAATTAGTTGTGGTACGACTAGGAAATGTGGGGCATGACAATTGCTGTTTAGCATCAGATTTTTTGTGATTTGTGCCAGAATTAAGATTAAGATAAGATTTGAAGTACAATTTTGTAAGTTGTGAGTCCATTTGTTTAAGTGCACGTAACAGTTTTGAATGTCAGGTTCTATCCTGATATGGACAAACTGAACTTCACTTTCTCACAGCATATCTCCCAAGAATCTTTGTTACTATAAATAAGAGCAGTTAACATGCTCCACTTCCTTTATAGCTTTTGCATGGCTTTAAAAGATGCAGTTTTAAAAACCCCAAAACAAAAGAAACCTAAACTTCAAATTCTTATAGATTGCTTGAGTTTGATTGCTCTACATTTTTTGTGGTATGATACGTGGAGAAATTTGTGTTGACTAGTTCTTTTAATCCATAGCTAACTACTGGCATTATAATGAGCAAGTTATTGGGACTGGGATGTTGATCATATTTGCTGAATTTAATTTGCTATTAGAATGAATACTGGCTATGCTAGCTTTCTATATTATTATTATTCTAATACTATGCTAGCTTTCCAGACTGTTAGAAGTTGAACAAATACTTTCTTACAGCCTCATGAACACTATTTCATCCATAGTTTGTTATTTATACTGAGGTAAGAAAGCAACTTTTATCTGTCTTTGCCTTTTTATGATGCATTCATAAAAATTAAGATAAAAGGATGCCAATATGTTAAAATTCTCCAAGAATCTACTAAGCAAGAAAAAAAAAACTCCATGTGATATGATCTGAGCTCTGGAATTCCACAAGTTTAGTTTCATTATGAAAGCCTTAATATTCCCTAATATTAAGAGGAGAATAAATGGATAAAATGTTTTGAATAGAAAGTTGAAAGAATAAAAGACAGGAGGCTGAATTCTTTAACATCGTACAAGGTTGAATGTAAAGTATTGCTTTTTATAATAACTTTAAATAGAAGATTTTAATAAATTAAACAGAAAATTAATCCTTCCAATAAACTCTTTTGTTGCCTGTATTTACCTTTCCAAGTAATTAACATCATTCACTGCAACATACCAATAAACAAGCTTTTGAAAGTTGTAAAAAACACATCTTCACATACTTTATCTTTTCAATCATATCCTGACAGTTCTTTCCACTTTTTCGTTTAAATCATAAAGATCCTCATGAAGCTAGTTTTTCAATTTGGGGATAAAGCAAAGGATATAAGTCACATGGTGTCAAGTCTGAATTGAAAGTTGGAGTGTGTAGTGAAGTGAATTATGGAGGCATTTTTCTGAGTTGCTTTCAAAAGTTATCTTGTGGTGCTGATCTTAAAAAATGCTTCAGCCACTTTTGCCTAGGTAACAGTTCCTTCATATATTTGTTCAAGTTATCTTGCTAAGGGGCCTAGATTTCTTTTGTGCTTTCAAACTCTGCTTCACTGTTGTTCAACTTTTGAGTTTTTTTAATGTAATCTCTCAGTTGATAGTGGTGCCAAGCTCAAAAAAAATCCATGTGTTGCTATTTCTGGTCATCCACTTTGTTCTTGATCATACAAATCAGCTCTTCCTGGTTCACTATATATGTGTGAATATTTCCACCATCGTAACTGGCATACATCCAGCCATGAATTTCAGTTGGAGGGATTCCTCTGATACTCAAAGTTCAATTATGAGACACTGTTTTTTAAACACACAAATGAATTCTTACTGCAAGCTTCCATTGCACAAACAACAGCAACACAACCTTTTCTCACTGCACCCTCCTGCCAATGTAAGTGAAAGAACAGTTGTTGAAGAATATGTAAAAGCTTCTAGGGTGTCAATAAAGCCATGTGTTGGTGACTTATAATATTGGAGACATTATTTTCATTCAGCCCTTGTTGTCTTTGTCAACACCATTTTAAAATTAAAAGGAAATGAATGTCACTGAAATAAATCAAGATAAAGAGCATATAGTCACATCTCATCTAATGTTGTACCAGTTTCCATCTTCTGTAGATAAATCACTTCTTAGAAATGACATATTTGGAATGCATGTTTTCATTTCCACATTTACTTTTCACTTCCACATTTTCAGTTTTGCATTTTAACTTACAGAAGTCCAGATAATGCTTTATATGCCCTATCAAAAATTAATCTTCAAGAAATAGTGCAACAATAATATGTGAAAAGACTTCTGCTACAATTGGAGTTGAGTCAATGTATTGATCACCAGGAATTTCATTTCCTATAGGACCAGTGAACCCCATCATATATCACAGGTTTGGGTAGGGCATCATAAAATTCTAATCATTTGAATACAATAGCTTATATATAACTAAAGAGCTGAGGTGGTGCAGTGCTTAAGCAGTGCTGTACTGCAGACTACTTTTGCTGACTGCCAGCTGCCTCAATTTGGCAGTTTGAATCTCACTAGGCTCAAGTTTGACTCAGCCTTCCATCCTCCCAAAGTGAGTAAAATGAGGAGCCAGATTGTTGGGGGCAATATGCTGACTCTATAAACTGGTTAGAGGGGGCTGTAAAGAACTGTAAAGTGGTATATAAGGCTAGGTGCTATTGCTAGGTGCAAATATAGGATATTTTTTTTTAACAAATGTGGTTAATAGCAACTTAGTTTTTCACAAATCCACTTCTAACTAGGGAATGCAATTCAGTCATGTTAGACTTTTACTATATGTCTGTATTATGACAAAGAATTATGGAAGACTTTCACTTTGTATCTCAGTTTTGCACTATTCAAAAATTTGCACAAATATTCACATAGAAATTGATACATTTTCTTGCTTATCAATACACACTCCCATATGCACTTTTCCTAAATATACATATATTTATATACCTTTTCGCAATACCATGTGATTTGGCGCTTTTCCTAAATATGCATATTTCTGAATATAAAAATGTATGTGTTAATTATTCCATGTCTATTTGCATATTTTAGTTAGATATTCTACTAAATGCCTCTGATCTTTCAAACAGAGCTGTTACTTCCAAAACTGCAATGAATTTCACAGTTATGCGTCCATAGTTCAGAATTATCTGAGTGATCCAGATGCTTAAAGGGTGCTGATAGTTCTTTATTGTTAAATCCTATTTGGATTGGCAGCTCTTCAAATAGGAGAAAGAATCTTTAAAACAGAAGATGATTTTCAGCAAATTATTATACTAGCAGCCTGTCTAGTTTACAGTTAATTTGATTTATTATTATTGTAATGGCTTTGAAAATTCATATTTTAGTGCTCTGCACTCAAGGGTCTATTATCCACAATCCCACCATTTATATCTCTCAGCTATGATGCATAAGTCCATAATTTTTCCCAATGCAAAGTATACTATGTTCAGTTCAAGAACGTCTGAGCTTTGCTAGCCGTGTTTGCTCTGAACCAGTAGATGGCACCAATTGATATCAACCAATTGTCTCTGCTTTTTTGTTGTTGTTAAAATATTTTCAGTGCAAAGGAATAATAATAATAATAAAAGGCATGAGGGCATTCAGTCACCCTGTTTCAGGTGAAGCAGAGAACAACCATGAAAAGACAGTTTCTTCTTCTTCTTCTTCTTCTTCTTCTTCTTCTTCTTCTTCTTCCTCCTCCTCCTCCTCCTCCTCCTCCTCCTCCTCCTCCTCCTCCTCTTCCTCTCTTCTCTCTCTTTATATCTATCTGTCTATCTATCGATAAATATTAGTTTTGTAAGAGAAAAAACAGACATCTTGCGATCTCCAAAGCTAAAATTATATTTATTACACTTACTACCCCATTTCTTCAACAATACGGCCTCCCCCAATAGGAAGTCCCAGCATGTTTTATAGGCATGAAATGAAATTAAGCCCCTCCCCCCAAATTAAGGCCTATATTATAGGCCTATTATATTAAAACATGCAAAATGGGGGGGGAATGGTGGGGGGGCTTGCTGTTAGGAAGTACTTTTGTTGCACACCCGGATATGGTGCTGCCTGCGTTGACCCTGATACGAAGTGCCCCATCAACGCCGAGGTCAATATCCAAGCCGTTGCTGCCTGCCCACCTGAAGATGCAAGGGGGGGGGGGAATTAAGTAATCCCTGAAAAGACAGCCTAGCCATTTTTTCAGGGTTCAAAAAAAAAAAATAAGACCCGGCCTTATTATATGAGAACACGGTAGGCTTTCATCAGCCTTTGCTGACATCATCATAGTATTAAGCTACCATAACAGAGATCTTTGCCTTTATATATCATTAATCAATTTAATAAATACGTATTAGGCCCTTTCAAATGTTTCCCACCTGTAATTAACTTTGTTGGTTTTGCTTCAGTCATGTTGGTTGAATATTATTTTTATTTTTTATTTTATTTCAACCAAACTTGGTACACAGATGACTTACCCTCTGGAAACAAATACTGTGGGGGGTAACACACCCTTAACACCCCTTGGGGGATGCCTCTTGTGGAGGAATAGAAGAATTGTGATGCTGCAACTATAGGAAGCTTTTTGTCTGTTTCCTTTCCCCACTCTTAGGTTAGAGCATTAGTTCTCAAATTTTTCTTCACCATGGATTCCCTTTAAATACCTTTTTGTGTCCATGGACCACCAAGATTTAAGTCAAGATTTAAATCCTAACATTTCTTTAAGCTTTCATGGACTCCCAGGGGTTCACGGACCACAGGTTAAGGACCACTGGCTTAGAGCATTGATGCAAAATCCTTTTCACCTGCTAAACATTCTTGAATTAGAACACTGGATATTGAAACCTTATATGACTCTTGCTAGTAGCAAAGAGACTTACAGCTAAAAAAGGAAAGCAGGTGATTTTGAGTTCTAGTCTCATCCTAGGCATGAAAGCCAGCTGGGTGACTTTGGGCCAGTTATTATCTCTTAGCCCAGCTACTCACAGGGCTATTGTTGTGGGGAAATAGGGAGGAGGAAGGACTATTAGTTATGTCCACCACCTTGAATTACTTATAAAAATAATATAGGTGGGGTAAAATATATAGAGTGAATTAAAAAAAAACCTGATACTATTCAAACACCCATTTTTCACTTTCTCGTGCAATCACATTTAAACAGGAAATTCCCTAAGTTCTTTTTTGGGGGGAAGGGACAGAATGGTGAACAACAGTAGAAATAAACCAAAAAGAAGCAAAATTCAATTTAGAACTTTATTTCAGAATATACTGGATAAAAATTCATTCAATAATAAATGAAAACCAATTTAGAGACAAAAATTATTAGTTCTAATATATATTTTGTTTTGATAGTACTCTAAACATTCAAACTAAAGTTGATGCTGCAGATTTTAACTGAATGGGCAACCCAACTCTTGATTTAATAACAGATAGAAGGTTAAGGGTGAGGCAGGAATGGAGAGGACCAGATATATACCATTAAAGCAGCACCTGATTAATGTTGCTCACCTCTACACCCAGTTTTCTTATATTTTCTGGGTATCTAGGTTGTAGACCTTGTCTCTTGAATCAGGGAATTTGAAGTTGTAGTCAGCATCAACAGCAAACTCCCCACATCCCAGAATTTATTCAAATAGATTGCATAGCTAGCTACAGTGGTATCTTGTATATGAGTTTCAGATATGTGTTTATAAGTCTTCTTCTTATCTGTCCATCTCAGACTATTGTTTCACCTTAAAAGATCATTTTGTTTATGTCTGATCTGCAGCTGTTTATCAGGTTGTTCTATACTGAAATGCCCCATATTTTGTTCCCTATCTGGCATGGAATGCTGTACTTTATAGCAAACTAATAAACAAGTTACCAGCAGGGTTCGATTAAGTGTATACCTGCTTTTTTAATTCATTGCCATTACATTTAATACAACTGAACAATTGTGGAGCCCTTGGTGTTCTCTGAGCTTGGTTGTTTGCTTGTGGATGTTTCATTACTTGATTAGGTAATATCAACATGAAGAACATAAACACAAATAAAACAAGAACATGTAGATCTTGTTTTGGATAGCCTCACCCACAGAAGAAACAACAGCAATTAGAAATGTAAGTCAGTCTATCAAAATACAATCCAGATTAACTAAGTGCTCCCGGACCAAAGTAACAACCCAATGTCCTATAAGAGGGGCTTCATAAAAACATCATTCAGATTAGTGCAAACATACTGCAGCAGTCCAGAATATCAGGAAAAAAGGAAAAAGGTTGTCTAAACATTTACAATATCTTCCAGCCAGTTAGATACCCATACAAGTTTATTAAAAAATGCCTGGCAATTCAACCACTACAGCATAACCAATGCAGGCTATAAAAAGGATAACACTACTACATATCAAAAACAACCAACTATTGCAATCACATAGCATCATCATAGCACACAACTAAAGCACTCCAAAATATGTGAAGCAAACTAAAAGACCAAGTAGTCGATGAAGTAAAAAAAAAAATCATCTATAACTTACAGTGTCACAGTATGTTATACTAAGGATTATAACAACCATTATATGGGATAGACAGGCAGAAAAATGCATTCACAAACAGAAGCTAGCAGTCAGAAAACATGATGAAAACTCCTTTATTTTACATGGATAATCTAAACTACAGTTTCAAAAGGGAAACTGTGAACATCCTAGACCAAGCTAAATCCAAAAACGCTCGGGAATTCCTGGAAGCTTAACTTTCAGGCAAATCAGTCATCAATAGATACATAGCAATAAACCACATTTACATACTACTTAAAGGACAGAAAGAAAAAGCTAATAAGAAAACAAAAAGAAAGAACACATCTTCTTTAGCAGGCTATATGCAAATAGCAATAGCACTTAGACTTATGTACTATTTCACAGTGCATTACAGCCCTCTCTAAGTGGTTTACAAAGTCAGCATAGTTTCCCCAACAATCTGGGTACTCATTTTACCAATCTTGGAAGGATGGAAGGCTGAGTCACCTTGAGCCAATGAGACCCAAACTGCCAAACTGCTAACAGCTGGTATTAAGCAGAAGTAGCCTGCAATACTGCTTTCTGACCACTGTGCCACCATAACCACCATAGCTCATCAGCAGAAATCAATACAAATCAAGCAGAAATCAGAGAACTACCAATCTGCACCCTGCCCTGCAACACTCGTAGGACAAGCTGCTGAATATAAACATAAATCCCACATACTCACTAGCTCTGATGATGTTATGTAGTTGGGTAATGAAACATCTGTAAACAAACAACCAAGCTCAGAGAGCACCAAGAATTCCACAGTTCAACAATGAGCTATATATAATGCAAAATTCACATATTAAACCACAAAATGCACATATTAGATCAAGATAGAATTGCATCAAGACACAGAACATTTTAGATTGCATCAAGACACAGAACATCAACAAAAACCAATAATAGTTTGCATGCATCTTGCTTTTTTCCCCCCAAAGACATAACGACATCTAATTCACAGGTCACCCAATGACCTTCATAGCTGAACACAGATTTGAACCCAACTCTCCTGAATCCAATTCTACTTCTTTAGCCTTTATCACATACTTTCTCACCTCCAGGCAGACTTTTTACAATTGTGGAGTAATGGGATAATGGTGTTAAGTTACAGCAAAGAAAGGAAATCAATATACCAATTTACAGCAACTGAACCAAAATTGCAAACTGCGTTATCACCCAATGCCAGCAGATGTGATTAGGCTATATAACTATATGACCTACTGACCATTTTGGAAGGGGGCTTATCTTGATGAAACATGAAAAGTGAAGTTTGGTTAAGGGACTATGGGGCTAGCCCCATTCCTTGATTAAATATTCTCCATTTCCAAGCTGCTTAAGTGAGACAGAAAGTGTAGAAATGTGATAAACAAACAAAAAAATAAAAATACCCCACAGTTGTTGGAGAAGAAAATGTGAAACTATTTGAATCTTTGCTTACAACATAGGGACAAGAATTCTGATTGGCTATTAGAGATAAAAATTAAAAAAAAAAAGATGCTTTCAGTTGTTTGGATGTGAATTATCCTTGGGGCCACTCAGCAGTATGGTTGCAGCCTAATTTTAATCATGTTTGATATAAGAGGTCTGTGCCTCTCCAGGCTGTCTGTTCTATGGGAAAAGGAAGAAGTGGGGGGGAGAGGGAAGAAGGTATTAAAAAGAAAAAGAGGGAAAATGTAGTGTTTCTTTATTTCTAGCTCTCATGCTACCCACTGTTTATCTCAGCCCAAATCATCCTACGCACATTCTCCTTCCAAGCTATTTCCTTGCATCCTACATCTTAAGGAAATTTGTGCACTTCTGCAGAAAGAGAATGAAACCCCACACACACACATGAAAAGTCATCCTTATTCCATTCAACCTGATTCAACACAACTCAATTTGCTTTGTTGAACTACAAGAGTCCTTAACTGGCAAGGTCCTGTTGATTGTTTATCTTGATTCAATGCCAATTAAAACAGCTACCTATTTGTCCCTCCTGCCTAGTCTTTAATATAACACAATTACACCCTGCTTCAGACTCATGTTGGTCAACACTAAGTGCTAATTGGTGGAACCACTTAGTTGCCAGGCTCAAAATTATATAGTGCACTCAAGATGCATAGATTGCTTCAGTTTAATAAGTTGTGGAAAAGCTTAGGGACTGGTAAAGCTATGAAAGAAAATGGCAATTGTCATAAGCTATGTTTACACAATATTTTTTTCAGAGTTCTGAAGGCAGCATATTGATGTGTGCAGTCCACATTCAATTTTTCACCCCTGCTGCTATGTCTGATCAAACAGATATGGTAGTTTTTCAAAGCACAACATTTTTTTTTTAAAAAAACCCTTTTTGACAAATAACTGGGAAAAAAATACATGGCTATGAGGTTTGATATTATGCTAAATCAAAAATTTAAAACAACACCCCTCCCATTTAAAAGTTGTCTAATTTTTCCTTCTTATCAATGTTACCACTGTCTTGTGGTATGTCATGTCACAATGCTAAAATCTTGTGTGATTTTGTGAACTTGGAAAAGATAGATTATATATAGAGAGATAGTTAGGTATATATACAGACGAACACAATACAGAAGCCTGATGATGGCAGATGAGATTCTGCTGAAATGTTGCTACAACTTTAAAAGCACAACTATAATGACGTGGGAAAATACCCAAACAAAACTGAATACCATACATGTAAGTACCCACAAAAACTTAAGAAAAGATAGATAGATAGATGTAGGTAGGTAGATAAATATAGATAGATATAGATATAGATATACATAGATAGATATAGACATATAGAGATAAATAGATAGATAGATAGATAGATAGATAGATAGATAGATAGATAGATA
>BLBF01000041.1:11823371-11840240 GCA_015471245.1 Laticauda colubrina | reverse complement strand
CATTCTGGGCGCACTCATCTCGAGGAACTTCGCCTCCTGTCGTTTCTCTCTCCTTCGCTCCCTATCATGAGACACCCATCTGATGCGGGATAGCAGATACCGCAAGGTGGAAGCAGATAAAAAACCACCAAAAGATTCGTTGATCCAAGGAAAACAAGGTTTTATTCATGTGTCTGCAGAGATGGGTTCCCTCAGGCATTGAAGGAACCCAGAGCAAAATTCAGGCAGCATTTTTATACCTTAACTGTCCTCCCCCTCGTACGAGGGCTTGGCTCACATTCTTTCTGTTTTCAAATTGACACATATATTTTGAAGGTTTATGCTGGCTCCCTATCTAGCAAAAGCAGTTACACGGTTTCTGACACCTCAGCACTTTATTATAATTCCTCATTGTTCTAGCCTCATCTTGTTGTTTTTTTTCTCTTGTGCACAAACTGGAACATTTTCTTATTTAGCAGAGCTACTGAGTTTGAGACACACTTCCTTATTTAATTCAATGGGCCATCCAACATGACTTCGGTTCTGCTCACAAATAGGTGATGAGTTTCTTGCAATAGGCCAGCAAGATTCAGCCTTTCTTCCTGACCATCATGTCCCAGTGTATCTTTTCTGGCCAAGCCCTGCTGCTCCTACCAATAGAAATTATACCAGTAATTGAAAGTAGCATCCACTTCAGAGTATCAGCAGGAAGTCTGCAAGAGTAGCATTACTTGGGATATGAAGTTCTATGGCCCAGTTGACCAGAACTTTGATTGCAACAGAACTGCCAAAACAGCCTGAGAGCCACTATGTCCTTGGAGCACTTCCTAACTTGCATGTCATCAGGACAGACCAGAACTTGGCATAACTTCTTAATCCATGGGTAGGGGAATAATAGATAATCATCCCCAGAGGAAACAGCTTTAGAGAAAATGATAATAGAAAATCTCCAAAGGGATCAAAATTGACATTATTCATAAACTGCTGAGTTGGGCAAAATCGAAAAAGTGTCTTGGGAAATCTGAAAGACTAACATATTTATCCTGGAAGAAGCTTTTATGGAGTGCATTCATTATTGCAGAGTTGAGGCCTGCAAAAGCTCATATGTAATACCTTTTTTGTTTGTAAGGTGCCACAAGACTTTCTGATTTGTAATTTTACATTAAAAATTACAGTCTAAAATGGATTGAGAATTCTGGACTTTTCTACCAGAACAGTTGAAACCAATCAATGCCTTTCACATAGAAAGATGATTGTAGATGGCTTTTTGAATAAATGTACACTTAAAAATAATAATAATTCATATTTCTTTGAAATGATAATAATTGAAATAATTGAAGATACTGTAGTACTGAGAAATTATATATTTATGGTCTTTTGAAACTTTTTATTTTTAAATAAACTTTATTGAATTTTTATTACATTAAAAACATAAGAAATACATCACTCAATAACAGCTATTTGTAGTGCTTATCATATGACAATAATTCATGCATTATTTACAGGTATTAATTTATGCAGAGTTACATTCTTATTACGTATATTTAGTAATTACCTTTCATCTATCTCCAATCAATCCAGCTATACCATTGTTCCCACACCTTGTAAAATATTGAAGCTTCTTTATCTTTTAAAGCCAGCAGTAATTTATCAATTTCAGCACAGTTCATAATTTTTTGTACAACCAGTTTCTTTGCGGGTATATATGGCTGTTCCAACATTGGGCAAAAGCAAATCTTGCAGCAGTCAATATATGTAATAATAAGTATTTTGTGCTCTTTATATACATTTTTTGAAGATTCCCAATAGGAAGAGTTCTGGTTCTAGGTCTAATTGTTCATTGGTGATTTCCTGTAGCCAATCTTTGATTTTAAGCCAATATTTCCGAGCCTGTGGGTAAGACCACCACATATGACAATATGTCCCCTCTTTTTTTTACATTTCCAACATCTAGGACATTTTAGGGTACATTTTCGCTAATGTCAAAGGGGGTAAGTGCCACTTATAGAACATTTTTTATGCATTTTCTTTATATGCTGCTGATTTTGTTAATTTGTGATTTCTGTTTCATATAGTCTCCCAATCTGATAACTTTATGTTGTGACCAATGCAATCATGCATCTTTTCACTACTTCTAATTCTACTTCCAGGAGATGTTTGTAATTTTTTTTATCAGGGCCTAATAAAATTTTATCTAATTGTGGTTTCAGGTATATTCCTTTTGAAACTTTTTAAAATGAACAAATTCCCACTATTTTAAACCTGTTGATTGGTGCAGGAAGGATGTCTTAGAATGCCTTTCATTCCCTATTTTATTTTATCACCATATTCTATTTGCTTTTGCAGTCTTACTAATAATATTATTCTGGTATAATAGTAATAACAATTGCCAGTGTATGGAGTGAGCAGTGGTGGGATTCAAAAACTTTTACTACTGGTTATGTGGGTGTAACTTGGTGGGTGTGGCCATATGACTGGGTGGGCATGGCTTTTTTTGCAGCCTCCCATTTTTGGGAGCTTCCTAGCCACAGAGGAGCCTCTGGGGGGTCATTTTTGCTCCCCTACAGCTCCTCTGGGGCTCTGGAAGAAAAGGAACAGAGCATGGGAGGGGTGCTCAGTACCCCTCCAAGCTCTGTTTTGGGAGCTTCTAGCCTCAGAAGCCTGGGGGGGAGATCGTTTTTGCTCCCCTAAGGCTCCTCTGAGGCTCTGGAAGAAAAGGAACAGAGTATGGGAGGGTCACACAGTACCCCTCCAAGCCCCATTTTGGGAGCTTCCTAGCCTCAGAGAAGCCTCTGGGGGGCATTTTGCTCCCCTAAGGCTCCTCTGGGGCTCTGGAAAGAAAATATAGAGACGAGGGCTGAGCTCCATCCTCCATTTTTGCCTTCCTGGGCCTCAGCAAGGGAAATCCTGACACAGCTGATCTTATCTACAGCTGATTGTCAGGAGGAAAAAAAAAAAAAAAGAAATACCTTAGGCGAATGTCAGGCAGGCGGGTGGGGTGAGTGAGCATCAGGCAGAAGGGCAACCTGGTGGGGGGCTTGGCTAGCCAGAACTTACTATTGGTTCAGTGTCCCATGCCAAATTCTTGCTACCGGTTCACCCGATCTGGTGCAAACCGGCTGAATACCACCACTGTGAGTGAGACCACAGCTCATACTTCCAGAGGAACACCTTCAAAGGACTCTTTCTTCACAACTTAGTATTTCCATCTCTTCATATTGGTCACCTGCTTCTCAAATAGAATCTGATTTTTACAGCTGGATTCTTTTACCACTATTAGTAGACAAACAACAAAGTTATTTGCGGTGGCTGGGTGACAAATGTCAGCCAGATACTCTCTTCCTTATCCTTAGAAAATTGAAGAGGATAATTCATTTATCAAGAACTGAAGGTAACTTTTTGCTTCTATCTCAGCTTTTGAGTGCTTCTAATTCACAACTTTTTCCTTTCATCAGCAGCTCTTTCTAAAATGATCTAGGCCCTGCCAGTGAGCCAACTGGTATTCATTTCCTGCAATATTTAGATAATAATCACACAGAGGAGCTCTGTTATGAAGAATGTTGATTGAAAACCTTTTTGTTTGATTGTTGACTTCAAAATTTCTAATTAGTAAAGCACTTTGTGGAAAATTTGTGGCATAAAGCCAATGCTTTCTGTTGACCTTATTGATTATATAAATTAACTCTCTCGCCAGCAAGTATTTTGTTTTCTTTTGATTTACTTATGAAAATGGACAAGACACAATTTGTGCAGCCTCCTTGATTCACTGGCTGCCTACAGTATAAGGTATATTTTCACTCTGAGATATCTGAACCCTTTGAAGACTCAAGAATTGAGTATGATGATTGGTGGTTTTCTAAACTAGATAATGTTTGTGTATGAGCAAAATCAGGGCAGAATGTGTGTGAGAGGCATAGGACTAGCCATCTACCAGGAACCAGCAATCTTTTCTATCATGTGAAAATTACACAGTGACCTGTCCGTTTATCTAAGCCGAAATCTGGTAAGATCATGAAGTCTTACAAGACTTCAGAAATGCAGTCTTGCAGAAATGTGCTGCAAGACTGTAAAAAATTGGCAAGATTTTAGAACCTGACAAGATTTCAGCATTAAAAATTATGTTGGACGGGCACTGATAACTTTTAGGTTTACAATGTGTCATATCCCCCATACTTTTTGGATCTTTGCTGTTAGACAGATTTTATCTGATCTCTCTTCCTCTCCCTCTCTCCCTCCCTGTCTCTCCTTTTCTATCACCCACTCCTTCTCTTCCCCTTTCTCTCTCTTCCTCTTTTCCTATTCCAATTATCAACCAAATTGAAACAAATATCTTGGCATTGTGATTTCACTATAACATAAATTATTCTGATTCAAGTTACAGCACTATAGCACAATACCTTACATTTTGGAGAGTTTGATGTTCTATATTGTGGAAATCCAATGTTTTCATCCATCAATAAAGACATCATTAGAAATTGGTACTTTACTATTTTTCTTTCTGAAACTCTAGATGTCAGAATGAAGGGTACAAAAATGCATATCTTCAAGGCTTGCTGAATCAGACAACTCATACAGTTGCCTCATGATCTCTGAAAGTCTGTATAAACAACAACCTGGGATTATATTGTGCAAGCAAAGATGTTTGAATGCGATAGAGCACTCTGAAACCTGAAATTATTTAAACAAACCTTGATCCCACTCACACAATGAAGTAGAGAAACAATATTTATCAAATGGCAAAGAACAGAATTGGCAGGTTAAAAAAGGGTCTATGTGTGTGAAGAGATTTCTGTTTTGAAGTGAAATGATAAATGGCAGATATGATTCCAACATTTTATCAGGCAACACAAGCACACATTATAGTAATGACTGCAAGGCTTAAAGGGTCTGAATTATTGGAAAGTATTGGAAATATTTGATATGCTTGAGAAAATTTAAATAAAAACCAAAACTAGAACATGCCATAACAATTCTATTTTGCCTACAGGATCCCAATTTTTGTCTCAGAGTCCTGAAAACATAAACATTTATTTTAAATGTGTAAATTTCTAGCTGTTATCATCATGAAGAACATATCAAGCATATTCAGAGAATAATTTTAATGTTACATTGCATTTCATAATGTAAGAAAGGGTCAACCAGGTTCCTGAAGAAACCTGTTTTTGTTCAAGAAGTTATAAAAGTTTAAAAATAAATAAAAGAAAAAAAAGTCTGTGGCATAAAATGTATATAATGATAATAAGACATATAAGGAAGAAAGGATGAATGTATGCTTCCTTCCCTCCTCCCTTCCAATATTAAGGAAGAATAAGAAAATATAAAAAATTGTCAACAAGGAGTAAGGGATATCTAGGAAAGTTTTAGAGTTTGTAGAGAAAATGAATGGATTATTTTCATCTTTCTTCATTCCAGAGAATAATATGCATACAGGAAGGTACCTGTATGATTTTTGCAAACAGGATAGACCGCTAAGGCAAACTGAAGCAATAAAGGAAGATATTCATATACATCTTGAAAGACTACAGTAACAAATCGCTGGATACTATTGCCCTTCTAGCAAAAATATATAATTTTTTTCTCAAATTGGGCTCTCTGCCATGGGATTGGAAGACAGACAATGTAACACATTTTTTTTTAAAGAGATCCAGATGAGAATATATGCCAGTCTGTTCAACATCTGTTTTGGGCAAATTGGTAGAAATGGAAATCAAATAAATCATATGGTTTGGGTCTTTGGTCATCTGAGGGATCATCTGCATGATCTACATTGTTTCAGTTGGCATAATATGCTGCATGTTCCTATCCCTCTAAATTTAAAGGAAGATAGGCTGGAAATGTCCTTTTCTATTGCTATCCCAATCTTGCGGAATAGATATCCCTTAAAGAAAGGATGGATACTCCCTGTTGACATTCAGGAGGAAACTCAAAACATTTTATCAGTCTTCTAGATGTTTACCTATTTAGGATAGCTGCTTTTATATTTGATTGGCTGGTTTATTTATTTCACTGCAATTGCATGATTTATGTTTTTATTTGTTGTTATTTGTTGTGAGCCATTCAGAGTTAAATGACTGCAATAAGAAAATGCAAGGAAAATGGAGAGGGAGAGAGGGAGAGGGGGAGAGGGAGAGAGAGAGATTTAGAATAATATACTTCAGTGTTTCTCAGCCTTGGCAACATTAATATGTATGGACTTCAACTCCCAGAATTTTTGTAGCTACATTGCTAAAGGTTGAGGATACAATCTGTAATTAGCCTGTGCAATTCATTCCAATAATTTGGATAGGTTTAAAAGTGGATTGGATACATTCATGGAGGAATCAATTAATTGGGATACCCACGATTACTTCTGGATTGGAAGCTGCATGCAATGGATGACCAGAAAGAATGAAGGGGCTATCTCTTCCTTGGGGGCATCCCAGAGACATCTTTCTCTCTACTATAAGAAACAAAATGCTGAACTAAGATTTGGCACAATTCAGTAGAGTTATTCTGACATTCTTGTGTAAATTACTAAAAGTAATAAAACCATAAGCTAAAGGCTAGGTCCCACTGGCAGACGGATGCAAAACATATGCAAAAAGGACACACCAGATGAGCAAAATTTTGGGGGTGGCTCCATCCGTTGTTATCCGCTCCAAAAAGTGGCCCAAATTTGCATAACCAGAACAGAAAAGAATGGAAAGGAACGGACGGGGGTAGTATGTAGCGGGGATGTTAAGCGGATGTTCACAGGAAACCAAGTGGATAGAAGCAGATGGAAGCGGATGACACATCCGAAGGGCTTCCGGGGAAGAATTGCGACACAATGAAGACCAGCACAAAACTTCTCTCTCAGCTTGTCCACAGTGACATACCATCCTTGGACCGGAAGTGCAAGCATAGTGGGACTGTATGGTCCACCCTCCCAGCTGCCACACATATGGCCCTTTTTTATCAATAACAATTTATTCATTGACCAACACATTTCAAAATAAACAAAGCATCAACCATGGCAAAGAGGATGATCGTGAAGAAGCCCTTGTAGTTGGAATAAGTGGACCCTGAGTTGGCTGGAGCTTTGCAGGCCACATGCTTCCCATCTATGGCTCCAATGGTGTGGGGAAAGTTCCACCTCTGATACCACAGCTCTGCAACTTTCCTCCAGTCTTCTTCAGTGGTGGGACAATGCTGCATGGTGGTGAGAAGTACCTGGAACCTGTTGGCCAGGATGCCAAAGGCGTTCTCCACCACCCGTCTTGCTCTGGACAGCCTGTAGTTGAAGATCCTCTCTTCACGGGTGAGGTATTTGGAGGTGTAGGGTTTCATGAGGTAGGTTGTGAGGGAGAAGTCGTCATCCCCCACATATTCTTCAATGATGGCCTGCACCACTTCTCTGATCACTTTGCTGATGGTGTTGTGTGGCACCCTCCACACATACTGCATGTTTCTGTATGTGGTTCCAGAGGCCAGGTGCCACAGAGTCAGTACCACCTTCAGTCCAGGGTCCAGGTTGGGACGGAAGTTGGTGCTCGGCTTGGTCAACCTGGGTCTCAGACACTGTACAATTTCGTAAAACATGGCTGGTGGCATCCTCATGAAGTGCTGAAATGCACGAGTGTCTTCATTCCTCAGCTCCACCATCAGCTTGTCATATAGTCCAAACTCCTTTATTCTCTCGATCCATCCTCGGACCCACACAGCTCTTGAACGTCTCCTTCTTCTCCTTGTGTAGAAAAGGTGAAACAGTCTAAGCAGGGCTTGGTTCTGGTGTTGAATGATTGCGGCTACCATAAGGACTGTGTTATGATCCATGGTGGAGATCAATGGATGATGTGGAAGAGCAAGACCAAGGGTGAAGAGGTCTGTACACCACGGCTGCTGGACTCATACTGAGATCCAATAGATTTCCTGCCACTTTTTATGGGAAATATCGGTTGTCCACTAGGTGTCCTTCCACATACTCTAGGCATACCCCAGACATCCTAAATATCTGAGATATATCCCATATACAAAAATTTTGTCCGTTTTAATACTTTATATATGAGATGCACCTACTTAAGCCCATGTCATACTGGCCAACGGATGCAAAAAGGACACAGCGGATGAGCAAAATGTTCCATCCGTTGTTATCCGCTCTCAAAAGGGGTGAAAATTTGCATAACCAGAGCGGATAACACGGACGTGGGGAGGACGCAGGGCGGATGCAAACTGGATGCGGAATGGAAGCCCAGCGGATGGAAGCAGATGGGAGCGGATGGGAGTGGGTGGCACATCCGCAGGGCTTCCGGGGGGCCTCAGCGAAGCAGACGCGGAACGGATACAGCGGATGCAGAGCGGACGCCAAAAGGATGAAGTGGATGCAGAGCGGAAGCCGAGCGGATGCACAGCGGAAGCCTAATGGATGCCTGGCGTTCACTGCGCATGTGGGGAGGATGCATTGCGTAAGGCCCGCGGATATAATGGAAGCAGCTCGGAAGCAGGTCGCCATTCAGAGGAAAGACCTGCTGCCGGACACATCGACTGCCTTGCCTGCCCTGCCTGCATGTCTGCCTGCCAGCCTTGCTACCAGCCTTGCTGCCAGCCTTGCTGTCAGCCTCCCTGCAGCCTTGCTGCCAGCCTTCCTGCCAGCCTTGCTGCCAGCCTCCCTGCCAGCCTTGCTGCCAGCCGGTCTGCCTGCCAACCTTGCTGCCTGCCTTCCTGCCAGCGTTGGTTCATGTCTGCCTGCCAGCCTTCCTCCCAGCCTTGGTTCATGTCTGCCTGCCAGCCTTGGTGCCTGCCTACCTGCCAGCCTCCCTGCCTGCTTGGTGCCAGCCTCCCTGCCAGCTTTTCTGCCAGCCTTGGTTCCTGCCAGCCTCCCTGCCAGCCAGCAACCCCACAACCATGCGGAAGCACAGCAAGCCTCAGCCATCTGCTGCCAGCCCTGGCAAGAGGGAGAGGGCTACCATCCCACCCCCTGGCCCTCACTCTGGTTCTGCTGGGGCTTCTGCAGCATGGCTCGCTCTTCTGGGGCTGGCGCTTCTGCTGCTTCTGCTTCTGGAGGAGCTGATGACAAGCACTCCAGCACCAGCCACCTCCACAGCACCTGCACCCTTCACCCCTGAGACTGAGCGACCAAGAGGAGTGCCAGAGACTCATTTTTGTCTTATAGCTTGTTGTTAATAAAGTCTATTTATGATTCACACACTTGTTTCATTTCTTTTTTTTAATAAAGTCTTGCTGGAAACTTTTAGAAATGGTTTAAGCCTTTGCATGCTTGTGGGATGGGTTAAGATAGCTGTGTGATGGGCAGGGATACCTGTGTGATGGGCAGGGATACCTTTGGGATGGGTAATAGCTGTGGGATAGATAAACCTCCAGTGCAAGCATAGTGGGACTGTATGGTCCACCCTCCCAAGTGCCACACCTACGGCCCTTTATTATCAATAATAATGTAGTAATTATCCAAACATGTCAACATAAACACAACTCTTTATTAAATGCCCTGTTCATTGTAGGCCAACCAAACATACATGGCCCAATCTCATCCATGTGATGAGACAGGCTGAAGGAAGCATCCATTAAGCATCTACCATCCTATCTTGCCACTCCCCTGCTCCAGCTGGGGAGTTGCACCAGTGTCTCAGGAGCTTGCGCTGCTTCTTCGTTTCATGTGAGGATCTGTTGGGGCCTTGCACATCCTCAGTGTCGATCAGGTTTCGCCCTTGCCTCCATTCCCCTGGCTCCATGTCCCCATTGGCTTGTTGGAGGTTCACGAGCCTGTTCTGCAAGACTGGGTAGCGCGTGCGCATGAGATTGTGCAGGATGCAACAATCTTCCATGATCCTCCTCACAGTCTCTGGGCAATGCTGCATGGTGGTGAGAAGTACCTGGAACCTGTTGGCCAGGATGCCAAAGGCATTCTCCACCACCCGTCTTGCTCTGGACAGCCTGTAGTTGAAGATCCTCTCTTCACGGGTGAGGTATTTGGAGGTGTAGGGCTTCATGAGGTAGGTTGTGAGGGAGAAGTCGTCATCCCCCACGATGAAGTAGGGCAAATCTTGTGTGTCGTTGGGCAGGGGTTCTGGATATGGGAAGCCCACCATGGGATTGCCTTCCAGTTCCTCCTTGAGGTGACTGGCGTTGTATACCTGGGCATCTGAAGAGGAGCTGTTGCTTGAAGCATTGATGTACATGAACTTGTAGTCAGCATCGACCATGGCGAAGAGGATGATGCTGAAGAAGCCCTTCGAGTTGAAATAAGTGGACCCCGAGTTGGCTGGAGATTTGCAGGCCATGTGCTTGCCATCTATGGCTCCAACGGTGTGTGGTAAGTTCCACTTCTGATACCACTGATCTGCAACTTTCTTCCATCCTTCTTCAGTGGAGAGGTACTGGAGGAGCTCCTCCTTGTATTCTTTGATGATGGCCTGCACCACTTCTCTGACCACAATGCTGATGGTGTTGGATGGCACTCTCCAGCCATTCTGCATGCTCCTGTAGGAGGTCCCTGAGGCCAGGTGGTGCAGAGTGAGTGCCACCTTGAGCCCAGGTGCCAGGCTGGGCCGGAAGCTGGTGTTTGCCTTGGTCAACCTGGGTGTCAGGCGCTGCACAACTTCATCAAACATGGCTGGAGGCATCCTCATGAAGTTCTGGAATGCCCGAGTGTCTTTGTTCCTGAGCTCCACCATCAGCTTGTTGTACAGTCCGTCTTCTGCTTTTCTGGCGAACCATCTTCGGACCCAGACTCTTTTTGGGTGGCTCCTTTTCTTCTCACAGTAGTGTTCACAGAGCCTGCAGATGGCTTCACGCTGTTGCAGAACGATGGTGGCTGCCGAAAGGACTTTATTACAATCCACGGTGGACATGACTGGATGCTGTGGAAGAGGAAGAGGCAGATGAAGGCTGCAGAGGTCTGCACCGCTTCGCTGCTGTTCTGAAAGTGCGATGCAGGCGAGTTGCTCCCCCTTTTTATAGGCAGTATAGGTTTTCCACTAGGCATCCTCTCGGCCTCCTCTAGGCATCCTCTAGACATCCTTAATATCCAAGATAGGTCCCCTCTGTGAACTTTTTTTCCATTTTAAACGCTTTGTTTCCGTTCTGCATCCGCTAGGCATCCTTTCTGCATCTGTTCTGCGTCCGTTCCGTTTCCTCCCCACGTCCGGGTGGATGGAGTTGCGCGACTGCGCAGCAGATGCCTAGCAGATATAGCGGATGCGTAATAGATGCAGAACGGATGCGTTGCGGATGCGTTGCGGATGCAGAATGCATGAACTGGATACTTTTTCTGCGCAAAAGTTTTAGGCAGCCCAAAACTTTTGGAGCAGATGAAACGTCCATAAATGGATGCTGGATGGATAGAGAGGAAGCAAAATGGAGGCAGTGAGTACAGAACGGATACATCGCGTTAACCAATGGATGGCAAGGTTTTTTGTCCATTTTACATCCTCTTTGCATCCGTTGATTCAGTGTGACATGGGCTTTACATCCTTTCTATTTCCATGCTACTAACGCTGTGTGGACGTTCCGTGTACCTTTCGCTTCCTCCCTCTTTCCATTTTCAGCTGCAGAAGATGTGAGTTGCGAGGATGTCCAGAGGATGCCGAGAGGATACAGTGGACGTTTAACAGATGACAACAGACATAGAATGTTTGTTGCCCGTATGTGTCGCAGATTAACATCGTACGCGACGGAAAGTTCATCTGCTCAAAAAGTTTTGTGCAGCTCAAAACCTTGCACAGATGAAATCTCAGTAAACGGATGCTCGACGGATAGAGCTTATCAAACACGTATCCAATGAGTACACAACGGATGCATCGTGTTTTCCAATGGATGGCAAGCTTTTTTGTCCATTTTACATCCTCTTTGCATCCATTGGTGCAGTGGGACATGGGCTTAAGTGACTAGATATGGGAATGAATATTCTATGAAGTGTATTATAATGTCTATACAATTAAGTGTATAATTTCCCACTTGGAAATCTTTATCACTAGTAGCTTATTGTGAATTATTTGGAACTGTTTTATAGTATGGATATCTAACTGATGTCTGGAAATGCACTGTTTAATATATTTTCTTTTAATTGTCTAAGTTCGTCCTTAGTTGATTAGGCAGCAGATTTTTCTAAAACAATTTAAAATAAATAGTTATAAAATGCAAAGGGCCATCAGGATGCCATCATTAAAAATTTAAAAAAACTATTCCTTCTTATCTAGGAGGGAATACTAATTAGTCCATTATATAAAACCAAAACAAGCATTGCTTCTTGATTTAGAAATGTAGGCAAATTTATTTAGTACACATTGTTACTTATGTGTTATTTGTCACATTTCTAAAATGCTCAGTAATTGATGTTATTTGTATTTCGATAGACAATTTCAAATAGAAAAGAAAAGCTGTGACGTGATAGAAAATACAGATGTGGGTGGAATCCACTTTTCCATTTTAGAACAGATGCTTCAAACTAAAGTGAAACACATATGATTAAAGCTACAGTGATAACTTGGTACTTGGTAATTGCTTCTGGAATTCACTACAAGTACTAAAAATGACGAGTGCCAAACAAACCATGTGACTTACCCTGTAACCCAAGAAGTTCTTTCTGTCTGTCCCTTTTCTTATGTCAGTGACCTCCTCATCATGCCCTACTTGCTGTTTGCCCTCTCCAGCCTTCCCCATCTTCCTTGGCATGGTTGAATCCTTGTGCATTCTCCATGGCCACCCCCCTTTTCCTATTGCAGTGCATTAAATACTAAATAAGCAACATGTATGGGACAACATTTTCACAAAATAATGCATTAAGTATCAAATTTGATGAATTTTGAAGAAGTTGAGAACCACAGTATGAGGTTTAACCATATCCCTATTGTGGATTCTTTTTATTTTGGGATGATGGGAAGGAGGAGATGTGGCCCTTTTCTTACCTAGTTTTTCTAATATACAAACTACTAAAACTTTTGACTGGGCAAAAATAGTGCATCATTTTTTTGAACCAAAGTACCTCGGATGGATGAACATACAAAATGTATCCAAAATTCAGGATTCCTCACTTGCAAGAGAATGAAATTTGGGGATGTTGTGGCTGCTTCATGTTATTGGCTACTGCTACATTGCTGGGCTGCTGCTGCTGCAGTGAGATGATCTTCATTTTCAACATTCTGTGACAGTTTCACAACCCCCTTCTCCCTCTGTCACCTAGCAGTGACACTTACCTGTCTGCTAAAAAGAGGAAATGAAGAAGGGAGAAATAGGAAGGGAGGGAGAAAAAGGGAGTAGGAAATCCCATAATTCCTTTTCTGGCCCATGCTCCATCCCGCAGACTCCAGTGCTATCACCTGTACATCTTCCCTAACTTGCATAGTATCTCTTACCATCATGTACCCTCTTGACTTTCACCACCTTCCCAGAGCATGCAAGATGGAGAAAGGGCATCTCCATGTACCTTTCCTGCTCCATCTCCCTACAATATGCCTGACCAGCACAACACCTCTTAAGCCCATGTCACACTGCACCAACGGATGCAAAGAGAATGTAAAATGGAGAAAAATGCTTGCCATCCATTGGAAAACGCGATGCATCCATTGTGTATTCACTGCGTACGTCTTTCATACGCTCTATCTGTCAAAAATCCATCTACTGCTATTTCATTTGCTCAAAAGGTTTTGAGCTGCACAAAACTTTTTGAGCAGATGAACTTTCCGCCGCATACGATCTACATCTGCGACACATACGGGCAACAAACGTTCTACGTCCGTTGTCATCCATTACACATCCGCTGTATCCTCTCGGCATCCTCTGGGCATCCGTGCAACTTACATCTGCTCCAGTGGAAAGCGGAAAGAGGGAGGAAGCAAAAGGTACGCGGAACGTCCACACAGCGTTAGTAGCACGGACATAGAAAGGATGAAAGCAGATGCAGCTCGTATATAAAGCATTAAAACGGACAAAATGTTTGTATATGGGATGCATCTCGGATATTTGGGATGTCTGGAGGATGTCTAGAGTATGTGGAAGGACACCTAGTGGAAAACCGATATTTTCTATAAAAAGGGGCAGGAAATCTACTGGATCTCAGTATGAGTCCAGCAGCCTTGGTGTGCAGACCTCTTCACCCTTGCTCTTGATCTTCCACATCATCCATTGATCTTCACCATGGATCATCACACCCTCCTTTTGGTAGCCGCGATCATTGCACACCAGAACCAAGCCCTGTTCAGACTATTTCACCTTTTCTACGCAAGGAGAAGAAGGAGACGTCCAAGAGCTGTGTGGGTCCAACGATGGATTGGGAGAAGAGCAGAGTTTGGACTGTATGACAAGCTGATGGTGGAGCTGAGGAATGAAGACACTCGTGCATTCCAGCACTTCATAAGGATGCCACCAGCCATGTTTCATGAAGTTGTGGAGCATCTGAGACCCAGGTTGACCAAGGCAAACACCAACTTCCAGCCCAGCCTGGACCCTGGACTGAAGGTGGCACTGACTCTGCACCACTTGGCCTCTGGGACCACATACAGAAACATGCAGTATGTGTGGAGGGTGCCACACAATACCATCAGCATTGTGGTCAGAGAAGTGGTTCAGGTCATCATCGAAGAATAAGTGAAGGAGCTCCTCCAGTGTCCCACCACTGAAGAAGGCTGGAGGAAAGTTGCAGAGCTGTGGTATCAGAGGTGGAACTTTCCCCACACCGTTGGAGCCATAGATGGGAAGCATGTGGCCTGCAAAGCTCCAGCCAACTCAGGGTCCAATTATTGCAACCACAAGGGCTTCTTCAGTATCATCCTCTTTGCCATGGTTGATGCTGACTACAAGTTCATCTACACTGATGCTTCAGGCAATGGGTCAGCTTCAGATGCCCAGATATACAATGCCAGTGACCTCAAGGATGGGCTGGAACGCAACCTCATCATGGATTTCCCAGATCCAGAACCCCTACCCAACGACACACAAGATGTGTCCTACTTCATCATGGGTGATGACGCCTTGTCCCACAGAACCTTCCTCATGAAGCCCTACAGTTCCAGATACCTCACCCATGAAGAGAGGATCTTCAACTACAGGCTGTCCAGGGCAAGACGGGTGGTGGAGAACGCCTTTGGCATCCTGGCCAACAGGTTCCAGGTACTTCTCACCACCATGCAGCATTACCCAGAGACCGTGAGGAGGATCATGGAAGCTTGCTGCATCCTGAACAATCTCATGCGCACCCACTACCCAGTGTTGCAGAACAGGCTTGTGGACCGTCAACAAGGGAATGGGGACATGGAGCCTGGTGAATGGAGGCAAGGACAAAACCTGATAGACACTGTGGATGTGCAAGGCCCCAACAGAGCTTCACGTGAAGGGAAGAAGCAGCGCAACCTACTGAGACACTGGTGCAACTCCACAGCTGGAGCAGTGGAGTGGCAAGACAGGATGATAGATGGTTAATGGATGCTTCCTTGAGCCTGTCTCATAACTCTGATGAGATTGTGCCATGTATGTTGAGTGGCCCTACAATGAACAGGGCAGTAATAAAGAGTTTTGTTTATGTTGAAATGTGTTGATCAATGATTAAATTGTTATTGATAAAAAAGGGCCATATGTGTGGCAGCTGGGAGGGTGGACCATACAGTCCCACTTTGCTTGCGCTGGAGGTTTATCTATCCCACAGCTCTCCTTACCTGTCCTACAACTATCCTTACCCATCCCACAGCTATCCTTACCCATCCCTCAGCTATCCTTACCCATCCCACAAGCATGCAAAGGCTTAACCATTTTTTCAAAGTTTTCACCAACACTTTATTAAGTAAAAAAAAATGCAACAAGTGTGTGAAGCAAAGATAACTTTTATTAATAACAAACTGTATGACTTTATTAAAAAAGCAAAATGAACCAAGTAAAGTGTCTTAAGCAAAGATAAAGTGAACAGGTAACACCCCAGTCTCTGGCACTCTTCTCAGTCACTCTGAGGCGTGCCCATGGTCTCAGATGGAAAGGGGCCAGGGACTGTGGAGGTGGCTGTGGCTGGAGTGATGGTCTGAGGCACCATTGGGGTGCCTAGCCCTGAGAGTACAAAAGGAGATGGTGTGTGCAGGAAGCTCTCAGAGAGCTGACTCAGTCCCGTGAGGTTGAGAGGCCCTTCATCAAGTACCTGGGATGTGAGGCGTGGGGCCCTCCAAAGACTCCTGCCTGGACACGGTAGCTTTCTCCTGGCTGGAAGAGGAGTGGCTCTCTGTGGGATGTCTGAGGGAGAGGGTTGACAGAGGGGCTGCTCCTTGTTGCTGGACCTCATCCTCCAGGAAGCTGCACTTGGCCATGACATAGGTCTCCCAGTCAGTGTGCTTGACAGTGGCCTGCCTGGATTTCTTCAGGTGCAGCTTGCCATACCTGGTGTGCATGTGCTTCCACCACCCCAGGAGGATATCTGAAGTGTAGCCCAGGCTCTCCGCCTTCTCTCTCCAAGCTGCCTGCTTTCTCTTGGTGTCGCGATAGAGCCTGTGGCCCTTCCTCCACAAGTACTTGTTCTCCCTCAGCCATTCCAGCACCTCCTCCTTATGGTCCTCGGAAATGGAGTACTGTTTCCTCTCTCCCTTCTCCTTGCCTTGCCTCTTCCTCCCTCTGGCAGGGCCTTCAGGGCCTTCAGCAGCAGGGCTTTGAGGGCCTTGGGGCTGGTCCACCACAGCAGCAGCAGCAGTAGAAGCACCAGCACCAGCAGGAGAAGCACCACCAGTAGCAGGAGAAGCACCAGCAGCACCAGCAACACCAGCAGAAACAGAAGCACCAGCAGCACCAGCAGAAGCAGCAGCAGGAGAAGCAGCAGCAGGAGAAGCACCAGCAGCACCCGCAGCACCCGCAGCACCCGCAGCACCAGCAGCACCAGCAGCACCAGCAGCACCAGCAGCACCAGCAGCACCAGCAGCACCAGCAGCACCAGCAGCACCAGCAGCA
>BLBF01000041.1:11785909-11811980 GCA_015471245.1 Laticauda colubrina | reverse complement strand
AGCGGAACGGACACAGAACGGATGCAGAACGGATGCCTAGCGGATGCAGCATGGAAACAAAGCATTTAAAATGGAAAAAAAGTTCGCACAGGGGATCTATCTTGGATATTTAGGATATCTAGAGGATGGCTAGAGAATGCCGAGAGGAAGTCTAGAGGATTCAAAGGGACACCAATACTACCTATAAAAAGGGGGAGCAACTTACCTGCATCTCACTTTCAGACCAGCAGCCCAGCTGTGCAAACCTCTGCAGCCTTCATCTGACTCTTCCTCTTCCACAGCATCCAGTCATGTCCACCGTGGATCGTAACAAAGTCCTTTTGGCAGCCACCGTCCTTCTGCAACAGTGCGAAGCCATCTACAGGCTCTGTGAACTGTACTATGGGAAGAAAAAGAGGCAGCCAAGAAGCGTTTGGGTACGAAGATGGTTCACCAGAAGAGCAGAGGACGGACTGTACAACAATCTGATGGTGGAGTTCATGGAACGAAGACACTCGGGCATTCCAGAACTTCATGAGGATGCCTCCAGCCATGTTTGACGAAGTTGTGCAGTGGCTGATACCCAGGTTGACCAAGGCAAACAGCAATCTCCGGCCCAGCCTGGAACCTGAGCTCAAGGTGGCATTCACTCTGCGCCACCTGGCCTCAGGGACCACCTACAGGAGCAAGCAGTACGGCTGGAGGGTGCCACACAACACCATCAGCATTGTGGTCAGAGAAGTGGTGCAGGCCATTGAAGAATATCTGGAGGAGCTCCTCCAGTGCCTCTCCACTGAAGAAGGCTGGAAGAAAGTTGAAGAGCAGTGGTATCAGAGGTGGAACTTCCCACACACCGTTGGAACCATCGATGGCAAGCACGTGGCCTGAAAATCTCCAGCCAACTCAGGGTCCTCTTATCACAACTACAAGGGCTTCTTCAGCATCATCCTCTTCGCCATGGTCGATGCTGACTACAAGTTCATGTACATCGATGCTTCAGGCAACGGCTCATCTTCAGATGCCCAGGTATACAATGACAGTCACCTAAAGGAGGGGCTGGAATGCAACCTGATCATGGGCTTCCCAGATCCAGATCCCCTGCCCAACGATACACAAGATGTGCCCTACTTCATCGTGGGGGATGACGCCTTCTCCCACACAAGCAACCTCATGAAGCCCTACACCTCCAAATGCCTCACCTGTGAAGAGAGGATCTTCAACTACAGGCTGTCCAGGGCAAGGCGGGTGGTGGAGAACGCCTTTGGCATCCTGGCCAAAAGATTCTAGGTACTTCTCACCACCATGCAGCATTGCCCAGAGACCGTGAGGAGGATTGTGGAAGCTTGCTGCATCCTGCACCATCTCATGCACACCCGTTACCCAGTCTTGCAGAACAGGCTCGTGGACCTCCAACAAGGCAATGGGGACATGGAGCTTTGGGAATGGAGGCAAGGGTGAAATCTGACAGACACTGAGGATGTGCAAGGCCCCAACAGAGCCTCATGTGAAGGGAAGAAGCAGCGCAACCTCCTGAAGCACTGGTGCAACTCGCCAGCTGGAGCAGTGGAGTTGCAAGACAGGATGATAGATGATTAATGGATGCTTCCTTCAGCCTGTCTCATCACACTGATGAGATTGGGCCATGTATGTTGGGTGGGCCTACAATGAACAGGGCGTTTAATAAAGAGTTGTGTTTATGTTGACATATGTGGATGATTGATTACATTGTTGTTGATAATGAAGGGCCATAGGTGTGGCACCTGGGAGGGTGGACCATACAGTCCCACTATGCTTGCACTGGAGATTTATCTATCCCACAGCTATTATCCATCCCAAATGTATCCCTGCCCATCCCACAGCTATTACCCATCCCAAAGATATCCCTGCCCATCCCACTGCTGTCTCAACCCATCCCACTGCTATCTCAACCCATCTCACTGCTATCTCAACCCATCCCACTGCTATCTTAACCCATCCCACTGCTATCTTAACCCATCCCAAAAGCATGCAAAGGCTTAAACCATTTCTAAAGGTTTCCACCAAGACTTTATTAAAAAACAGAAATGAAGCAAGTGTGTGAATCAAAAATAGACTTTATTAACAACAAGCTATAAAATAAAAATGAGTCTCTGGCACTCCTCTTGGTCACTCAGTCTCAGGGGTGAAGGGTCCAGGTGCTGTGGAGGTGGTTGGTGCTGGAGTGCTTGTCTGATCCCCACATCATCAGCTCCTCCAGAAGCAGAAGCAGCAGAAGCCCCAGCCCCAGAAGAGCGAGCCCGTGCTGTAGAAGCCCCAGCGCAACCAGAGTGAGGGCCAGGGGGTGGGATGGTAGCCCTGTCCCTCTTGTAAGGGCTGGCAGCAGATAGATGAGTCTTTCTGTTCTTCCCCATGGTCGTGGGGTTGCTGGCTGGCAGGGAGGCTGGCAGGAACAAAGGCTTGCAGGAAGGCTGGCAGGGAGGCAGGTACCAAGACTGGCAGGAAGGCTGGCAGGCACGCAGGCACCAATGCTGGCAGGCAGGCAGGCACTAAGGCTGGCAGGAAGGCTGGCAGGCAGGCTGGCAGGGAGGCAGGCATCAAGGCTGGCAGGCAGGCTGGCAGGCAGGCATGAACCAAGGCTGGCAGGAAGGCAGCCACCAAGGCTGGCAGGCAGACTGGCTGGCAGCAAGGCTGGCAGGCAGACAGACAGCAAGGCTGGCAGGGAGGCTGGCAGCAAGGCTTGCAGGCAGGCAGACAGCAAGGCTGGCTGGCAGGCAGGCAGACAGCAAGGCTGGCAGGGAGGCTGTCAGAAAGGCTTGCAGCAAGGCTTGCACGCAGGCATGCAGGCAGGGCAGGCAAGGTTGTCAATCCGTCTGGCAGCAGGTCTTTCCTCTGAATGGTGACCTGCTTCCGAGCTGCTTCCCTTATATCCGCGGGCCTTACGCAATGCATCCTCCCCACATGCGCAATTAATGTTAGGCATCCGTTAGGCTTCCGCTCTGCATCTGCTAGGCTTCCGCTGTACATCCGCTGTGCATCCGCTTCATCTGTTCCGCGTCCGCTTTGCTGAGGCCCCCCGGAAGCCTAGCAGATGTGTCATCTGCTCTCATCTGCTTCCATCCGCTGGACTTCCATTCTGCATCCACTTTCCATCCACTCTGTGTCCTCCCTGCGTCCGTTCCTTTCTGTGTTATCTGCTCTGGTTATGCAAATTTTTACCCCTTTTGAGAGCGGATAACAACGGATGGAACAATTTGCTCATCCGTTTTGTCCATTTTGCATCCGTTGGGCAGTGTGACAGGGCCTTAAGCAGTGTTCTGTTAGTTCCATGAGGTGTTTAGCTGGTTGGTATTTATTTTTGATGATTTCAAGAGTTTCTTTTATCGGGACTTGAGTGAATAGTGAAACCACATCGAAACTTACAAGCAGATCTTCTTGTTCCATGTGTAGATCTTTGATCATTTCTTAGAAGTGGTATGAGTTTTGTACATATGAACCTGCAGTTTCAGCATGGGGCTGTAGCTACAAAACAGACAGAAGAAACAAGAAACACCAATCAAACAAACTCCAAGTCCAATAAACACAGACCAAGACTCCCAACCAATCAGGATATAGAAAAAAACATCCTGGCACAACAATAGGCTAGCCTCAAATTTAAAACCAATGGCTGTGAGAGCCTGACCCACGTACAAACTCAATACAGAAGCCTGATGATGGCAGATAAGATTCTGCTGAAACGTTGCTACAACTTTAAAAGCACTACAATGACATGGGATAATACCCGAAGGAAGCTGAACTGCATTCATGTAAGTAATTGCGAAAATATCTGACCTCTACGGGGAGGAAATAAATAGCCAGATCAAAAGCTATGAGAAGCTGGAAGTTAAAAGAGCAGGAATATTATGTGACCTGAAATTCCTACGCAGCTGCAAGGACAACAGTGCAACACCAACCTGCTTCAAATTAACATTTCATCACAGCACATCAGCTACTAAACATATCCTGAAAAGAACAGAAATGGTTTTACTCAGGAACGAGGTTCACAGTAAAAGATTCCAATTGGATCAGTTAAACAAAGATTTGCTAGCAGTACACCTAGAATTGAGCAGCAAAATCCACCCTCTACTTTGGGATAAGATAAAACAACTTACAACTTGGAGAGGTGAAACTGAAACCACTTAAGCCCATGTCACACTGAACCAACGGATGCAAAGAGGATGTAAAATGGACAAAAAACCTTGCCATCCATTGGTTAAGGCAATGTATCCATTCTGTACTCACTGCCTCCATTTTGCTTCCTCTCTATCCATCCAGCATCCGTTTATGGACGTTTCCTCCACTCCAAAAGTTTTGGGCTGCCTAAAACTTTTGCGCGGAAAATGTATCCAGTTCGTCTGTTCTGCATTCGCTATGCATCCGCTACGTATCCGCTACGCATCCCTTACGCATTGCGATTTCCGCTAGGCATCCGTTACACATCCGCGTAACTCCATCTGCTCCAGTGGTAAACGGACACAGGGAGGAAGCAGAACGGACGCAGAACAGATGCAGAACGAATGCCTAGCAGATGCAGCACAGAAACAAAGCGTTTAAAACGGAAAAAACTTTCGCATAGGGGACCTATCTCGGATATTAAGGAGGTCTAGAGGATGCCTAGAGGATGCCTAGCGGAAAACCGATACTGCCTATAAAAAGGAGGAGCAACTTGCCTGCATCGCACTTTCAGAACAGCAGCCCAGTGGTGCAGACCTCTGCAGCCTTCATCTGCCTCTACCTCTTCCACAGCATCCAGTCATGTCCACCGTGGATTGTAACAAAGTCCTTTCAGCAGCCACCATCATTCTGCAACAGTGCGAAGCCATCTACAGGCTCTGTGAACACTACTGCGAGAGGAAAAGGAGCCACCCAAAAAGAGTCTGGGTCCGAAGATGGTTCGCCAGTAGAGCGGAGGACGGACTGTACAACAAGCTGATGGTGGAGCTCAGGAGCGAAGACACTCGGGCGTTCCAGAACTTCATGAGGATGCCTCCAGCCATGTTTGATGAAGTTGTGCAGCGGCTGACACCCAGGTTGACCAAGGCAAACACCAACTTTCGGCCCAGCCTGGAACCTGGGCTCAAGGTGGCACTCACTCTGTGCCACCTGGCCTCAGGGACCTCCTACAGGAGCATGCAGTACGGCTGGAGGGTGCCATCCAACACCATCAGCATTGTGGTCAAAGAAGTGGTGTAGGCCATCATCAAAGAATACAAGGAGGAGCTCCTTCAGTACCCCTCCACTGAAGAAGGATGGAAGAAAGTTGCAGAGCAGTGGTATCAGAAGTGGAACTTACCACACACCGTTGGAGCCATAGATGGCAAGCATGTGGCCTTCAAATCTCCAGCCAACTCGGGGTCCACTTATTTCAACTCCAAGGGCTTCTTCAGCATCATCCTCTTCGCCATGGTCGATGCTGACTACAAGTTTATGTACATCGATGCTTCAGGCAACGGCTGAACTTCAGATGCCCAGGTATACAACACCAGTCACCTCAAGGAGGGACTGGAACGCAACCTCATCATGGGCTTCCCAGATCCAGACCCCCTGCCCAACGACACACAAGATGTGCCCTACTTCATCGTAGGGGATGACGCCTTCTCCCTCACAACCTACCTCATGAAGCCCTACACCTCAAGACTCCTCACTCGTGAAGAGAGGATCTTCAACTACAGGCTGTCGAGGGAAAGGCGGGTGGTGGAGAACGCCTTTGGCATCCTGGCCAACAGGTTCCAGGTACTTCTCACTACCATGCAGCATTACCCAGAGACCGTGAGGAGGATCATGGAAGCTTGCTGCATCCTGCACAATCTCATGCGCACCCGCGACCCAGTCTTGCAGAACAGGCTCGTGGACGTCCAACAAGCCAATGGGGTCAGGGAGCCTGTGGAATGGAGGCAAGGGCAAAACCTGATAGACACTGAGGATGTGCAAGGACCCAACAGAGCCTCACATGAAGCGGAGAAGCAACGCAACCTCCTGAGACACTGGTGCAACTCCCCAGCTGGAGCAGTGGAGTGGCAAGATAGGATGGTAGATGCTTAATGGATGCTTCCTTCAGCCTGTCTCATCACACAGATGAGATTGGGCCATGTATGTTTGGTTGGCCTACAATGAACAGGGTGTTTAAAAAAGAGTTGTGTTTATGTTGACATGTGTGGATAATTATTACATTATCATTGATAATAAAGGGCTGTAGGTGTGGCACCTGGGAGGGTGGACCATACAGTCCCACTATGCTTGCACTGGAGGTTTATCTATCCCACAGCTATCCTAACCCATCCCACAGCTATTACCCATGCTACAGGTATCCTAACCCATCCCAAAGCTATCCTTACCCATCCCACAAGCATGCAAAGGCTTAAACCATTTCTAACAGTTTCCAGCAAGACTTTATTAAAAAAAAGAAATGAAACAAGTGTGTGAATCATAAATAGACTTTATTAACAACAAGCTATTAGACAAAAATGAGTCTCTGGCACTCCTCTTGCTCGCTCAGTCCCAGGGGTGAAGGGTGCAGGTGCTGTGGAGGTGGCTGGTGCTGGAGTGCTTTGCATCAGCTCCTCCAGAAGAAGAAGCAGCAGAAGTGCCAGCCCCAGAAGAGCGAGCCTGTGCTTTAGAAGCCCCAGCACAACCAGAGTGAGGGCCATGGGGCGGGATGGTAGCCCTGTCCCTCTTGCCAGGGCTGGCAGCAGATGGCTGAGGCTTGTTGTGCTTCCGCATGGTTGTGGGGTTGTTGGCTGGCAGGGAGGCTGGCAGGAACCAAGGCTGGCAGAAAGGCTGGTGGGGAGGCTGGCACCAAGGCAGTCAGGATGGCTGGCAGGGAGGCTGGCAGGAAGGCTGGCAGCAAGGCTGGCAGCAAGGCTGGCAGCAAGGCTGGCAGAAAGGCTGGCAGCAAGGCTGTCAGGCAGACATGCAGGCAGGGCAGGCAAGGCAGTCGATGTGTCCGGCAGCAGGTCTTTCCTCTGAATGGTGACCTGCTTCCGAGCTGCTTCCGTTATATCCGCAGGGCTTATATCCGCAATGCATCCTCCCCGCATGCGCAGTGAACGCCAGGCATCCGTTAGGCTTCCGCTGTGCATCCGCTTGGCTTCTGCTCTGCATCCGCTTCATCCGTTCGGCATCCGCTCTGCATCTGCTGTATCCGTTCCGCGTCCGCTTCGCTGAGGCCCCCCAGAAGCCCTGCGGATGTGACACCTACTCCCATCCGCTCCCATCCGCTTCCATCCGCTGGGCTTCCATTCCGCATCCGCTTTGCATCCGCCCTGCGTCCTCCCCACGTCCATGTTATCCGCTCTGGTTATGCAAATTTTCGCCCCTTTTGAGAGCGGATAACAACGGATGGATCATTTTGCTCGTCCGCTGTGTCTTTTTTGCATCCGTTGGCCAGTGTGACATGGGCTTTACAAAAATGAAAAACTCTTAAAGAAACTAAAGAAATTAGAACATGACAAGAAAACCCCCAACAACTCACAACAACACCTGAAACAATTAGTATATAATGTTTCCAACAGAGAACTCACCAAAACAGAAACAGATGTCCTAACCAAAGGAATCAATTATGCCATACCACCCAAAAAAATCCCCACAGAATCCATCATATGTGCAATGGAATCCAGCCTAACCAAATTAAATACAGATGAAGCTGACAGAATAAGACAACAGGTTACAAACATCTTATGCAGAAGCAAACCACCGAAAACCAACTTGCAAAAAGATGAATTCAGAGCACTACAAACCCTGAAAAATGATAACAGCATAATAATACTCCCAGCAGACAAAGGGAATGCCACAGTAGTAATGGATAGAAAAGACTATGAAACAAAATTGACAGACCTACTCCAAGACTCCACATACAAACCTGGAAACACAGACCAAACCACATATGTGGAAAAATTAACCAAGAAGAAAATTATAACCAGCCACATAAGCAAAGAAATCCAACAGACGATCATCCCAAGAGAAAAATCTTTCAGATGCCCCAAATTATATGGCCTCCCAAAAATACACAAAGAAGGCATACCTCTCAGACCCATAGTCAGCTCCAAATAGCACCATTACAAAACCTAGCTAAACACTTTGCAAAACAACTATAGCTCCATGCTGAAACCGCAGCTTCATATGTACAAAACACATACCACTTCTTAGAAATGAACAAAGATCTACACGTGGAACAAGAAGATCTGCTTGTAAGTTTCGACGTGGTTCACTATTCACTCAAGTCCCGAAAAAAGAAACTCTTGAAATCATCAAAAATAAATACCAACCAGCTAAAGACCTCATGGAACTAACAGAACACTGCCTAACCAACACATATTTCATATACAAAGGACAAAGATAAAAGCAAATTGAAGGAGCCCCTATGGGATCACCATTGTCATCCGTCATTGCAAACCTGTTCATGGAAGAATTCGAATCCAGAGCCCTGGCCAATGCCACCCACAAACCCAAACTGTGGCTAAGATACATTGATGACACATTTGTGATTTGGCCCCATGGAAAAGAAAACCTGAACAATTTCCTCACACACCAAAACAGCACACACCCCAAAATCAAGTTCACCATGGAAATGGAAATAAACAAACAACTACCATTCCTAGATGCACTAATCTACAAAAGAACAGATGGCACACTAGGACACACCGTATACCAGAACAAAAAACACACCAACCGCTATCTCAACGCCCAATTCCACCACCACCCAGCACAGATAAATTCCGTGGCCAAAACACTAATTGCCAGAAACAAACGCTTGGCAGACAAGACACATTTAAAGACTGAACTATGCACCCTGACTAAAGTATTGACAGCCAACGGCTTCCACAAAAACAAAATCACCAGCTTGATCCACAAAAACACACCAAGACATAACAGAGACCTAGAAGATCAACAGACCTATGGAACAGCTGTCCTGCCCTACATAAGAGGTACCACAGACAAAATCAGTAAGATACTACATAGGCATCACATCAAGACTGCCTTCAAAACAGACAAAAAAATAGCAGCCATCCTTAAAAACCCCAAAGACAAAATTGACCTGGAAAACCAAGGCATATACGAAGTTCCCTGTGCATTATGCCTGGCCACATACATTGGACAGACCAATAGAAGAATAAGTACCTGCCTGGATGAACACAAAAATGCAGTAAAAAAGCTGGAACACACCTCCTCACTAGTCCAACACATGAAAGCCACAGGTCATATCATCAACTTCAATGGCACCAAAACCCTATCCACTATAGAAAACCCCAGCCACAGAATCATCAGAGAAGCCATATAGATTGAAAAAAGACCTGAAAGCATGAATAGAACAGATGATTCCACCAGACTGTCAATCATTTGGAAGCCTGCACTCTCAAATAGAAAGATCTCCACACCACAAGCCAGACAAACACCTGGGCACAAACAGACTCCCTCTGATACCTCTAGCTCAAACACACCCCAACAAGGCACCCAGATGAAACCTAGCTTCCTAATAGATAATAGCCGTCCTTTCACGCGAAGCCAATCTGCACTGAAAGCCTCCAATACAGAAAAACATTGTTGCTAGCCAATCAAAGCCACAAAACAGACAGAAGAAACCAGAATCAACCACCAATCAAACAAACTCCAAGTCCAATAAACACAGACCAAGACTCCCAACCAATCAGGATATATTAGAAATTTGAATGTTATAATTTTAGAATGCATAAGTTCAATGTTTAATGAGATTTCATATGATAACAACAATAAGATTTAAAGGTGTTTCACTTCGATTGGCAATCATAGGGGGAATTTTGCTTCTTAAGAATGTTGGAAGAGAACATATGAAATTGTAAACAAGACAGACAAAAATATAAGTACAATGAATAAAAAAATATAGAAATTTAGGTAAAAGAAATATAATTGAATAAGAAGAAAATGAAATAACCATAAAAGAAAATTAAGAGAAGTAAAGGGAGAAATAGTGACAAGTTGAAAAAAGAGTAATAAGGTATGAAATTGAATACATAAGATGAATATGCATATGAAATTGTGTCTGTTTGGAAATGTGATAACCCGGAACCATGCTCTACTCAAATAAGATGTTTTATTTGTTTTGTTAAAACTCAATAAAACTTTATTTAAAAAAAGAAAAGAAAAGTGCCATCCTTCCCCCCAAAATTATAAAAGTATATTTTTAGAAACCAGAAGAAACACATCAGTATAGTATTAACCAGGATATGAACAATGTATATTTAATGTATTCAAGCGCTGAAAAGTCTATAAATAAGACTTTTTACAAATAAGAAATTTGTAAAAAGATAACAAAGCAATATGTAATATAAGCCACTGTCCAGTTCAATAACTTGGATCATTCTATTGATGTGAGCTGAAAAAAGATGCATTTGAGCTAGCTGTTGTGAATAAATAATTAATTTCAGAATTTACAGCAAGCCCAGATGGCATTTTACTCCTTTAATCACTTTTGATTCATCAAATCTGTTTTGAGAATAATAATTCACATTGCTGAGGTCCAAATTCCTGCCACTTCTTCCAGTAACTATTTCTTGTGCTTCAAGTATTCTCATTTAGTCATCTGAAAGAATGCACATTTATCATGCATATTGAACCCAAATAATATGAAGAATATGTTTATTAGGCACTTTGACATCTACATATTGCTTTTTATACCCAGAAGACTGCCAGGCAAATCAAATTTGTATGTCTTTTCTCATTTATATTGCAGCTAAGTAGAGAATATCAAAATTATGATCAGTGATGGAACTCCAAAAATAGTTCCTCTTGAACAAACAGGGGTGATGTTAGTCTGTCAGATGTCATTCAAAAAACATCATTTCCAGAAACTACTTGACATATCTTCAACTTTTAAACCCATTTGGAATATTTTTCCTTAATGTATGCTTCTAACCTATTGCAAAAGTGGAATTGTCAGTTGATTAAAGTAAACAAAGACTGACTTGCTCTTCTGATTTTACCACCACCCATAATTTTAAGAACAATGCAATCTACAGAAATTTACAGCAAAAAGCTTTTTAAGGTTGAAAATAAGTAGAACCACTAATTCTACAAACTTAAGTACTGTAAAATTACAGGTACACTGCAAATTTGGCAATCCAAACTACAAATATAACAAAGTCAAACAAATAAAATAAAGAAATATATCAAAAGCTCTGTCATTAGTTAACTTCCCCGACCCATTTTGTTATTTATAAATTTATATATATTCTGGTGCTGAGTGCTGGCCACAGTCTTGAATGAGCAAAGAATTCAGCTCTATGGGAATGAAAAGGACAGGTTCATTGCTTGCATTAGTTAATGGAGTTTGAATCTTCTAAAACTCATAGCCAGGTGGTCTCTGCTAAGCTTCATGCTTTATAAGATATTCAATAAGCAGAATGAATAAAAGTCTGAATATGTAGAGGAATTTAGGTCTGGCCTTGATTAAGAAGTGAGAGAGATAAAAGAATGTTCAGCCCTGAGAAAGTAAGGAGCATGAGAAATAGACTGGAACATTTCTGCCTTGACCTCGTGCTTGGACAGAGTTTCAAAATTCTTTTAATATGCCCTGCAATAATAAAGTAACACTAGCTATTTACAGTCACCTTGAACTGCAGGATGAGTGGCTAAGAAATTTGATAAATAAGCAAACATTCCTGAAATCCCAGTGATGTTTGTTCCTGGACTTGGTCTACTTTGAAAGATTGATTGAATAAGGTTTCCATTTCTAGCAGATGAAGAAAAAAGAAGTGACAATCAAATAACAAAAATGGCATTGAGGATGAAGGGCTGTTGGTGTTTACTGACAGAAATTCTTTCAATTGTAGAAGTATTTCTGCCAAGTATAGTTCAGAATCTGTCAACTCATGAAAACAGCTGTGTCTTTTTCATGGTTTTACTAGAAGCTTGGGAAAAAAAAGATATAAGTGCTTTAAAGAGGTGTTGTACTTATGCACCACTTCTGAATCCTTTTTTCAAACTTGCATAGTATCCAATGCCACAATTAAAAAAATGGAGTAAATTTTCTACCAGATATTTATTTTATGAAAATCCTTGTTTCATGTTAATTCCTCCAATCCTTTGAGATGGTCTTCTATATCCCTAAGCTTTCACTTCATAAGTGATCAAAATTAAATAAACTGGAATAATTGCTTCTTGTTTTTCTCTCATAATTACTACCAAAAGACTAAATATGAAGCTGAGAGAGAGAGAGAGAGACAGAGAGAGACAGAGAATGAGAGAGAGGGGAGGAAGGGAGAGATTATGATATATTTAGATATTAAAATTTCTAATGGTTTCTGCCTTCCTCATGTTCTATCATATATTGCAAATCCCATTCCTTTTTTGCCTCCTTGTTTTGTGTATCAAACCTTCTCTGTCCCCTTATATTTTGGCCATAGGTTTTGACCTTAGAATTCTGAAAACTATCCACTGACTTTGTGAATTCCTTTGAATTTACACTGGGAGATCATCTTCTTTTGATTTGTCTCTAATTCCCCAATCATTGCCTTTTGACTGATGTCCTCATTGGAAATTATATTTCTGTTTTTTTGTGGAGATTTTGGCTTTGCTGTCTGCTTGTTTCACGGCAGAGGAAGGCCAAGAAATTTCTCCAGGGGCTTTAGAAACTTAGATAAGGAGTAACTGTTATTTTTTATTCACAAGGAAGCTAAAGGAGAAAGCTGAGGAGAAAGAAACACTACCAGAGTCATATTTTTATCACAAAGCACTCTGATAAAAAGTTAATATGTACTTTCCTTGTATAGAATCTTTGCTGGTCTTGGACTAGAAGTAAATAAGAAAGTATAAACTCAATAAAATGGTATCTTGGTACTCAACTGCTCTGAAACTCATCGAATTTGATACTCAACACATTTTGACTTTAAAATTTTATCCCATTGTTTGTTTGGTGCTCAATGCATAAGATAGAACTTGTTGGTGTTGGCTGACTTATTACATTATCCCTTATGGGGAAAAATGTTTGGTATAAAATTCGATGATTTTTGGCACTCATTACATCTCCGGAAACCAATTAGTGGTAAGTATTGAGGTATCACTGCCTCGTATAGATTTATGTGAGATCTTGCCTATGCTTGGCAATATTTGCAATTATTATTATTTTTCTTTAAAATGGCAAGGAAAGATAATACTAAATGTTTTTTTTTATTCAATCAGACTAATAGAAAGCCAATTCACACCAGAAAGAGTGCAGTAGAGTGTAGGGCTAAATAAAATGAAATAGGGCTGGGGAAATGTCAGATTAATAGGCTTATATAAATGAGCTAAGTAAAAAACTAAAGAGTGAAAAGACCAGCATTCACTCAGTGTTTGGCAATCAACTATCACTTATATTGATTAGTAAATATTTACTGTATATTCATTTGCATGGTTAATGCATGCATACAATTAACCTATTTGAAATAAAGTTGTTATGTTATAGATAATTTATCTATAAAATAAAATATGACTTGATGGGCTCCATAAACTGAATATTTATGCATATTAATATACTACTATGTAAGGAATTGCTGATTAACAAATGTGTATCAAGAGAATACATTCCTTGTTAATTAAATGACATTTAACAGTAAAAGATAATCAGACTCAGAGAAATGATACATGTTTGATATTCTGCTGCCATTAGTAAAGTCAGATGTGACCCCACAGATTCCACAGCTTCCAGGAGAAAGAACTAGAAAGAATCACATAGGCAAAGCATCAGTAGCATTCAAAATTTGACAAAGAACATAAATAAAAATTGATCTATTCCATATCCACATAGATTTGTGATGACCTTGTTTATCCTTAGGCTACTGTCAAACTCAGACAAATGGTACATGATGGAGGATGTAAATATCCTGTCAGAAGAAAAAAAATAATTTGTAAGGATTTGTGAAGAGTTATATTTAGGCAAGAAGAATCTGAGTGCAAATTATCTTCATTATAAAGCTCTGGTTAGATCTTTTGTGGGTCATTTTTCAATAGCCCAACTTGCTGCCTAAGATTCAAACTGCTTTCAAATCAAGCTTAACTCCTAGTGATATGTGAACACATCCATGCATGTTTCTTGAGAAATGTGTGGAAGTGATTTGTCACTGCCTTTTATGGGATTTTTTTTTAAACTTTCCAATCTAGCCCTTTCTAACCCATTCAAGAATTAACCAAACTCTGCTTAACTTCTATCCAAGAGAAAGTGATTGTGAGGATGAAATAGGATAATTATACAGGCTACCATAAAAACCTTGGAAAAATGATGAAACAAACTTTTAAACCAGTAAAAATGCTTGCATTTTTTTAGTAGTTGGAAATGAAATATTTGATTGCTTGATTTTAGTAAGTTGTTGAAAGATGGGAGACAGGAACATTTCCATCAGGGTTAGGGATCTGGTCTGTTGTCTCAAAACTCTTCAAAAAATGTTATTTGCCATTGAAGAGCTCAATAAATTGTTCTCTATCTCTTTTCATATATCTTGTCTTCATTCATGAAGACTACACATTTGTAAAGATGGTGTCTCTTAGAAATCTTAGGCTTCATTGTAAAATATATTGAAAGATGTGTAGTTAGTTAGATCAGGCTTTAAGAGTATAGAAAAAAAGTTGTGATACAACTGAAATTAATGGAAACAAACAGAAACAAAATGTATAATGTTTCTAGGCTGAGACTATTGTTTTAGTCAGTTTTATAAATAGTTTTAATTAAAGCATTAGGTGCCTGCAGTGCAGACCTGTAAACAAAAACCAGCCTCTGTACTGTAATATATCTCTGATTACCAGGAACATGGAAATCTACTACTGTACTTCTTAGGACAGTGTTTCTCAGCCATGATAACAAATGTGGACTGCAAATTCCAAAAATCCAGAAATTCACAGCCAGCCTTGGGGAATTCCCTCCCAAACATTTTCAAGCTGCCAAGGTTGAGAAATGCTGCTCTGAGGGTTCTTCTAAATATGACTTGACTGGAGTCAACATAGTATAAGCCAATATATCAATTTGGTGATCTTTTAAGAATTATTTTCAGAACATTATAGTTTAAAGTGTCGATTTCTATTATTTTTCATCTCTTAAAGCTGGCCCTTTCTCTACTGCCCTCTGATTGTAGTGAATTATAATTCCCATCAGTCCATGAAAACCTGTAACAAGTGGAGCTCCTAAAGAAAATGATACAGGATCTATCTATGCATCTCAATAACAATGGCAAAAACAAAAACAATCCCACATTGTTGTCTTAATGTATTGCAGTTGATAACATCCTCACCATCTCCTTTTCAACTGTCACTTCATTTCTCACAGTGATCTTTGCGTTATTTTAAGCTTTTTCAGGATAGATAGCAATACAGGACTCAGGTGTCAGTTGCTACTGAACAATTATTGGCCCATCTTCTTGCACTTAGTGGAAACATTCAGATAAGAAAAAAGTTATTTGAGAACATATGAAGTTATATTCTTAGAAGTTATTTGAGAACATATGCTCGTCAAAGGAATGTATCTGTTTCTTTGGGAAATGTATCTTTTGTATAACGAGAGATATAGAAATTGATGCTAAAACATATGAAGAACAGTTGTAGGAATTGGGTATGTCCAGTAGTGGGATTCAATATTTTTTACTACCAGTTCTGTGGGCATGGCTTGATGGGCATGGCAGGGGAAGGATACTGTAAAATCTCCAATCAGGTGGTATTTGCAAGTTCTCTGAACTACTCAAAATTTCTGCTACTGGTTCTCTAGAACTGGTCAGAACCTGCTAAATACCATCTCTGGATATGTCTATTTTAATGAAAAGAAGGATTAGGTGTGACCTGATGCAGTGTTCCAATATCTAAGGGGCTGCCACAAAGAAGAGGGGGTCAACCTATTTTCCAAAGCACCTGAAGCAATGGTTGGAAACTAATCAAGGAGAGAAGTAACCTACAACTCAGGAGAAATTTCCTGACAGAACAATTAATCAGTGGAAGAGCTTGCTTCCAGAAGTTGTGAATGCTTCAACACTGGATGCTTTTAAGAAGAGATTGAACAACCATTTGTATGAAATAATATAGAGTTTCCTACTAGAAGAACTCCAAGGACCCTTCCAACTCTGATATTCTGTGGAAAGTAAACAGTTATTATTAGTACATTAGATCAGGAAAGCTCTGTTTTTCCATTCCATGGATTTCTGTACCATCTTTCACCCAATATCTATTTCTTGAAAGGAATAAAGAGAAATATTTATGCTTCAGATTATATGTGGTGAATATATCATGAGTGATATATTTCCTGCTGGGCATATTTGTAACTGTCAGACATGAAGGAAAGGTAGACGAGAGAGCAGAAAAACAGAAGAGAAATGTTTTGTTTTGATCATTTTAGGCTTGTGATTGAGAAATGCTATGTCTTTTCAGGTAGACAAACACAACCTCCTTGAGCATTTTTCCATCTGGACAAAGTAAGCTGTAAACCACCTCTCATGAGTGATACTTTTGTTTGTGGAAAAGGAAAAGCATAATATAAAGAAAATGGAAAGAAAACGCATTTTGGTGGCAGCAACAGCCTCCTTTGCTATGTTAGGATGACCTCCTTAGCATTCTCATGACTGACAACCATAAGGTGCTGTTTCTTGATTATTATTATTTTTTGTAAAAGAGGCATACATGTTATGTCCTGCAAAACTGCCCAACTAGCAATGGCAAAAATTATTAAATTCAAAATAATGATCATCACCGCTCTTGTGATTTATGTGCCCTCTGAACAGTTCCCTCTTTTTTTTAAAAAAAAAAAAAAATCTTTCTCTGCTTTGTACTGATGTTCCTCATTTGAAGCAAATCTCTCTTGGGCCTGAAGGATATTTGGAAACAGCTGATGAGACCTATAATGAGGATTTCAATCTTTAAGTCTTTGATCTGAAATTAGACATATGTCCTGGTGTGTTGACATTAATTCGCCCTGTTGTAGCTGCTAAAAGTTTTTTCCTGGAGTCTTTTAATAGAATTGCAGGGGAGATAGCTGGTCTGTTGAAACAGGAATTGGCGAGAGGGAGAAGGAAGAGTTTGCTGAAAAAGCATTATTCCAAAGGTTAATTTAAAACTGCTTCACTTGTCAAAGCTTTTCTGTTTTGATGCTTCCAGCCTTGATATTGCAAATATATTACTATACAGTGGGAAAATGGATTAGGCCATGATTCTTTTTTCTGCTGGTGATAAGGCATGTTCCAATATAATGTTACTTACAAAAGAAATATAATTTGATGGTGAGGTATAACTATATTCATCAAGAGGATTCCACTTTCTTTCCTTCTACTCTTAAGATTCAAGGTGACCTCATATAAAAACACTTTTTTGACTCTTTAAGTAGAATAACTCAAATAAATGGGCTCTTTAAGCTAGAAATATTTTTAAGAGCACCAATTCACCATCTGAAAACAAGCAGGTGAAAAGAGCATAGTCTAAGCCAGTGTTTCACTATATCAGCAACTTTAACTTCAACTCCCAGAATTCCCCAGTCAGCCAGAGTTGAAGTTCACATCTCTTAAAGTTGCTGAGGTTGCAAAGTACCGATCTAAGTCCTGCCTGAATTTAAATACCTGGAATTTTCTGAAAGACTGCAAAAGTGCAAGAAGGTTTATCTGGCTGGATGGAAGGAAATCAAATAAAGTGTGAGCTTTAGGCACTTAAGTTATTCTTCTTCTTTATCATTAAAATAAAAACAATAACATTTAACTCAGATTGCTTTTCAATGAGTTTATGGCATTCTGGAATAAAATGAGCAGGTTTATGCAGGGCTAGATTAAACTATGCTGAGTGCTTAAACTATATGATGCTTGAAGCTCCAAAATATTTAAAAAATTCCGATAAATGAATGGAAAGAATAAAGGCTGTTTTTAATACATATTCTGTATTAAATATACCATATTTCTCCAACAATATGGCCTCCCCCAATAGGAAGTCCCAGCATGATCTATAGGCATAAAATCAAATTAAGCCCCTCCCCCCAAATTAAGGCCTATATTAAACATGCAAAATGGGGAGGAATGGGGGGTGGTGGCTGTTAGGAAGTACTTTTGTTGCATACCCGCATATGGTGCTGCCTGCTTTGACTTCGGCATTGGTGGGACACTTCGTATCAGGAGACCTTCCACCACCATTACTTTCCCTTTTCCCTGTGCTGCTGTGGCATTTAAAGCAATGCCACGGCATTTGGCGCAGCCACACATAGCCAGCCAGGGCTCCTCCCTGCAACAGGAGCCTGGCAGAGACACTCGGCTTCAGGTGCTCCTGTCGCTGCCTTCCCTTCACCTTCAAAGGCAAAGCCAATTCTTTTAAAAATGACTCCCTACTACTGGTACGACAAAGCCTCCACTGCCTGAGAGGGCAGCCAAACCCCACGTGGAGAGGCAAATCTCCGGGGCCACAGCATAGGATCGGCCCACCCCAGGAGAAGTGCCCAGCCGCCATTCTTGCCTGGTACCGGGCAGAGTGCGAAAAGCTTCTCCTCTGGGGCACCCAGCATAGCTGACAGGTGGGCCCTTCTGCCCAGCGGTGGAGCTCCCGCCAAGGCAGTGAGTGCCTCCCTGGCAGGCTCTCCACTCATCCTGCCAGGGGTGCACCAGAGCTGTGCGGGCTGGGCAGAGCTGGAAAAGCAAGCCGCAGGTGTGTGCCCGCCTGCCAAAGAAAGAGCCAGGCCGACCTGAGCTTGGCTTTCTTCCCAAGTCCCTCCAGCCCGAACCTGAAGAGGCCACTGGGAGAGGCTGCCCAAAGCAGTGATAGTCCCCACCTGTCCATGGACAGGGACATGAGGTGATGGCAGCGCTGCTTCCCTGGCAAGCAGGTCCGGTGGAGAGAGCCCGAAGCTTCCCATCCTTTCCACCCCTTGCCCATCCTTTCCACCCCTTTCCCCATCCCCATGCATCTCCAAACACTCCAGCAGCTCCAAATGCTGCAGCGGGATGAGCATCAGGCAGAGGTGCTCACTCGGCAGGGCTCAGCTTGGAGGAGGACACAGTGCAGGTCATCGACCTGGGAAGGAAACCAAGCTCAGGTCAGCCCAGCTCTTTCGCTTGGGAGGTGGGCGTGACCATGTGGCTCGCTTTCCCAGCTCTGCCCAGCCCACATGGCTCTGGTGGGATGAGCAGAGGGTCTGGCAGGGAGGCGCTTGCTGCCTTGGTAAGAGGGCCTGCAAGAGGGTAGGAGGGCCTGCCTGTCAGCTATGCTGGGCGCCCCAGGCAAAGCTCTTTGCGCTCTGCCCGGCACCAGGCAGGGATGGAGCTGGGCGCTTCTCCCAGGGTGGGCCAATCCTGTGCTGCAGCCCCGGGAGATTCGCCTTCCCATGTGGGGTTGGGCTGCTCTCTCGGGCAGGAGAATTTTTGTCGTACTGGTAGTAGGGTGGTCATTTTTAAAAGAATTGGCTTTTCCTTGGAGGGAGAAGGGAAGGCAGCGACAGGAGTGCCTGAAGCTGAGTGTCTCCACCGGGCTCTGGTTGCAGGGAGGAGCCCTGGCTGGCCGCGCATGGCTGTGCAAATGCCACGGCATTGCTCTAAACACTGCGGCAGTACAGGGAGAAGGGAAAGCAATGGTGTGGAAGGTCTCCCGATACGAAGTGCCCCATCAATGCCGTGGTCAACATCCCAGCTGTTGCTGCCCGTCCACCCAAGGATGCAAGGGGGGAGAATTAAGTCACCCCCAAAAGATAGCCTAGCCATTTTTTGGGGGATCAAAACAAAAAAAAGGCCCGGTCTTATTTTGTGAGAAACACGGTACATATACTGTATTATACTTGGTAAGGTATAGTGAAAAGTTAAGAATCTAAAAGAATATTGTTGTGAGATAGTTTGACAGCTTGAAAGCTGAAAGACAGACACAGACTACAAGCTATAGAGACAGGGCTCTTCCACAGTATACTACATAAGGTAGAAAAAATCCTGCTTATCATTTAAGGAGGATGTGTCCTCACAATGGAACCTCCAGCTCATGAGAAGCTGAGGCACTGAAGACACACCAAGATGTTCAAGAGTGAAAATGAATCCCTCCCACTATCTGAATAATCTGTCGTTCATGGAGCAGGGGGAAGTTTAAGATGATCTAGTAAGATACAACTATGTGATTGACCATATGTGGCCAGATAGATCTGCTTTGGGTATCTCCTTCCATCTAGTCTCTAGTTTCATTGCCTACTTTGGACTACCATTTTGGATGCAAGGAATGGATATTAGAGCCATGAAACCACTTATTTTTTATTTTCTTTTAAAATAGGTTTGCTAATTACTTAAAGTAAGAAGCCCAGAAACTGGTAAGCTCATTCTTGGTTTAGGAAAATAGTTCAATCAGAATAGAGCTGGAAGGGAACTTGGAGGTCTTCTAGTCCAACTCCCTGCACAAGAAGGAGACCTTATTCAATTTCAGACAGATAGCTGTCCAGTCTTTTCTTAAAAATGTCCAGTGATAAAGCACCCGTGACTTCTAAAGGCAAGCTGTTCCACTGGTTAAGTATTCTCACTGTTTGCAATTTTCTCCTCAAATCCAGCTTGCTTTTCTCCTTGATTAATTTCCATCCATTGTTTCTTGTCTTCCCTTCTGCTGCTTTGGAAAATAAGTTGATCCCCATTTCTTTGTGGTGGCCCCTCAAATTCTGGAATACTGCTATCATGTTACTCTCTAGTCCTTCTTTTCGCTAGTCTAGACATACCCAATTCCTTCAACCATTCTTCATATGTTTTTGTCTCCATTTTTGGAGTACAGTTGTGTGTTTCAGTAGACCTGTGACAGGGATTTTCTTCAACAGTGCCTATTGCTCTCAGGAGAACACTGGCATTCCCTTTTTCACAGAATGGTCTTTTGGATGTTTGTTCCTTCACAAAATGGAGGAAACCAGGTATCAGCATTATTCAATATATAGGCAGACTCTCTTTTTCTCCCACTTTTTTGGAATTATAAGAGTTATATGTTGTGACCTGATACAAGAGTCAGTAAAGTGATTTCTCGAACTACAGTTCTTCAACAATACTTACGCAACAACTTGATCTTAAACACTCAAATCTGGATGATCACAAGATGGAAGCAAGGAGATAGAAAGAATGTTAACTCTGTTGCCACCGAGTGGTTTTCTGGTTGATAGATCAGTATCATTTTATAGAAATGAGTGGAGGTACCAGAGAACACATGACTACAAATATGTCTTTCATACACAGCTTAAAAACCTTTCCTGAACTTTTGGCTTTAAGAATACAGCAGTTTCACCTGAGCTGCACAAATCTAGATGACCATCACCTTGCAATTAAAAGAGACCAAGCTTTTGCTGCCATCTACTGGTTATTAGATCAATGCTGAAAGTCTTTAGAACTTAGAATAATAGAAAAGATACTGATTGTATGGAACATACAAGCACCACATTGGCACGCATTTTGTAAGGGAATTGTGGGTAGTTTTGTTTTGCACTTGGTGATGTTTGAATTTCAGTCTGGGAAAATGAGCACATTGCTGGCTTATAAATGCCATGAGGAGAAGGAGTTTCTGTATGGACATCATCATAACCTTGTCCCTTTCCAATTATGCATTAAGGGCAAGCTGTGTATTAGTGTGATTTATGCTGACACGACTTCTTTTCTGTGGGATATGGACAACCTTGCAAAGCAAATGCATGGATGGACACCCCCACACACACAATGAGCAATCAATGTAGCCAGAGGCATGACTGTTACTCAGACCTCCTAGCCCCTCATTCTCATAAGGGAAAAAAAACTTGGGTCTTTTGAAATTAGAAGCAGAACTCTGGGGAATGAAAATAAGACATTACTCTGCCTGGCTTGGGAGGGAGTTACCCTCTCCCCTATAACTCTGAAAAAATTCAAGATTTATCCCTATGTCATGCCCCTGGTGGGGATTGATTCTGAGGGAGAGGAGGAACAACCAACAGGGAGTGAAAGTGTGGCTCTGGAGGTTGTGGAGGAGGCTGGGGAAGGGCAGAGCTGGCTGGGCAGTCAGAGGAGGACCCAGGCCCATCCCCTCTCCATCCTTGGACATGCAGGGAGGAGAGGATAAGGGAGAGATGTGGTCTACTCAGGAGTAGAAGGCTTTGATCTTCTTCATGGGCTGTAGCTGTGACAACTGAATAAGAGGGCAGACATGCATACAGATGAACGCTGGAAACAAAGCATGGAAATATCTCTAGTTTATGGTTCCTTTCTGAATTTGGCATCTTTTCCAGTGTGTGTTCTGTTATCTTGCCCTCATCTTGCCTTTTTTCCTCTTTCTTGTAACTGTTTGTGTGGGATTTTTTTGTCTTCCATCAAAGATAATTGGAGCTTGGAAGCAAAGTGAAAGAATAAAAGAGGCTTCACCGGGTTTTTGTGACTGTGTTTATTTTGTATCCCTACCCTGTATCACACCCTAGAGGGCGGTGAAGATTGAGGAAAGAAAGATATTTCATTATTTACTTAGATTTAAGGGACAGTTGACTTCAGACAACTCTGAGTGGCTTATATTAAAGTAAGAAAATGCACACACAAACACTAAGATAAATAAAAAAGAACTTTGCACATCTAGGAAACATTTGGTAAAACAAAAACAACCAACAGGCTTGATGCGCAGGACTTTCCTTTGGGACTCAGCTTCTTTTAAAAAACAGGCAAATGCTTTAGGCATAAGCTATGTTAAATCTTATTTTGTTTTTTGTGTTTAAGTCCAATATTCATCTTTTTTATGCACTTAGTAGTAGTTATGTGTTTTACAACAGCCTTGAGACATGTATCAAGCACCTTCCAGAAGGTCAAGTATTTTCCTCTTTAAAATCTCCTGATAACAGCAACAACAACATAATCAGAGACAGAGAAATATAATTAATGCAATACTATATTTGTAGAACTACATTATCAGATGATTTTTTTTTTTAAATCACAATTTAAAATGTTTTCTTTTGTTGTTTTGGGAAAGCCAGATCTGTGATGATATTGTCAATAAAGAGGCTTTAAATTTTAAACTTTCTATGCACATTGTGCTAAGTGAAAAAACCCTTTCTGGTAGTATTATCTAAAGTTCATATCTGATCTATTTCAGCAATGAAAATCAACTTAACTGAACTGATCATTAAAGGTAGGCACAAAAGTATTACAATACCACTCCTACTTTGGGAAGAGTTAGCTTAATTTTACCTTTGATGACAACTTGATTCTGATGAAATAAATGCCCTTATTTGGATCATGTTGTGTGTTATAACCATAGAAATGGGCATATCCTCAGCAAGATTAATATTAACTTTATCAGAATGTTATTTTGTTGAAGTTCTATACTTCCATTCCATCCCCATTGATTTTCTATGGCATCTGAATAATTTCAAATTAAAAAGAAAGGAGGGAAGGAGAAAGGAAGAAGAAACTGTTGTTCAAATTGGTTTTAGCTACACCAAACGCAGGAAACAAAGGACTTCATTCAAAAGTTCTCCCTTGGAGAAACCCTTCCATCAGCAATAGCATCCTTGGCTTACTTTTTATTTATTAAAAAAAATAATTACTCTTTTTCTTTTATTCACACTTTTGTACTCTTCATGAGGTAGATTTACTTTCAACTGAATGACATTAAAACGCTATTGTGTTTCTTTCAAGAAATGAGAGAATGATGTTCACATATCTCAGGGCTGTATACAGATTCTGTAGAGTCTTGCTGATTTTCTAGAATTGACCTAATGTCAGGGTTCCAAGTAATAGATCCATGCCAAGCAAAACTCCAAGGTGGGTGGATTCCTCAAAGAATAATTTTATTGGAAATATCATATTGGCACATATCTGGTGAAACTGACTTTGAAGGGTCCCATGGTTTTCACCTAATTAAAAGTAAAAGGTTTTACCTCAACCCCCAACCATCAGTCACATGATCCAATCAAGGCACTGTCTGGTGACATCACTCCTCCTTCCTCCTACTAGGTGTGACAATATCCTTGGTTCCCAATATTTTATTTTGACTACACAACCCCAGCTATTTCTAATCCTTCCTCCCTATCCCTCAGCTCCAGTGTGGCAGCACTGAAGTTCCAAGCTAGCTTCAGCCAGGCCAGCTTCAGGGTTGACATTTAACAAATGACTTTAGCATAAATACAAACTCTAATTCCTGCATTTAATCCCAAAGAATGTCAGCGTATTTTCTTGTGTCATATTTTTCACTGCCAGTAGCCTGAATATGAGTAAGAATTTTAATAATCAAATTCTTCTCAGCTATCATTTAAGGGGTCTTTGCTTATTGTTCTCCTTAGTATAAGAGAGATGATTTGGTACTATGCAATTGAGCTCCCAAAAATATTTGAATACTACTTAGCATTTTGTAGAGACAAATAAAAAAGTGTGTTTGTTGTATCACAGCAAAATAAATTACTGCATCGAGGATGTCATCAACCAAAGCATGCCCAGCAAAATATAGTAAATGTCTAACACATGAAAAATAAATTCATGTGTGTGTTTTCCTCATTTTTTTGCTGCATGCCTTTATAGCTTAGTATGCTAGTAGCACTTTCATATAACCATACTGCACTTACTGGAGTCAATTTTATATTCCTTATATAGATAAATCATTGGTCATATTTTCACTACTAGGCTTGTCTAATTCAAGGAAAGTATTCAAAGACCAAGTTGTCTTCAAGAGATATTATTACAAGAGTATTCAGTTGATCTCCCTGAGAAAAATCTGGTGCAGAGTCAACAAACGGAAATACCCTACTTCCCTAAAATTCTGCAAAACTGATTATTTTGCTTTTTAACATAACTGGAATTAGTTCTTCACAGCATTTCTTGGATTAATTGTAAATCAGTCCAGTTGCAATGACGATTTCAGACAACTTCCAGATAACTCTCGACCTGGATGATTGAGAATCTTCATTGACACTGAGGGCCTGTGGTTTTCACTATAAGACCTTTGTATGAACCTACTTTGATGTGTTCTTATATTTAATACTGTCCTGTTTCCTTACTTTTGGACAGGTAAGAAAAAGAAGGCACCACAAGTTTCCATTTTTCTAGTCATTTGGGCAAGAAGCAGAAAGTGGTAGAATTATTGTCAATTTCATTTTGTTTAGTTTTATTTATTTATTTTAAAAAAGGACAAGTTTGCTATTTTATACTTCCATCCCTGAGCAGAGTAGAATATTTCATTATTACAATGGTAGAATTTGTAAAAAAAAAAAAAAAAAGCTTTGAAGGACAGTGGCCAATGACTTGAAGGAAAGACACAGTGCTGTCAAAGTTCAGAATGGTCAATTGGAATAAAGGTGATTGTTTACAATGAAATGTAGCACAACAGGTGATTTGGTGAGCATTGCTTGTGCTTGCACAGAGAAATAAACATTATTTGATTCACAGCAGGAAAAAATTGGTGGAAGTTTTCTTCCCTATGTTCTGGAAACAAGAAAAGGATAATGTTACACATAATCAGTGGCCTGCTGGGATAAGCAGACCAGCCCTTAGACGAATAATTTCTACTTTCTAAGAGCCATTTAACTGTTTTTAAAAACTCAGCCAAAATTACCTTTAATATTATATAATAGCAATTCATTCCTGACTGCTCCAGATGAACTGGCTGGCACACTGCACTTCTGCCAATGTATGGTGTCTTTCAAGTTTTTCAAATTTACTTGCCAGGGTTGCTTAATACAAATCCTGATTTGGCCTGATTTGGCAATCACTGAGCCAAATGATATATCTTACACATCTCCCAGATGAAGAGATTTCCCTAACCAACATTCCTGGTTAAATGCTCATATGAGTTAAAACTCTGACAAGCAATTGGCCCTTGCTTTTGATTTTTACAGCACCTTTTCATTTTTTATTTGAGGAAGGTTAAAGTGCAGATTTCATATTTTCACTAGAACACACCAGGAAGCCTGGACTTGTATGCAATGTGTGTAAGTGTGTGTTTTTGTGTATAGGAAAAGTTGCATTACCTGCATGACATGTATTCACACATTTTTTCTCACAATAAAATGATCATCAAATCAGTGCTGACATTAAAATACATTATTCCTACATGGTGTGAATACTTTGTACTATTATTTGATGATAATTAATTGCGAGGACAGACAACAAAGTGTGAAAGCTTTTTAGTTCTATTAATGTCTCATTCAAAAGAGGACTTAAAAAGAAGATATATATAT
>BLBF01000041.1:11674646-11730415 GCA_015471245.1 Laticauda colubrina | reverse complement strand
TTATCGTTAGCCATAGATAAATAGCTCAGAAATATATGGTAGTCTAAAAAGCATCCAATTGCCAATAAAGTGGCAAAATGACCATCTGATTTTTTCCCATCACTCTTCCACATGATGGCATGTCTCCCTTCAGTTTTTTTTTTCTTTGATTTGTTATTAAATTTGGAACAAATAGCAAAAATAGAGATACCAGCTGCTTTTAAAAATCTAGCTGCAATATAAAATTGCTGATAGATCCTGACATTTTGGCACTGGTCTTTTACATAAAATTTGCCTTAATTTCCTTGCCCAGGGCGAAATTAAGACCCTATGCATGTTTAATTCAAGAATGACCATTTTAGATTTATCTTAATAACAATAAGGGGGGGATGGATTTGATTGCTTTTTGTGAAAGTCAGAATATTCAGAGCTAAATCAATCCTTTCGGATAGAGTTGAAGAACAAACGTTAACAGAATGGGATGGTTAAGAAGAAAAGGATTGTCAGTGATTGGTACTTTAAGATATCTAAGGGAGGATGTTTTATTATAATGTCTTTGCTGATTGATGGAACCTGTTGAGCCTCATTTTGTGGAAGTTTATGAGCTTAAAAAGAACAAAAAGAAATCAAGATTTTAAGATATAAAATACCTTTCAGGTGAACCTTATTGGTATGCCAAATCAGTAAGTAGTCTGTTTAATAATAATAAAAGAGATATAGATTAGTAGTTACCATTCACTCAAAATCTTCATACTCTATTAGTATTTGTGTCAGGAACTGATTATTTAACTGTGATGAAACTTCATGTTACAAGGATTTAATCTGTTTTTATTTTGTTGGTTTGAACTGCAATTACTTGGGAACATATGGATCAGTAAAAAGTCTGCTGGCTTTACTGTCAGCATTAGTGAGTGCTATTCTAACCTATCAGGATTTTTAATGAACTTTTAAAAACTCCACTTCTGCTGTGTACAGCTTTTCATGCCACATGAGGTTTTTGTGAAAGTGATATATTTTTAATATAAACTATCTCACTATGACTATTTTATGAACTTCCCTTGCTTCACATCCTTTTTATGTGTTTTTTCTAATAAATATTTTTTTCTTATATAAATTCACGAGTGCAGCTTAATTAAGGCACAAACAATCAGGCTCCAGTTATCCTACTTTGGACACATTAGGCAAATAAATATCTGTCCCTCTGGAGAATCTCTAATGTTGGGAAAGAGGCAAATCAGCAGCAAGGTTGATGGACTCATATACTGTTGCAATGAATGAACCCCTGGAAGACTTTAAAAAACCAGTTAGCAACAGATCATTGTAAAGAAAATCTATGCAATTGATCAGGGTCCATACAATTTGATTGCAGATAGTGGTTTTTTTATTATAAAAGGGCAATTGTGCTGCCTCACTCACTCACACACACAACTGTGGTTTAGTAATTTATTAATATTCCCCAGAAATTCCCTTCACCCCCCAAAAATGAGAACTGTCCCAATTAATTCCAGCTATGAACAGACCAATGTTAGTCCACAGAGGAATGGCCAAAGAGTCCACCAAGCATCTGAAAGTTTCTCAAACAAAATGAATCCACTAGGCAAACTTAAAGCCACAACACAAGAGAGCTCATGTGTAAAGAAAAGTCCAGAGTTTCCAAGACACAATTGTCAATCCAAAGCAAGGCAGTATGAATCACAATGACCAGAAAACACACAGCTAGGAAATAAACATGTTGTTCCCAACAACACTTCTCTCTGTTTGCTGTGCTAAATAGCCAGCTTCTGGTGCAACCCATCAAGAAGGGTAAGGCTTTCTCCTCTCAAGTAGTCTGGCTGACTTTCTCTGTTCCTACCTTTTCTCTGCCCTGTGTGTTCTTGGATCAGTGTGGAAAACAGGTCCTCCTCCTCTTCACTGTCTGTAACTGCATGCTTTCCCCAACAGAAGCCTCAGCCAAATCGCTTCCAGATGGCTGCTCAGAGCTGTCAATTAATTCAGCTTCTGACATGCCAAAAACTGGTTCATCCTCCTCCATGCTTATATTCAGGGAATCGTCTGGGCGATTCATCACAGCAATTTAAAATACATTTCCTGAATGAATGACAGTTGTTTTTAAAAAGCAACTGTATATATATTTTTTTAAATTAAAAAATACAAATTGACAAAGAATTTTTTAGGTTCATCCATTTTTCACTGAAGCTAGAAGTATTAATTGCTGCTACCTTTGCTTAAGTATTAAATATACCTAGCTGTATTGGTCAACCAACATTGGTCAACTATGACCAATGTTGGTTGACCAATACAGCTAGGTATCAACTATGACCAATGTTGATATTATTGTTATTCCCATTGCTATTATATGCAAATACATCGATCATGACAGATAAAGCAAGAGGAGATCTAGTTTGGACCAGTAGTTAAGGCAGCAGAATAGAAATCTGGAGACTGAGTTCTATTCTTGCCTTAGCTATGAAATACAGCAGTCTCTCAGCCCAGCTTGTCTCATAAGGTGGTTGTTGGGAAAATATGAGGTCAAAGGACTGGTGGACATGTTTGCTGCCTTGAGTTACTGTATTTGCAAAAATAATAAAGATGGGATATAAATAAATAAATAAAAATTTAGGAATATCATAGACGAATCTGAACTTGACCTTCTATATTGGGCAATACCTTGGAACAGTTTTGTAGATGTGATGTTTTGCTTTTTTATTTGAAAGAAAATATTTTTTATTTTAACTCAATGTTACTATTATTTTCTTGTAATGTTCAATTGGAATTCAACTGTCAATACTTCGAACTACAAGAGCTTTCATTCAGTATTGATCCTGGTAATTAGATAGGATGTTACATGTTGTATTCAATTAGATTTTCTCTGATTATGTCAGTTAATATATTTTTATATCAATGGAGAACATGAAATTACACAATAAAAAATAAACCATTGAAAATGAAGATGCATTATTCTTGATAAATTCCTTTATACATTAGAAATAACCATACATTCTTTTTTTCTCTTTCCAGTGTTAGTATATCACTATAATTACACAATGCCAGACAGTCCACAAATCAAATAATTAAAAACTATAAACATAATAGCTTTTGTAAAACATGAGCAAAATTTAAAACAGTTCATTGCTTTTTGGCAGATACTCACCAAAAAATTGTTCTCTTTTCTTACTTGTCCCTAAAAATCAAAATAACTTTCCTGCAAAGTCAGTTCTTGAAAAAAATATTGAATCTAAAATTCCATTTGGTAATAACCCCTGTTTTATAAGCCATATGCATGGAGTTGATATAATTATCTTCCTATCAAAATATCATACAATGCTTTTAATTGCATATATCTGGACTGATGCTAGATTTGAACTTGTTCAATTATTTTGGAGGGTTTGGCGTCCAGAGCCAGTTGTCTGTGAGATGGGCAAGCCTATACATATGACTAATAAATAAAGTGTAGTACAGAACAATAATATGTCAACAATACAATAAAACACTACACTATCTTTCTTTAGCAAAGACTGGTTCCTGTCCTAAGGTATTTTGTATTTTAAATATGGAAAATTTCAGTTCTCTTTTAAAAAAAACCTGGAGAATTTGCATGATTGTCACCAATATAGGATTATTATTTTTCATCTGGTTCAGTGAAATACTCATTTCTAGCATTCAGTAATGCTTCAGAGGGAATAAGCAAGATAGTTCTATAATATCAATATGCAATGCTCTAAGTGAAGAGGAAATAGTTTTTTTCTTGATCCCTTGAAGCAATCAGTTTAGGCCCTGAAGCATGAGTTTTGATTATCCTTATTATCTCAGTGAGTGTAGCTATAATGGTTACGAGCATGATAAGAAATTTCCATCATTGTTTAAGGCTCATCTTTCGATGGAGACTTCATAAAAGGCAGGGAGGAAACATAATTGCAAAAGCTTTATTTTTTCATACCAATCAGGCTGGCCTCAAATGGCTTTGCATGTATCAGTTGTTGGCCTGTTCCATCTTGTTACAGCTTTGGCAGTTAAAACCTCACTGCTTAGTCATTGTAAAATGCTTGATGAGCTTTTCTCTTCTGTTTCTCATTGTTTCTTCTTCCCCTGGCTCCCTGAATTCTCTCTCTTTCCTTTTTAAATAATTTTTATTAAGAATTATAAATGAGAGAATAAAAGCCAACACAAACTGTAAAAAATGTAAACAGAAAACTACAAAGGAAAAAAGTGTTCAAGAGAAAAAAGAGAAAAGGAAAGGATAAAAAATATGTCACTTTTTGTTTTCACCCCATCATGGAAAGAAAATTTTAAAAGTTTATCACCACAAAACACTCTTCTCCCCATAGCTTATCTCTTAAATAAAAATAATAAACACTCTTGATGTCCAGAATTCAGTGAATTCTAAAAGAGACCAAGCAGGATGTTCACCATGTATAAATACTAAATGCTATGTATCTACATCAGTACCATTCTTATGTACTTTAAGGCTTTCCAAAAGGTTTGACCAGTTCCTTACGACATGGGTAGTGCTACCACCTCCTAATATTGTTTTTTCTACTGGAATGCATGGGTCACATTGCCACAGTCACCTGGAGAAAACCCTCTTTTGAGGCCCTTTTTTATTTCTTCATTCTGATTCTTTTCCACATGCTGCATAACTCTGACAGAAAAACAGCGGAAGAGAGGAAAGTAGAAGAAGTAGAGGAAATTTTGAGTAGTTCAGAGAACCAGCAAATACCACCTCTGATTGGAGATGTCACAATATCCTTCCTATAGTGACAGCTACTGTATTTATGCACATCCCTTCAAAGAAACCAGGATAGGTCCTGAATCAACCACAAGAACCTGGCTGCTTTTGCAATCTGAAAAGAGATGCCTTATATACATTTCTGCATATTCTGATTTTTTTAAGGATCTGCATAGTCCTAATATACACTGCTCCAAAAAATAAAGGGAACACAAAAATAAGACATCCTAGATCTGAATGAATGAAATATTCTTATTAAATACTTTGTTCATTACATAGCTGAATGTGCTGACAACAAAATCACACAAAAATTATCAATGGAAATCAAATTTAACAACCCATGGAGGTCTGGATTTGGATTTACACTCAAAATTAAAGTGGAAAAAAACACTACAGGCTGATTCAGCTTTGATGTAATGTCCTTAAAACAAGTCAAAATGAGGCTCAGTAGTGTGTGGCCTCCATGCGCCTGTATGACCTCCCTACAGCCTCCTGATGAGGTGTTGGATGGTCTCCTGAGGGATTTCCTCCCACACCCGGACTAAAGCATCCCCCAACTCCTGGACAGTCTGTGGTGCAACGTGGCATTGGTGGATGGAGCGAGACATGATGTCTCAGATGTGCTCAATTGGATTCAGGTCTGGGGAACGGGCGGGCCAGTCCATAGCATCAATGTCTTCGTCTTGCAGGAACTGCTGACACTCTCCAGCCAACATGAAGTCTAGCATTGTCGTGCATTAGGAGAAACCCAGGTCCAACCATACCAGCATATGGTCTCACAAGGGGTCTGAGGATCTCATCTTGGTACCACATGACAGTCAGGATACCTCTGGCGAGCACATGGAGGGCTACGCGGCCCCCTAAAGAAATGCCACCCTACACCATTACTGATCCACTGCCAAAGTGGTCATGCTGGAGGATGTTGCAGGCAGCAGAATGTTCTCTACAGTGTCTCCAGACCCTGTCACGTCTGTCACATGTTCTCAATGTGAACCTGCTGTGAAGAGCACAAGGCGCCAGTGGCGAATTTGCCAATCTTGGTGTTCTCTGGCAAATGCCAAACATTCTGCACGGTGTTGGGCTAGAAGCACAACCCGCACCTGTGGACGTCGGGCCCTCATACCACCCTCATGGAGTCTGTTTCTGACCATTTGAGCAGCCACATGCACATTTGTGGCCTGCTGGAGTTCATTTTGCAGGGCTCTGGCAGTGCTCCTCCTGTCCCTCCTTACACAAAGGAAGAGGTAGCGGTCCTGATGCTGGGTGGTTGCCCTCCTACGGCCTCCTCCACATCTCCTGATGTACTGGTCCTGATGTACTGGTCTGTCTCCTGGTAGCGCCTCCATACTCTGGACACTATGCTGACAGACATAGCAAACCTTCTTGCCACAGCTCCCATTGATGTGTCATCCTGGATGAGCTGCACTACCTGAGCCATTTGTGTGGGTAGTAGACTCCGTCTCATGCTACCACTCGAGTGAAAGCACTGCCAGCATTCAAAAGTGACCAAACCACCAACCAGAAAACATAGGAACTGAGAAGTGGTCTGTGGTCACCACCTGCAGAACCACTCCTTTATTGGGGATGTCTTGCTAATTGCCTATGCTTTCCACCTGTTGTCTATTCCATTTGCACAACAGCATGTGAAATTGATTGTCAATCAGTGTTGCTACCTAAATGAACAGTTTGATTTCACAGAAGTGTGATTGACTTGGAGTTACATTGTGTTGTTTAAGTGTTCCCTTTATTTTTTTGAGCAGTGTACAATACTTACATTCTTGAGACCCCATGTTTCCAGAGTCACACTTCAATATTCAATTAGTTTATGTCTGAAAATTTATTTATTAAATGTATTGGCTGCTGATCTTACTACATATGATGATATGATTATTGATAAAATATAGTAAAAGATGTTAGAAGATAGAAACATTGCCATCTTTTCTCTTCCGGATAGCAGTGCTTATAAGTGTCTGGAGAAGACAGTAAGGAGGAAGGCAACTGCTGAAATAACAGACACAGATTAGGGGATAGGATATCCCCTTTTTTCATCTCTGGAGTTGCTTTTTCTTTTACCTACAATTGTATGCTGACTCAGTCCTATCAAGTTTATGAGGTAAATAAAGATGCTTGGCAAAGGCAATGATTATGAAAGGCTATTTGAAATCAGAAACGCTCTGAAATATTTTGGAATAGGGTTTTTCAACTTTCTGAGGAGTTTCATTCCTTGACTTCTGTTGCTCCAAGTGTTAAAAGACAACCCTGTAATGCCATGAGGCTTTACTGATAACTATAATAATGTTTAAGATAGTGGTGGGGTTCAAAAATTTTTACTACCGATTCTGTAGGCATGGCTTGGTGAACATGGCATGGCTTGGTGGGCATGGCAGGGGAAGGATACTGCAAAATCTCCATTCCTCCCCACTCCTGGGGGAAAGTCCCCATTCCTTCCCCATCCCACTAACCTGCTTTCCAGCTCCCTTCTCCTATGCAGGGCAGTGAAAGAAACCCAGCCAACCAGCTGGGACTTGGGATGGAGAATAGATGGGGCGGGGCCAGTCAGAGGTGATACTTGCTGGTTCTCCGAACTATTCAAAATTTCTGCTACTTGTTCTTCAGAACTGGTCAGAACTGCTGAATACCACCTCTGGTTTAAGGTTATTAAAAAGAAAATATTCATTTCTTTGATTTGTTAACAAAATCCCTTTTCTAAAAAAATTTATATTTGAAAATTAATTTCACATTCTCTTTGTATCAGTAAATTATTAAGAAGACTAGCCTGGTTTGGTTTTAAAAGTTGCTGTCTTATGAAGCTTACTGAAATATGAATAATATATTATGAATATTATATTGTCTCAAGGTTTCAAAGGACTTATCACTATATCCTATTGACTACATTGAGCAAAATACTTGAATAGTTATCAGCAGGAATATATGATAATTTCTGAATTCCTTTTTTGCAAAGTTTATTGTTATTTTGGTTTTTTTTTTAATGGCAACAGTAAATATCATGAAAGTAGCAAGGTTTAAAGACAGAATTCAGTTCTAGTAGCTATGCATGTCTTATCTTTGTTGTTTCCATTTCTCTTGCTGTGTTGGGACAAATTAAAAATGTACTCCCTCCTTATTCTGAAAGAAGATCTTCAGCTCTCCTATCAATAGCAAAATGACATAAAGGGGAATTTATGTGAGATATCTTCAGGCAAAAATGTCTGATCTGCTTTCTTAAGCCTTCAGCCAATAGAAACGTGATCTCTACATGCAGTTCTTGTCAGGTGAGATTCCAGACTCATTTTTCTTAGAGAGTTCTAAAATAATTTACAGCAATTAGGACTAATACATTTTTAAGAGGTAAGTAGTCAGGAAAATCAATGAGAACAATCATGTGAACACCATCTTTCATATGGGCACAGCTGTTTCATTCGCTCAGTTTGACTGTGCATGAAGTCATTAATCCAGAAACCATATACCACAAGGATCTATGAAGTACAGATTCTCAAGAAGAATATGTCTGTGTAAAATAATGCAACACTTGGTGCAATTCCAAAGAAGATTGGTGAGACATTGGTATTACTTCTCCTCTTTCCTTGCACCTGCTATGACAATGTATCCAGAAAACCTTTTTTTAAAGTTGCAAGTTTATGCAGAGGTATATTCAAAATGAATTCCCATGCAAACAGATAAGTGAAATAATTGTATACCTAACCAGTCCACCAAGCATTTTTAGGTGTGTGTTATTTCTTTTCTCAATACCCACAAGAACTAGAAAGGGGATAGATTTTTTTTAAGGTATAGTTTTAAAATACTGTGAATCAGTATTTGAAAAATCTGGTCTTGGGAGAGGTCTGTTCGTAAAGTAGGTGTGAGGATGGTGTGACTATTCAATTGCTCCCTCTCCTGCAAAAAAAAAAAAAAAGCAAATAAAAAGACAAGGTGAGTGAAATACTTTTACAACCATTCTAGTCCTCAGAGATACTATGTACCACCTTAATTTAATGTTGTCTTTTATGGGCTGATGGACAAATTTCAAATTTTATGGGCTGATGGACCACACTGCTTCCTATGTTTATTTTCTGAGAAGGCTTATGGAAGTCATGTAAGTTCCACCAGGCTTCCTATAAATAAATATAACATTAAACACTTGTATGTATCCACAGCTTGCTAGCTTTCCCTTTTCTAAGAATTAAAGGAAAATTGTTTATAAAAATTAAAATTTGATGGGCAGAAAGACTAGCAGATAAGAAGCTTAGTACTATCTAACCCAAGACATAGACTTCCCATTTCTTAAAAAATAACCAACAAGTCTTAGAATTCTTAAAGAAGCTGTTCAAAATGGTCATTATTTGTATTATTCCTAGTCATCCTTATAATAAAGATTAAAATTGTTACATTTAGGTGAAGTACATTAAGTGTGTATTGCTTGTCATCTAGCAGACCGTGAATGAATCTGAATTTTAAAATCTGAGCATATTTTATGTAAGATAGTGAACCAGGTAGTGAACTGTACCATGGACAGATTTTCCAAGGTTATTCCTGAGTTGCTATGTGAAAACTACATTGTGAGATAGTTTACTGTGAAATCATGTTTGTACCATATAAGTCTGTTGGTGAAAGTTCTTAAGCATATAGATGATCTACTACAGAGCGAGCTGTGCCAGGTTTTTACATTCAATGCTAGCAGTATGAGAAAAGAATATGAGAGCATTACCATCAAATTTATTTTAAAAAAAAAGAAGAAGAAGAAAGGCCCAGAGCAAATGATGAAATATTTGAGATAAAAGCCAAAGATTACCAATGGTGAAAGAAATACTTTTGGTAAGACTCTCTATCTGATATTCTGTAATGCTAGTCAAGTTTCTGTAGAGATTCTCAATCATCCAGGCATAGTTGTCCTAAAGATGCTATTTTTCAGGAGGCAACTGAACTTTCTTGTTTTTTTCTTTTGAAGACGTTTTGCTTCTCATCCAAGAAACTTCTTCAGCTCTAACAGGGTGTTCCATTTCCCATGATCCTGTCAGAGCTGAAAAAGCTTCTTGGATGAGAAATGAAACATCTTCAAAAAAAAAAAAAAAACAAGGAAATCCAGTTTCCTCCTGAAAACAATACTTTTAGGCTGGCTAATCAAATTTACACAAACAATAACTGGTCTGTTGTGGTTCCTTGATCGTAGCAGGAATAGGATCTGCAGCACCAACAGCGATCTAGAGAAATCAATAGTCCAGGATAGAGGTTGTGCTATCCACATGTAAAGATTTACCAGTCGCTTTGTTTTATCATCTGTCTGCATCCTGGATATTCTCCAGATATGTGAACTCCCACAGTTCTCAGGAATAGCCAAACAGATGGTATCTTCAAGGACCAAGATAGTAGGATCTGTCAGACTACAACATTCTGATTGTTTGAATTTTATCACCCTAGAATTGAACAGTAACCAGGTAAGAGGCATTTGTCTCTGATTTTGTTAAACCTGATAGGGTCTAATTACTATTATGACAAGCTTTTTTTAAAAAGACATGGTTTTCTAAGACCATGATCATCAGACAATGGCCCTTGCAAATTATTTTCTGCAATGTATTTTACATTAATAATTAGTTTCAGCAAAATAAGGACAAAATCATTATTAAATACCCATTCTAAGAAAACTCTCATTCAACTGCAAATCAGATACTTATAGCACCCATACATTTTGCTCATCCAACATTCATATGTTCTTGCCAGTTTTCGTTTTATGGAATGTGAAATTTCATAACACCCAAGCAAAGAAATGACCTGAAAATATTATAAAAGGAAATGGCAGTTTTTCTGGGAAAATTGTTCTGTGTTATCCTATTAGAATATGAAATTTCATTTTTGCAGAACTGTATAACTTTAAATAATTGGAAAGATCATGGGGTCAAGGGGTTCTAACAGAGAAAAATAGGGGGGGGGGACTTATAATGAATGCTGTATACATTTTAACTAGATTCAAATATTGAAAAGAGATAACTAAAATCTGGGAATCTTACTGGGGCTTCTGTACAACTTATTTTGTTGTCCAGAAGGATTTCTAGTGACAAACTTCCCTTTTTGGCAGTCCCTGAAGTTTAAACATTGAAAATTGTCTTGCTCTAAGTAACATTGGCAAAATTTGTCCTTTGGTCCAGCTTCCTGAATAGTCAAAATGGATAATTAAAAATATTTTCAGAGGATATTTTTGTGTATAAAGTCATCTTCAATAAGTAGATTTTAAGATTCTCATTTTTGTTGAAGAGCAAAATAAAATACCAAACATGTGATTTCTGCTCCCCTTCAGTTAGTATATCTAATGAGAAGCCAACAAACAGACCAGAAACATTCCCACAATTAAGCTAATAATGCCTGATAGAAATAGGTTGCTACAATTCTTTGGCTAAAAATGGACTTAAACATTTGTCCAAAATATTATCAAATCTCCATGAATAATGGATACATTCATAAAATTGAATAGGCTTTTCAGAGGCAACTCATAAACACAAAAGAGATGAAAATTTGCAGAATAAAATATTCTAGGTGCATATTTTATCTGGCTAATATTATGTAAAGTGTTTGAAATCTTAGTTTACCCAGCCTTTATAGCTAAATATATGAGGAATAAATTATATGTAAATCAGTGAAAATCAATCAACTATATACACAATATTTCCATGTGGGCTGTTTGTATAATAATATTTTACTATTTTTGGCACCTTTCATGAAAGGAGCACTGCAAACAGTGACTAATTAATTTCTCACTGGATTATGTTAGTGGTGTCCATTCACATTGCTATATTCTTTAATGCTTTGCCTTGTTCAAAGCAGAACTGAAAACAATCAGCATCATAATGGGAAGCAATTTGGGTAGGTAAAATTATGTTCCTGAGAGGATTTTGCTGTTGTTGATCAGTTTTTTTCCTTCAGTTGTAAGATTCACCAAAAGAACCAGATACCTTGTGAATAAACCAAATGCTTCTTAGTAGATTATTTCCTCTCTGTTATCCCTGTGAAGTACTGAGAACTCATGACTACCTGCTGAGCACACATGACTGCATAAAATATGAACATATGGTCCATGTGACTCGTGATTTATAGCAAATGTCACTCAGGGGTGATGAATAACAGAATCAGAAGTGATATGTTGATAACATGAGAAGTGCTCTCACTGATGCCACCAATTCCTAGATAAATATGAGGAGTCAGAAATGCTAACCTTTTCTAGTTCTTAAAATAATTTGTTTTCCATTTAAATTGTAACATATGTCTGTGTGTTTAGCCTATTCTGATGTACATCATTGTGTTTCTCATATTTCGACTCCCCAAGAACAAGCTCGACTACAGTGTTTCTCAACTTAGCAACTTTAAGATGGCTGGCTGGGGAATTCTGGAAGATGAAGTCTGGACATCTTAGTTGCTAAGATTGAGAAACAGCACCCTAATATAATCACTGAAGCAAAGTCAAATGTGCCATTAATGGGAACTCCACAATTTCCAAATGGCTCTTGGAGGAATCACATTTTTATCTACCCATCAAGATTGATTCTGCATTAGTCAATCAAGAGGCCAAGTGGAAGAAAGAACATTCCTTTAAAGAATTAGGCACGAATATAAAAACTTAAGGCCCTGTCACACTGCCCAACGGACGCAAAATGTTTGTAAAAAGGACACAGCGGATGAGAAAAATGTTCCATCCATTGTTATCCACTCTCAAAAGGGGCAAAAATTTGCATAAGCAGAGCGGATAACACGGAAAGGAACAGACGGGGGGAGGACGCAGAGTGGATGGAAAGCAGATGCGGAACGGAAGCCTAGCAGATGGAAGCGGATGCAGAGCAGATGCATAGAGGATGCAGAGAGGATGCAGAGTGGATGCGTAGAGGATGCAGAGCGGATGCGTAGCGGATGACGCAGATGTGTAGCTGCATCCGCTTTCATCCTTTCTCCGTCCGTGCTACTAATGCTGCGTATCCGTTCCGCTTCCTCCCTGCATCCGTTTACCGCTGGGACAGATTTGAGTTGTGTGGATGCGCAGCGGATGCCTAGCGGATATAGCAGATGCGTAATGGATGCAGAACGGATGTCCCCCGTATGCCTAGCAGATGCAGAACGGATGCATTGGATACATTTTCCGCTCAAAAGTTTTGAGCAGCTCAAAAACTTCTGAGCGGATGAAATGTCAATAGACAGATGCTGGACTGATAGAGAGGAAGCAAAACGGAGGCAGTGAGTACAGAACGGAAGCATCGTGTTAACCAACGGATGGCAAGTGTTTTTCTCCGTTTTACATCCTCTTTCCATCCGTTGGTGCAGTGTGACAGGGGCTTTAGCATATAGCACCTCTTTGCACCATAAAATGCTTAACACCAGATTTCTCCAAGTTGGATAATATCCACATGTGTGAGTAGAGAATTGATGTTCATTCATCTTAACATGACCAGGTTGTAGAAGTTGGTCCTGTATAAAATTGATGGTTCATTTATTTCACTAAAACTTATTTATTTATTCCATTAAAATTTATTATAGTGCCCATTCCAAATGGCTAACAAAATATAATATTAAATTAAAACAATTAAAAACTTAGATAAAACAAAGCAAAGTAGTGTAGACTGAAAACAGCCATTAAATCACACAAAGGCTGCCCTCCCCCCCCCCCCCCCCCAAAAAAAATAACAGAGCTGGGACTAACAGCATTTTTCACAAGCCTTTGTAGTTTTTAAGAGAGAAAAAACTACCCTAAATATTATTTTGCCTGCCAATATTCCTGATGTTGCCTGATTACTGTAGATTATTACACTATCCACAAATGCCAGCTATCCAAACTTCTGATTCTATTCTGCATTGCTTATGTGATAATGCTGTGTTCTGCTATTTTCTATTGTCCATGAAATACTGGTTTACTATACTCCAGAATAGTTATAATCATGCACAATCCTTCTTAAATTATCTTTGTGTGAATTTACTCTTGCCAATTAAACTCAGAAAGCAGAGCTTCTGAAGCCAAGTAAAGATAATGTGGCTAAGAGAAAGCTTATTAGCTGTTTCTGAAAGAAATATACCCTTACGTAGGAATAAATGGTCTGAAAGATGTTTCTTATTTCATGGCCATTTCACATGTTCAGCTATGACTGCAAAACTATAGGAATAGTATCACTGTTCCTCTAAAATTAAAACTAGTTAAACAAAGAAAAAGAGCATAAAAAGAGCCTTCTTTGGGTAATGTCCAAGCACTGAATAAAGGAATGTTTGAAGGAAAAATGCCTGAGAAAAACAGCTAAAAATCAGGATTGGCATTTGTTCAAGCAGACAAAAAGATTGCCTATGAGATCCAGATTAAATCCTGGTAAAACTTTTGCAGTTGAGAAAGTAAATTTATTTTAATTAATTTCTCCATACCAATTGGGTTCTGCATTGGAATTATTTAAACTCTGTGCATCCACAGAGTTAAAATGAATGCTAATACAAATCGCTAAAGCTAGGCAGGCTTGGATGAGAAGGTTTTGTCATAATTTTTTTATACATATATAGTATTTGAGTCACCCTCATAAAGACATGGAAATAATCGGTATTAACAAATGCCATCCTTTAGATATGGGTGAAGAAGTCAAAATTGAAGGTAAAATTCAAACTATAGCTTATATATCACATGACCCTATGCCTTATTTACCATTGTTTAATGCAGTATATTAATATGTTGTCCAAACTTGTATAATGTATTGAACTTCAATAAAACCAATCACATTTTAAGCCACTATGTTGCACTACTACCCAACTAATACAAAGCAGAAATAAATTAATATACATCCTTTGAAATTAAGAAAGATGAGCATTTTGCAGAAATCAAAACACAGAAATGCCTGCTTCAGTCCCCACTATTCCCAATTGAAGGAGAATGAGATTGTATAAATGAAATTCATTTGTTTTGTATTTTTTTCATTAAAATTATATTTATGTCATCCTTCACTTAAATACAGTTTTCAAAGTATTCCATAAACTTGTATTCAAAGGACCTATCCTAATCCCCTTTCCCTAAAAATCTCCTTCAACATTCAATAATTCCATGGAAGATACAAAGCGTTTTTATGAAGAACTGAAGCCTGAAGTTTCCTGCAGATGGGATGTTTGAAAAGCAGAATAACAAAAGGGAAATGACTGTAACTGAGTCATGAAACACAGCTTTTGCATTATTCCTGGCACCTCCAGGCAGGACTGAGAAGGATTATTCTCCAAACCTCTGGAGTGTTGCTAAGAATTAGACTGAGCTATATGACTGGATACCATTAGGCAGTGTTAGTTTCCTATATTGTATCAACCATGAAAATTCCACTGCAAGACAATAAATAAATAAATAAATCCCTCAGTCATTTGAATATTTACAAATTACTTTTTTTGCAGACCTATCAAAAAATGTCTTGTTATAAATAGAAGCCATATGCCAACATAAGTAAAAAAAAAATCCACATTAATTTAATGTGGACAAAGAATTAAAATGTTAGAAACATTCATCATTTACAAAAACAAGTCATTAAGGAGTCAACGAAGAACAGAGTCAGTAAATCGGGAAAGAAACAGCAAGTCAGTCATTTAAAAATTCTGTCAAATTTTAGGCCTGTCCAGGCAGCCATACTCTACTTTGGGGCATAGTGGTGTGGTTCCAAAACAAATAGGATTCTGCCCACGCACTGCTGTGCTCTTTAACATTTGGATCAAAATGATGTAGCATTTCCAAAGCTCTTTGAAAGGAAGTACTGCATATTCCAGAGAGCTACTCCAAAGGGGTTTGTGAATTTATCAAAGGCTGAAGAGATTAAAGATTTGCCTAGACCTGTTTACCTTTATTTTTAAACAGCAGTAATTAAAATACCTCTCATATTTCTCTTTGCAGATGATTTTCTTAAAATGAAAATCTGTTAGTGAGTCCAGAATCCTTTGGGTATGTAGTTATGTACCTCATCTCTCAAAAGCACATTTTAGGAAAGATGCTCATTGGTTTTTCTCCTTATGCAAACACACACAGAGAATGTATTTATTTGACTAGTCACAAAAACTAAATAAGGTCTGATCTGGTTAGTATTTGGATGAGAGAAGATGATGCACAACACAATTTTGGCATGCACTTGCAATCCAACTGGCTTCATTAGAATGGACAAATAATTAAAGGATTAAAGTTGGATGCAAGATAGTCGGAGGATATGTGAAAAAAATAAATCCTTTGTTGCAAAAATCTGTATATAGCTGCTATTTAAAGGATCAGAGATCATAAAATCCTCACAGGTCTAAAGGGTGATACAGATTAAAGGAGATGATAAAGTGTCTGCTGTTAGAAATAGCAGATCCAGTAAAATAAAGACCTGGAATGCACAAGAAGTCTTTTCCCCAAGGAAGAAATAAAGCCCAAGATTTAAGAAAGTTGTAAAAGTGATCTATGGCACTAGATGTAAGAGGAAGACTAGGTGGGTTTTAGAGGAGGAGGGACGATGACAGGAGAGCAGAAACTTTGCCTGATGTCATGGCTAGACAATGAAAAAAAAAAAAGGATAGCCTAAACCAGGTGTGTCAAACTCGACTTCATTGAGGGCTGCATGAGGTTTGGGTTTGATTTTGGGGGCCTGGGGATGTGAGGCCAGGGGACATGGCCAGCTCATTGTCATTCATGTTGGTGGCACCTGTGGTGGTCCCAGTGCTCTGCCAGCAAAAAAAATGAGCTTGGAAAGGCAAGCTCCATTTTTGCTGGCTATAGGCACCATGGGCCAGACCTTTGCTGTTTCCAGAGTAGCCCTGCAGGCCAGATCTAAGCACATTGTGGGTCAGATCTGGCCCATGGGCCTTGAGTATGACACCACTGATCTAAACCTACCCAAGAGCCAGTGCTGGGCAGTCTTTTTTTTCATCTAACATAAGAGAAAAAGAAACAACACTCATGAGTATGCACAAAATAAAGGATGGAAACTTTCCCCTCTGCAGTACCCAGCCAAGTGGGGTTCCACTCTTCATAGCCAGCAGGGAAGAAAAAACAGTTTGGTGATTCATGGGATTAGCAAGAACTGGTTTCTAGTGCTCAGCAATGAAAAGAGAAAAATAGAAGGTTTTAAACATCAGGCAAACCAAATCATCCAGTAAATCAACTGAGAAGAATTAACACTTGCGTAAGTCCAGAGAGACACAGTGAGGAAAACAAAAGTGGACTAGATCAGAACGAAAGGATTCAACCCAGAAGCAGAATGAGAAAATGCCATCCTGGCTGTTGCCTTTGGACATGTAGTAAGGGAAGGGAATGTTGGCTTGTTTAAATGGTGATCAGTCAATTGAGTATGAAAGAGAGAGTAAAGGATAGATTGTTAGCTTTCAGAAAATCTCTCTACTGGGACAAAATGTAGTTTAATACTATTGAATTCAGTAGCTAAAGGTGGTTTAAAAATATTCTTGTAACTGTATTGCTATCTGCATTTAGGTACAGTTGCTATAAGTAATAAAACTGGAGATGTGATTTCTTGTTGTAAGAATGGAGACCCATTAGTTGGAGGCTTCCCATTAGGTTTATTTAAATAATCACAAAGCATTGGATCAAACAATCCTAATACTCAAATATAAACAGTCAAGTCATCCTGTTTTGTTATGAAGTGTTACTCCAAAACATTTCACAACAAATGATAAAAATCCAATGTTAAAATGCCCTGTTATGGACAGCTGATTACAATCAGTAAATTATATGACTGTTAAGGCAAGGTCACACTGGCCGACGGATGCAAAAAGGACACAGCGGATGAGCAAATTTTCGGGGGTGGCTCCATCCGTTGTCATCCACTCCAAAAAGTGGCAAAAATTTGCATAAACAGAACAGAAAAGAAAGGAAAAGAACGGACGTGGGTAGGATGTAGCAGGGATGTTAAAGGGGTATTCATAGGAAGCCTAGAGGATGTATATAGGATGCAAACTGTTCACTGCTCATCCTTTCTATTTCCATGCTACCAACGCTGTGTAGACGTTCTGTGTACCTTTTGTTTCCTCCCTCTTTCCGTTTTCAGCTGCAGCGGATGTGAGTTGCGAGAATGCCCAGAGGATGCAGAGAGGATACAGCGGACATTTAATGGATGATAAACAGACATAGAATGTTTGTTGCTCGTATGTCACAGACTTACATCATACACAGCGGAAAGTTCATCCGTTCAAAAAGTTTTCTGCAGCTCAAAACTTCTTGAGTGGATGAAATCTCAGTGGACGGATGCTCAAAGGATAGAGCATATGAAACATGAATGGAGTGAGTACACAACAGATGCATAGCGTTTTCCAATGGATGGCAAGCTTTTTTTAACATTTTACATCCTCTTTGCATCCGTTGGTGCAGTGTGACATGGGCTTTAGATGAGCAAGCATTACCCATTAGAGAATAGAATAGAATAGAATATTTATTGTCACTTTAAATGTAGATGAATCAGTGTACGTTAAAATGAAATTTCATAGCATTCATCTCTCAAAAGATAACTATTATGCATATACCCACATACACATATATGATACAGAGAAACATCACAGTCTAGTTCGAATGTATGATGAAAAAATGCATGGTGAAAAAAAGAATCCTGCTAGTTTACAAGACAAATGGCATAAGGAACAAAACTGTTTCAGAATCTAGTAGGTACAGTTAGTGAAGTATCTCATAGATACTTCAGTTAGTGAAGTATCTCATAGATACTCCCAGAGGGGAACACCAGAAACAGATTGTGAAGTGGGTCTAACAATACTTCAAGCTCTAAGTACACAATGTTTATAAGGTTCATGACTTGGGCGTCCTTCTGAAGTCAAGGCCCCTGCTAGAACAACAGGTGGAAATGATGGCCAATGGGATCTGTAAAAACGCAGGAAATCAAGAGACAGGAGACCAGCGTAACTTCAGCTTTTTATTCTAGGTATAGATCTGTGTGTCCTTTAGCGAGCTGTGGCAGCTCTTCTTATAGAGCTAGCTGGCGGCTCTCACCCAATGACAGCTTTCTGAATCTCCCGCGATCGGTTCGTCTAATCACGGGAGATTCCTTACTAACCAATCACCGCCGTGCGTATCAGCCAATCACAGTGCAGTTCGTTTCAGCCAATCAGGTTAGGGTATTACAAATATGTTAATATATAACAGGATCTATGCATTTTAGCTGGTGCTGTAGCTGTAAACATCTGCAATTTGGATAAGAATTTATTTTAGTTCTACATTCAAGAGGCAACCACATCAAAAACTTAGTATTACCAGTCTTCAAATCTTTTGTGGCCAACTCAGCACTCTGAACACTGAAGTGCTATTAATACTAAACTACCACAATTAAGTGCAAATCTAAATAGTTGGCATAGCATTAAAAATTATATTTTGATTCTTTTTATCCTCTGCTCCCTTTGCATTGTACTAGGATTATTTTATTTCATCAATATCATTCATGCACAGAGAACATCTCAGGGAACAGACACATATTCAACAGTATATATCACAGGCACAAACAATAATGATGGACTAAATAATAAGATGAAAAATGTATGCATGTGTGCCCTCAAAGTATAGCTTCACAATAAGAATATAAAGTATAATAAAAACACAATTTAAACAACAGATCTTATTTTTAGTTTTAAATATTATACAGACATTTATAAATGCCTGCTAGAGCAGATGACATTTCTAAAAGAAAAAAAAACTGTTTACTTTCATTCGTTCTTTGCCTCAAGCATAGCAGAAAGAAAAGTTGATGATAAAATTTATTTTCATCTAACCATAGTAGATGAATAAAAAGCAGTCATATTTCAAATGTTCTGGATAACTTTATCTTAGCCTTTTTGAATTGGTGCGTCAAAACACAGTTACAGACAAATTCACTTATGAGTTTTCAGGATGACCCTGACCCATTTCTGCTAGTTCATCTTGCAGAAGACAACAAAAATAGTACAACCAACTCTCAAAATATCAATTTTCAATTTACAGGAACTGTGATATTCCATTTACCAACTAATGGGCCTCTCTAGTTTCTAGTTTTGTTGTTGAGATATATCTATCTTCTTCAGTGGCTTCCAGTACTCTTAATCCTTTAACATTAAGAGTTTCTCCTGAACTATCATTTATCTATTTATCTAAATTTAAAAGTAAACTGCATTAATATTCTTAAGCCCATGTCACACTGCCCAATGGATGCAAAAAGGACACAACGGATGAGCAAAATGTTCCTTCTGTTGTTATCTGCTCTCAAAAGGGGCAAAAATTTGCATAACCAGAGCAGATAACACGGACACAAGGAGGATGCAGGGCGGATGGCACATCTGCTAGGCTTCCGGGGGACCTCAGCAAAGTGGACACGGCACGGATACAGCGGATGCACAGCGGACGCGGAACGGATGAAGCGGATGCACGGCGGATGCACAGCGGAAGCCTAATGGATGCCTGGCGTTAATTGTGCATGCGGGGAGGATGCATTGCGTCAGCCCCACGGATATAACGGAAGCAGCTTGGAAGCAGGTCGCCATTCAGAGGAAAGACCTGCTGCCGGACGGATTGGCTGCCTTGCCTGCCCTGCCTGCATGTCTGCCTGCAAGCCTTGGTGCCAGCCTTGGTGCCAGCCTTGGTGCCAGCCAGTCTGCCTGCCAGTCTGCCTGCCAGCCTTGGTGCCTGCCTGCCAGCCTTGGTTCATGCCTGCCTGCAAGCCTTGGTGCATGCCTCCCTGCCAGCCTTCCTGCCAGCCTTGGTGCCTGTCTCCCTGCCAGCCTTGGTGCCTGCCTTGGTGCCAGCCTTCCTGCCAGCCTTGGTGCCTGTCTCCCTGCCAGCCTTCTTGCCAGCCTTGGTGCCTGCCTCCCTGCAAGCCTTGGTGCCTGCCTTGGTGCCAGCCTTCCTGCCAGCCTTGGTGCCAGCCTCCCTGCCAGCCTTCCTGCCAGCCTTGGTTCCTGCCAGCCTCCCTGCCAGCCAGAAACCCCACAACCATGCGGAAGCACAGCAAGCCTCAGCCATCTTCTGCCAGCCCTTGCAAGAGGGACAGGGCTACCATCCCACCCCCTGGCCCTCACTCTGGTTCTGCTGGGGCTTCTGCAGCACGGGCTCACTCTTCTGGAGCTGGGGCTTCTGCTGCTTCTGCTTCTGGAGGAGCTGATGAAAAGCACTCCAGCACCAGCCACCTCCACAGCACCTGGACCCTTCACCCTTGAGACTGAGCGACCAAGAGGAGTGCCAGAAACTCATTTTTGTTTTATAGCTCGTTGTTAATAAAGTCTATTTATGATTCACACACTTGTTTCATTTCTTTTTTTTAATAAAGTCTTGCTGGAAACTTTTAGAAATTGCTTAAGCCTTTGCATGCTTGTGGGATGGGTAAGGATAGCTTTGGAAAGGGTTAGGATAGCTGTGGGATGGGTAATAGCTGTGGGATGGGTTAGGACAGCAGTAGGATAGATAAACCTCCAGTGCAAGCATAGTAAAATAATAATGTAATAATTATCCACACATGTCAACATAAACACAACTCTATTAAATGCCCTGTTCATTGTAGGCCAACCAAACATACATGGCCCAATCTCATCCGTGTGATAAGACAGGCTGAAGAAAGCATCAATTAAGCATCTACCATCCTGTCTTGCCACTCCACTGCTCCAGCTGGGGAGTTGCACCAGTGTCTCAGGAGGTTGCGCTGCTTCTTCGCTTCATGTGAGGCTCTGTTGGGGCCTTGCACATCCTCAGTGTCGATCAGTTTCGCCCTTGCCTCCATTCCCCAGGCTCCATGTCCCCATTGTCTTGTTGGAGGTCCACAAGCCTGTTCTGCAACACTGGGTAGCGGGTGCGAATGAGATTGTGCAGGATGCAGCAAGCTTCCACGATCCTCCTCATGGTCTCTGGGCGATGCTGCATGGTGGTGAGAAGTACCTGGAACCTCTTGGTCAGGATGCCAAAGGCGTTCTCCACCACCCGCCTTGCTCTGGACAGCCTGTAGTTGAAGATCCTCTCTTCACAGGTGAGGCATTTGGAGGTGTAGGGCTTCATGAGGTCGGTTGTGAGGGAGAAGGCGTCATCCCCCACGATGAAGTAGGGCACATCTTGTGTGTCGTTGGACAGCAGGTCTGGATCTGGGAAGCCCACGATGAGGTTGCGTTCCAGCCCCTCCTTGAGGTGACTGTCATTGTATACCTGGGCATCTGAAGATGAGCCGTTGCCTGAAGCATCGATGTACATGAACTTGTAGTCAGCATCGACCATGGTGAAGAGGATGATGCTGAAGAAGCCCTTGTAGTTGTGATAAGAGGACCCTGAGTTGGCTGGAGATTTGCAGGCCACGTGCTTGCCATCGATGGCTCCAATGGTGTGGGGGAAGTTCCACTTCTGATACCACTGCTCTGCAACTTTCTTCCATCCTTCTTCAGTGGAGGGGTACTGGAGGAGCTCCTCCTTGTATTCTTCGATGATGGCCTGCACCACTTCTCTGACCACAATGCTGATGGTGCTGGGTGGCACCCTCCAGCCGTACTGCATGCTCCTGTAGGTGGTCCCTGAGGCCAGGTGGCATAGAGTGAGTGCCACCTTGAGCCCAGGTTCCAGGCTGGGGCGGAAGCTGGTGTTTACCTTGGTCAACCTGGGTGTCAGCCGCTGCACAACTTCATCAAACATGGCTGGAGGCATCCTCATGAAGTTCTGGAACGCCCGAGTGTCTTCGTTCCTGAGCTCCACCATCAGCTTGTTGTACAGTCCGTCCTCTGCTCTTCTGGCGAACCATCTTTGGACCCAGACTCTTTTTGGCTGCCTCTTTTTCTTCTCGCAGTAGTGTTCACAGAGCCTGCAGATGGCTTCGCGCTGTTGCAGAATGATGGTGGCTGCCGAAAGGACTTTGTTACAATCCACGGTGGACATGACTGGATGCTGTGGAAGAGGAAGAGCCAGAGCCAGATGAAGGCTGCAGAGGTCTGCACCGCTGGGCTGCTGTTCTGAAAGTGAGATGCAGATGAGTTGCTCCCCCTTTTTATAGGAAATATAGGTTTTCCACTCGGCATCCTCTAGGCATCCTCTAGGCATCCTCTAGACATCCTTAATATCCAAGATAGGTCCCCTCTGCGAACGTTTTTTCCATTTTAAATGCTTTGTTTCTGTGCTGCATCCGCTAGGCATCCGTTCTGCATCTGTCTGCATCTGTTCCGCTTCCTCCCTGCGTCCATTTACCGCTGGAGCAGATGGAGTTGCGCGGATGCGCAGCGGATATCTAGAGGATATAGCGGATGTGTAACGATGCGTAACGGATGCATAGCGGATGCGAAGCGGATGCGAAGCGGATGCGAAGTGGATGCAGAACGGACGAACTGGATACATTTTCCGCGCAAAAGTTTTGGGCAGCTCAAAACTTTCAGAGCGGATGAAAGGGCAATAAATGGATGCTGGACGGATAGAGAGGAAGCAAAACGGAGGCAGTGAGTACATCGCATTTTCCAACGGATGGCAAGCTTTTTTGTCCGTTTTACATCCTCTTTGCATCCATTGGTTCAGTGTGACATGGGCTTTATATGCAAAGAAAGCCTTTGACAAATTGAACTAGTTTTTTTTCTTTGGCACTCTGAAACTTGAATCTTGGATATAATTTTATTAAAGAGACAAGTTCAATTTATACCTCACAGAAAGCACAAATAATTGTTAATGGAGAGCTAACAAAACCTTGTGAGACTGAACAACTGACAAGACAAGGATGGCCACTATTTCCACTCTTATTCACTTTAATTCTTGAGCTATTGAATAGAGACATAAGACTAGACGAGAAAATTATGGGAGTTAAGATTTAAAAAAAACCTTATAAGTTAGAGGCATTTGCAGATGACTTAATGATAGTTTTGGAGAATCTGCTCAATGGAATTAAACATTAATAAAATAAATAAATAAAGTGATAAAAGGGACTAAGATTACATGTAAAGAGAAAACAAATTAAAACAAGTGCAGCAATTGATCTTAAACTGATAAGGAGTATAGTGAAGCTTCTGCTCCTTGAGATTACCTATTAACAGTAATACAGAAGCAGTGAAGACTAGTACTTAGCAGAGTAGATATAAAATCCAGAAAAAAATATTTAGATGTCTTGATGCGTCTTTACCAACAAAGGTTAAGCCAGCCATTGGTTATCTTCAGGCATGGTTTTCTCTGTGACTGTAGAACGGAACCACTGAGCTTTGAAGAAGCAAAATGTAAGAAAAATATAAAACAATTTGTGTTGAAGAAGACTCCTGAGATAGCCAAGAAAAAACAAATGGATCATAGACACAAATCCAGTTTTCACCTCAGGTACAATTGGCAAGATTCAGATCACCACATTTTGGACACTTTATGCAGAAATCCAATTCTGCTGAGAAATTTATAATTCTGAAAGATAGAAGGAAAGAAGAAATGGTGGAGAATTAGCAGCAAGGATTAATTGCAGTGATAATTGAGGCATTGTTGCAAGACTTGAAGAAACAAGTTAAGGATCATTCTAATGATCACTCTATTCACTAGGAGTTGATATTAAGATGGCAGTCTAGATTTGAACAAAGCTCAGTCCTGGAACTGAGAAATGTTCTTTAAAAATTGAATCATTGTATTCCATGGTGTGTAATCACACAGGTGCTTTTTCAAGAGGCACCTGGACTTTCTGGATTTTCTTTGAAGATGCTTAACTTCTCATCCAAGAAGCAAGTCCAGTTGCCTCTTGAAAAAGCACCTTTGGAACAACCATGACCTGGGTGACTAAGAATTTCCATAGACATGGCATGTAATGTTCTTTCCAGGAACTGCATTCTCAAAATATCTGCATGATATATCATGCAGATATATATGGAGCTATGAGAAATTGCAAAAAGAGATATATTTGGCTTTCTCAGTGATTAGCAGAGCAATAAGCATTTTGTTGTCCAATTCTATTTGAATGTGAAGAATAAAAAGCAAAAAAACCCCAGCTATTTTCTTTCTTCTTATTCTTCATGACCAAATGGATATTATTCTAGAACTATTAGCATCTGCTTCTCTGAATTCTTGTAAACTTATGCTTTTGCAACCAATGAGAATGCCTAGCTACCATGTCATATTTTGACATCTTTTTAATTGCCTTCAATTTTCCAAGGCAACAGGAGTTTTCAAAATTAGTCTCACCTTTGTATAATATCTAAACATCTTCAAAATATCTAAGCATTAGCTTCATTATTAGTGTTTTTAGTAAGCAATCTGGTTTTGCTGTACCTAGTACTGAATGAATTTTCTTTTGAACTATGGCATGCTATTCTAAATCTTTTCTCATTAAACCATTCCATCTCAGGATTCAGATTTCATTCCAAACTGAGGTATCTCAGATGATAATGATGATGATATGATGCTTTTGAAATAATTTTATGATTCCTGGTAATTGCCTAGAAACCTAGAAGTTTTTTTGGGAATGGTTTCTCATTTCTTTCTTCCTAGGGTAGAGAAAGTGTGACTTGCCCAAATCATTCATCTGGCTTCATATAAGGCAGGGCTAGAACTCACACTCTTCAAGGTTTATATCCTAATACCTTAACCACTACACCAAACTGGCTCTTGACCTTTCTCAACTTTTGACTACATATAAAAGTAGCACTTTGTCCTACTGGGCCATATAAGGATATGTATTCTGTACTCATTCTGAAGATAATACCTTGAATACTATGGAGTTTTAAAAACAATTTTTCAGAGTCCAATTAGATATCTCTCTTCTGACTCTCACAAGGCCACCTGTTCAGGAAGATTAAGTGTAGTTTGATGACCAAGTCATTTTTGCATTGAATTCCAAGGCTCAGATTCCAAGGATCACTTTAATATATCTACATACCCCTGTCACTGACACAGTGATGAATTTTTAAAGTATGAAAGTTATGTAAATTCTATTTCTAAACTACAGTTTGGGATAGGATAGAATAAAGCTACAAAATATCCATCCTAAAATCTAAAAATTGAATATATTTGATATGCTGTATATCTATGTGAGTTTCAGCAACTACCTATTTGCTAGATTTTAACATCTTATACATCTAATTTCTGATTAAAATTTGACATTCCCTTCCATTTGTATCCCATCTTACATTTTGGCAAAATTAGGCTGCAACAGTACAATGCACATCTAGTGATGCTTCCAAAAGCCCTTAACTTCCATTCATTAGGCAGGGAATCTTGAAACGGATATCCTGCTGCATAGATTTCCATATGCATTCTAAAACATCAAAGAACAGTGGTTCTAAAATCTATGGAAATGATGAGCAGGAATTCTTATGAGGACATTATAATGAAGTAGATTAGCATTTATTTGATCAGAATAAGAGCAGGTTTAGTTTACTTCTCCAGAATTGAGAAATAAAAATTACTTTGCATAACAGTGTTACATATTATTTTTCATCACCACTTCATCAATCCTCCTAAAGCCCTAACCATATTTCTAACCATATCCCTAACCATAGATTATAGATAATCCCACACTTTAGTTACAGAAATTGATAGACATAGGAAATCAACAATGCTAATTTTAGTGTATCATGGATGAGAAGATCAGTTGAGGCTTGTAGACATTTATTTTTCAGTTACAAGAGATAAAGAACATTGATCTGATAAGAGTTAAGCAGAAGTAAAGCAATTTTATATCCTGCATTGTTTAATGAGGAAGACATCACCAAAACTATTTCTTCTTTCTTGTGATATCACATAACCTATTTGGGGCTCAATCTGCTATAATAGAACTTATCTGATAATCACTTATACCTCCTGCAATAACTCCCAGCCATTTTTAACAATGTCTTAAAGCAAAAGTGTAATCGTGGCATTGAGAACACTGGCTTAACAGAGAACAAGATTAGCAGTAATAGTAATGCAGACTTAGTAAATAGTTGGACAGTTTTGAGGGAATTATTTGTTTAGCACAGTGATGGCATTTGGGAAAAAACTGTTCTTGTATCTAGTTGTTCTGGTGTTCAGTGCTCTATAGTGTCGTTTTGAGGATAGGAGTTGAAACAGTTTATGTTCAGGATATGAGGGGGTCTGCAAATATTTCCACAGTTCTCTTTTTGACTAGTGCAGTATACAGGTCCTCAATGGAAGGCAGGTGGGTAGTAATTGTTTTTTCTGAGTCCTAATTATCTTCTGAAGTCTGTATCTGTCTTGTTGAGTTCAGAACCAAACCAGACAGTTACAGAGGTGCAATATTGGATAGATAGTCAGATAGATAGATAGATAGATAGTCAGATAGATAGATAGATAGATAGATAGATAGATAGATAGATAGATAGATAGATAGATAGATAGATAGATAGATAATAGATAGATGTAGGGGTAGAGGTAGAAATAGAGATAGTAGAGATTGAGAGTGTGAGAGAGATGATAGATCTTGATATAGACAGAGAGATAGAGTCATAGGTACAAACTAGTATGAGAATTGTGAGCAAGTCAGAGGGAGGCTATACTTTTTGAGGTCAATAAAACACATCTTACCACATTGACAGAGAAAATAAGGTGCTTATTTAGAGATCAATACTCTAAAATAGTTGCTGGGACTCTTCTATCCAAATTTATCAGTGTTTCCCATCCAGTTTTATTAAGGATTAACTTAGATTTAAAATTTCTGTAGGAAGCTGTAATAAAAGTGTTAAAAGCTTTTCAGAGACATCAGATGTATACAGCTCCTATTGTAAAAGAAGAAAACCAATTAAGAAAACCAGGAAAAATAATTACCTTTCAATAATAAACATAATAAAAGTAAGCAAGACAATAGCCTGGGTGCATTTAGTGCAGACAAGAAATAGGAGTACATTTTCAAAAACTTTTCTTAAGCGGCTAAACTAGACGACCATTATAAGCAAAAAACAAATGTTTTCCTGCTCAGAATATGGGTAACAAGCATTGCCATCACTCTGAATTGGCTTTGAGACATTCAGACTTTACTCACTGCATCATCAGCCTGTTTATTTCTCACCAGGGTAAATGTGCAAGTATATAACGAGCCTGAACTTAACATTTTTGACTGTGATGAGTAGAAAATGCACAATAATATGCCATCTCAGAGAGTAATTTTCATATTCCATATTAGAAAATAGAAAAAAAAAAAAAAAACTCAGTTGGATCAATGATATACGTATCTAGGCCATTGCTCTGCTTCTTACACCAACTTTCCAAATGCATCCAGGAACTTTACATAGCAGTGCTTGAAAGGAGCAGGGCTCCCTATTATCCCATTCCATATCTCGATATTCAGAGACATGTTTGACCTAGAAGTTCTAAATGGTCATCATAGCTAATAATGATTAGCTGATCTTATTATATTCTGTATACAATCTTTGGCAAGGTTAGCATGGAGACATTTTGAGTATCATATCCAAAGGAGAACCATTTTACTGTTTTGTCCTATATTTCAAGCAACATGACAATTCCTCAGAAATAATTGCCTGGCATCAGCTGTAAGTTACCACTTATTTAATATTGATGCAAACATTTTTTTTCTTATCTTTAAAATTTAAACTTATTGAAACCTTCATAGTTTCAACAATTTCTCATTTATATTACATGAAATTCTACTGTATCCAGCTAGTTTATTGTTAACATTGTATCCAGCTAGTCTGTTTATTTATTTTATTTCATAAAGTATTCTTTGCATCATACTGTATTTATTATTTCTTATATATTTAATATTAATACAATAAAATAATTATTTGTGATGGAGGAGAGTAGTTCCTGTATGTACCTAATGTAAACAGAAGTTAGCTCAGCTCTGAGTCACTCAGAATGCAGATGTCCATTTTTTTAATAGCCCCTTTCTGGATGTTTCAAGAAGAGTTTCATTTTAGGTTGATGGAAAATTTGGAATGAAATATGAATGCATCTTGCAAAGCACAGTTCTGAGTTCTCACAGCACATATTCATTTCAATGTAGCAACATTTTTCTTTCTTTAATCCAATGAGCCTATTTACTTGTATGTTGATTTATCCATTCTTATCCTTTTATTTCTATATCATATAAGATATATTGTATAAACTAATGTTTATAAAATGTATCATGAAAGATAAACGTACATTTGCCTCATCCTAAATGGCTAGACTTTTGTAAACTAAGCTTCCTTCTTTCTGAATTTTAAATAAATATGTTTATTTGTTCACACTGTCAGTATTGCTAATGCAAGTGTTTATTGTAACTTATAATTGTATATAAGCATGGTCAGTGTAACACACTGCCACTACATGCTATTCTCCTCTTTGTGCATTTAATGAATGCATAGTGACACTTTTCCATTACAAGTGATAAGAAGTAAGTTCAATCAGCTAAATTGTCCCAGGGATTTCACTGCAATTATAGTGTGACTATCTGTCATTAAAACAAGCATTGGGGCCAGCAATTTTGTATAAAATGGAGGAAAATAGATTATGAGTAATGGGGGAAAGTATATTGCAAACAATTAAGTTTTACATTTTTATGTATATTACTTCTGATATTATTAAGTTGAAATATAATTGAAAATCATAAAAATAAGACTTTTTTTAGACAGATAGGTTGGCCAAAATATTAAATGGATTTTAATTAACATAACCATACACTTTTAGAATAGCTTTTTGACATTTTAATGTCAGATCAGACCAAAGGGGCTAATATAATGCTGTAAGAGCTGATCAGTAAAAGGTCACTGGAGATGAATTTTTCAATCTGAACCAAACCAAATACTATTTTATTTTATTTTACTGCTTTCAGCACATCGGATCGATATTGCAGAATAGAAGCATCAATCAATGCAGACTGCTTTTTCAAACCATTTGTGTTGAACAGAGGAGAGTAAGATAAAGAGCAACATTCCTCTCCCCTTTGAGCATTAGAACCCAAGGAATGCATTAAAAACATTAAAAAAAAAATCTTCCTTAAACCCACAACTGAACTATACTCAGAAAGTTCATCTTAAGACAGACGAACAAAGAAAACCATCATTGTCTATCTTTATGTTCAAAGTTTATCCCTTGGATTTCAAAATCTACTTCTCATCCTCTCAATATCATAATATTCCTAGTATGCTAATACCCTCTGGACCACTTATAGTGCCCTAGAGACTTTTTGACAGGATCCTGAGCACCTTGCCTGATCATGAATAGGCAGAAAGATCAGAAATATAAGAGACAAAGAGCAAAGAAGAAAAGCAGGCATATTCTACGATATGCTAAGGCAGAATCTGAAACAAACTGTAAAATATTGTGAGATTAATAGTTGTAGAATTAATTTCAAATTGATGAATTCAATATGAGTTAATACTAATTGCTATAACTTTATATTACAAGAGTCAACCTTCTACTCCAATAAACATGACATTTGATAACAAATAATCAGAAAATAGCATAAAATGTTGCAAATCATGCTAATGTCACTGTAGAATGCTGCAACCGGTTGTAAATGTGTGCCAGTTGCAAAGTGACAAAAATGTGATCAAGTGACCAGTTATAATTTTGAGTATGGGTCACAAGCAACTTTGGGGAAGGCATCTGTCATAAACTTTGAACTGTTGTTATATGGCCAGTTGTTAAACAAACACTATCTTTGGATTCTTCCTACATATGTTTGACTAACTAAAATACTTTGTTGTATAGAACCAACTTTTATAAATATGTATAGCTAGCCAAAAATGATGGTGAAAAATTAACTCTTAAAAATAGTCCTCCTATGTCACCCTAAAGGTATGTCTGCAGTGTAGATGTTTTCCTTTGATATTTTAGTCTTGGGAAAGCTAGTTCAAGATGGAATGATTCATCTTGGAGAAAATTCATTCCTCTCTTTGGCTTTTTATATTTGCTGAGAATTATTCTTCATCTTTAATATTTCACAGTTAGGAGCCACATAGTAAATAATATGTCATCACCCAAATTCCTTAAGCCCATGTCACACTGAACCAACGGATGCAAACAGACAAAAAACCTTGCCATCCGTTCGAAAACGCGATGTACTCACTGCCTCCGTTTTGCTTCCTCTCTATCCGTCCAGCATCCGTTTATGGACATTTCATCCGCTCAGAAAATTTTGGGCTGCCCAAAACTTTTGCGCGGAAAATGTATCCAGTTTGTCCATTCTGCAACCGCTACGCATCTGTTATGCATCCGTTACGCATCCGCTATATCTGCTTGGTGTCCGCTGCGCATCTGCGCAACTCCCATCCGCCCGGATGCAGGGAGGAAGTGGAACAGATGCAGAATGGATGCAGCACGGAAACAAAGCGTTTAAAGCGGAAAAAACATTCGCAGAGGGGACCTATCTCGGATATTAAGGATGTCTAGAGGATGCCTAGAGGATGCCGAGAGGATGCAAAGGGACACCTACTGCCTATAAAAAAGAAGAGCAACTAGCCTGCATCTCACTTTCAGAACAGCAGCCAAGCTGTGCAGACCTCTGCAGCCTTCATCTGACTCTTCCTCTTCCACAGCATCCAGTCATGTCCACCGTGGATTGTGACAAAGTCCTTTCGGCAGCCACCAACCTTCTGCAACAGTGCGAAGCCATCTACAGGCTCTGTGAACTCTACTACGGGAAGAAAAGGAGGCACCCAAAAAAAGTCTGGGTCCAAAGATGGTTCACCAGAAGAGCAGAGGACGGACTGTACAACAAGCTGATGGTGGAGCTCAGGAGCGAAGACACTCGGGTGTTCCAGAACTTCATGTGGATGCCTCCAGCCATGTTTAACGAAGTTGTGCAGCGGCTGACACCCAGGCTGACCAAGACAAACACCAACTTCCCACCCAGCCTGGAACCTGGGATCAAGGTGGCACTCACTCTGCACCACCTGGCCTCAGGGACTACCTACAGGAGCATGCAGTATGGCTGGAGGGTGCCACCCAACACCATCAGCATTGTGGTCAGAGAAGTGGTGCAGGCCATCATTGAAGAATACAAGGAGGAGCTCCTCCAGTACCCCTCCACTGAAGAAGGATGGAAGAAAGTTGCAGAGCAGTGGTATCAGAAGTGGAACTTCCCCCACACCGTTGGAGCCATAGATGGCAAGCACGTGGCCTGCAAATCTCCAGCCAAGTTGGGGTCCACTTATCACAACTACAAGGGCTTCTTCAGCATCATCCTCTTTGCCATGGTCGATGCTGACTACAAGTTCATGTACATCGATGCTTCAGGCAATGGCTCATCTTCAGATGCCCAGGTATACAACGGCAGTCACCTCAAGGAGGGGCTAGAAGGCAACCTCATGGTGGGCTTCCCAGATCCAGACCTGCTGCCCAACTACAAGCAAGATGTGCCCTACTTCATCGTGGGGGATGACGCCTTCTCCCTCACAACCTACCTCATGAAGCCCTACACCTCCAAATACCTCACCCGTGAAGAGAGGATCTTCAACTACAGGCTGTTCAGGGCAAGGCGGGTGGTGGAGAATGCCTTTGGCATCCTGGCCAACAGGTTCCAGGTACTTCTCACCAACATGCAGCATAGCCCAGAGACCATGAGGAGGATCGTGGAAGCTTGCTGCATCCTGCACAATCTCATTCGCACCCGCTACCCAGTCTTGCAGAACAGGCTTGTGGACCGTCAACAAGGCAATGGGAACATGGAGCCTGGGGAATGGAGGCAAGGGCAAAATCTGATCAACACTGAGGATGTGCAAGGCCCCAACAGAGCCTCACGTGAGGCGAAGAAGCAGCGCAACCTCCTGAAACACTGGTGCAACTCCTCAGCTGGAGCAGTGGAGTGGCAAGACAGGATGATAGATGATTAATGGATACTTCCTTCAGCCTGTCTCATCACACTGATGAGATTGGGCCATGTATGTTGGGTGGGCCTACAATGAACAGGGCATTTAATAGAGTTGTGTTTATGTTGACATGTGTGGATGATTTGATTATATTGTTATTGATAATAAAGGGCCATAGGTATGGCACCTGGGAGGGTGGACCATACAGTCCCACTATGCTTGCACTGGAGATTTATCTATCCCACTGCTATCCTAACCCATCCCACAGCTATTACCCATTCCACAGGTATCCTAACCCATACCAAAGCTATCCTTACCCATCCCACAAGCAAGCAAAGGCTTAAACCATTTCTAAAAGTTTCCACCAAGACTTTATTCAAAAAAAGAAATGAAACAAGTGTGTGAATCATAAATAGATTTTATTAACAACAAGCTATAAGACAAAAATGAGTCTCTGGCACTCCTCTTGGTTGCTCAGTCTCAGGGGTGAAGGGTGCAGGTGCTGTGGAGGTGGCTGGTGCTGGAGTGCTTTTCATCAGCTCCTCCAGAAGCAGAAGCAGCAGAAGCGCCAGCCCCAGAAGAGCGAGCCCGTGCTGCAGAAGCCCTAGGAGAACCAGAGTGAGGGCCAGGGGGCGGGATGGTAGCCCTGTCTCTCTTGCAAGGGCTGGCAGGAGATGGCTGAGGCTTGCTGTGCTTCCGCATGGTTGTGGGGTTGCTGGCTGGCAGGGAGGCTGGCAGGCACCAAGGCTGGCAGCAAGGCTTGCAGGCAGGCTGGCACCAAGGCTGGCACCAAGGCTGGCACCAAGGCTTGCAGGCAGACATGCAGGCAGGGCAGGCAAGGCGGCCAATCCATCCGGCAGCAGGTCTTTCCTCTGAATGGCGACCTGCTTCCGAGCTGCTTCCGTTATATCCGCGGGGCTGACGCAATGCATCCTCCCCGCATGCGCAATTAATGCCAGGCACCCATTAGGCTTCCGCTGTGCATCCGCTGTGCATCCACTTCATCCGCTCGGCATCCGCTCTGCATCCGCTCTTTCCATTCCGTGTCCGCTTTGCTGAGACCCCCCCGGAAGCCCTGCGGATGTGCCATCCGCTCCCATCTGCTTCCATCCGCTAGGCTTCCGTTCCGCATCCGCTTTGCATCTGCCCTGCATCCTCCATGCGTCTGTGTTATCCGCTCCAGTTATGAAAATTTTTGCCCCTTTTGAGAGCGGATAACAACGGATGGAACATTTTGCTCATCCGCTGTGTCCTTTTTGCATCCGTTGGGCAGTGTGACATGGGCTTTAATTAAATGCAAATATTTATTAAAGCAAGATAACTTACATCCTCTTTCCTTATTTTGAAACAGATAGTCTGCAGAACAATACATTTTATGTTCTGTAAAATTATGAGACATCAGTCAGAAGAAGCACTTCACTGGGAAATCAGTGTCAAGAAATGTATGAGAAGAGTTTGCTTTAATTGCTACTAGAAATGAGTATTACAAAAATAATTTGACAAATGAAGATTTCATAGGAGACACATTTTAATTTTTAAAAAATGGCAGTGACATTGACATCTACACAAAAAGCCAACTTTTTCTATAGGTTTCTAATAAAGGAACATTTCTTAAACTTGCTACAGCTTTTTTCTTTTGTGTGTACAGAAAATAATCTTTAAAAATGACTGCTTTTTAAATTCCACCATTAATATGATTTGTTCATTTGCTTCCCTTCTTTCTGCATTACTTCAAAAGCAGCCCTCTATTGGTTTCTAAAGCTATATTTAAGTATTATTTAAATCCACATTAATTTTGAAAAAACATAATTATAAGTAGAGGTGGTAGAGGGGAATGTATTATAAATCTTGCCTCTCCCATGGACAAATGGGAGGAGCTGTGGTGGCATAAAGGCTTGTGTTTGTAACAAACTGCTTCTTTGGGAAGTAGACACAATTGATAATTCTATGGTAATTTGCTCTAATTTTCCCTAGTTATTCGTCCCAAATGATGTCATATCCCTCTCCCTTTATTGAGAGACGGCTGTTCAATTTTGACATAGATGGCCTCTTTTAGACCAGAGGCCTCTCTGTCCAAAATGTGGACAGCCCTCTCTCAACAGGTATCATCTTATCTCCACAGTCCTTTCAGCAGTTCCAAGAAGGCTTAACATCCATTTATACTATTTAGATGACCCTGAGGACATAAATAAGCCTCCAAGTGGCCTCAATGACTCTCTAAAAGAATGCATATCCTTCCATTCCTCACCATCCAGTCAGAGCTGAAGAAGCTTGTTGGATGAGAAGCACAATATCTTCAAAGAAAAATGAGAAAGTCCAGTTGCCTCTTGAAAAAAGACCTTGGGACAACCATGACCTGGATGCAAGAATCTCCATAGAGACCAAATTGTTAACCACGTATACACAGAATATGTTTGTTACCTGATGATGCCATTCTGAAAGATACTTTTCCTTTAACTTGTCATAGAATTTGCTTGCTGAACTGTTTTGAGGACTGTTTCCATAACTGGACTTTGGAAGAATCTTGCCCTGGTTCAGTACTATTGGATTGAGTCAGGAGAACACTAGTTTCTAAGTCCACTGGGATTGTGGCTAGCAAGAAATATAAAGAATATGTGGGTGAAAATATGATACGTTTGGACACCCTTCACTCTCCCTCAAATATGCTGATGGTGCTAGAGCATAAATAGGGTAAGAAATGAATCTATGAACCAATGATGGGCAGAAAGCAGTTGGCTGGTTGGCTGAATATGGAGTTCCCAGGACACTCCAGAAGATAAGCTCAAAATCCAGATGATTCCCTCAACAGGCTTGAACAATGGACCCTATCTAACAAAATGAAAATCAATGTAGAGAAAAGAAAGGTTTTACATTTATGCAAGAAAAATAAAATATACAAGGCCTATTAGGTTGAAATCTAGCTCAATAGCAATACTGTAACTGTGAGAGGAACTCCTAGTGGACAATCACTTAAATACGAGCCAATTATGTGGCAGCAACCAAAAAAAGCCAATGCAATCCTAGCTTGCATTAACAGATTGAATGAAGATCACATATTGGTACTGCTTTATACAGCTTAGTAAAACCACACTTGGAATATTGCATCCAGTTTTGGTTAGCATATCATAAAAAAAGACTCTGGAAGAATGCAGAAAAGAGCAACAATGATGCATAGAAATTTTAACTTCCCCCTCATGCAACCTGGAGGTGTTGCAGCTAAAAAAATCTGTGATCACTATGGCAACCAAGTATTAAGGATCCAAACACATTGGAGGTCACAGACTTTATCTGGCTTTTTATTTTGACATTTGTGATATAATAGTAACATCACAGCTAGTCCTTCATCATGCCTTTCCGGGTAGACCAGACAGAAACCAGTCATAAATATTAATAGGTGATGTGTGGTTGGATTTATGCAGTAGTAAATTCATTCTCTTAAGAAATCATTCCAGTTTGTGATGCACCCCTCCTCAAGAAGCTGTTGAACCTAATGATTTTGAATAATTTTTATCCAGTCTATAACATTCCCTTTAGGGAAGGACTTGGAATGAAATACAATACTGCTAAGCCATTGTGTTCATATCTTGCCAATGTGTATGTAGAAACATCTCCCTAGCCATTATTGTTGAAAAGAAAAGATGATTCCTGAGCTGATCTTGTAATACAATACTGGTGCTCTTAATTCCACAAATATTCTATGAATTGGAAGAGAAGTGAGATCATATGAATAGTAATTGCATCTATGCAATTGTAATTGCATTTATTCTTGCTTCTCAAGAATAAAAACAAGAAGAAAAGAAATATGAAGAAATGGCTACCATATGGAAGTTAATCCCATGAGTTCAGGGAAAATAGAATTCACATGACTGTGTGTTATTTGACTAGACACGCTAAAGGAACATATGGGCTCCCAAACCTATATTTTGTTCTTTAACTTATTGTGTGATCTAACATCTACATAGAGAAGATAATCAACATATTATAAGAATTTTTAATTTTTCTGATTGTCTCCTGATAATACTTAACACTTTTTAATAATCTGAAACAACCAAGATGTCAAGAAGAATTTGTAATGGAAAATTAGTAGTTAGAATCTGAATCATCTGTCTCTGCTATCATTCTGCTCAAGGCTATGTATTGAATCAAGACTCAAGTCATATTTAGACTGGACAACTGAAATCAATGGGATTTAAATGATCATGAAGTGACTGCCTCATCGTTTCCAATGGTACAGCCAATTATGTAAATCTCATTGATTTTGAAAGATTATCTGTCAGATTATCCAATCTTATCAGCTTGGCCAAATTTAAACTAAATCAGGAAAAGTTTACATTTATTTTTCTTTGCTCGCAACATTATTTAGATATATTTCATTTTTACCAAGATATTTTCAGTTATGTAGCTACTTAACAGAGACAAGGTCACCTAAATTTATGCATCAATGGTACTCAAATTAAAGTATTCATTTTATCCACGTGGAAAAATAATTCTTGCTATGCTTTAAATTATAATCAAATGCAATTTGAAGAGATTCACATTCTTTCAATCTAATTTTGGTTTTTCCTCTTTACTTCACATGAAATTGAAAGAACAATCCCATCTTTATTCATTCTTACAATGGATATTGACAGTTTTCATACATTAAAAAAGGCGAGTATCATTTTGCTGATATATGCTTAATGTTTCTCTTCACAGATTGTACACCATTCAGCCTTTGTTTTCTCTCCCATATCATGATAATTCTTAAGCATAGCTGTTTTCATTAAATATACTGTTGTAACACATAAAAACTTCAGCTTGAATTGTAGTTTTACAGATTTGGAGAAAGGGGACTTAATTCATAGCAGTTGTTTACACTATTTTTTGACATAAGCTCATTACAGAAAGAAAACATTAATATATGCTATAGATTCTTCTGCCAAGCACTTTTTAAAACTTCTTGTTGAAATTACAATATTTCCATTTGTCTGGGTTTAATTTTTACTTTGCTGCAAAACTTCTCATTCACAGGCTTCTGCAGAAAAAGAGTAAGGATGAACTAGAAATAGAGCATGTGTTGTGATGCCATGGTGAAAGCTCCATCTTTGGATACCGTATGTGATGTCACAATATGACAAAACTATGGAGTTTGTCTCATCATGTATGAGACAATACACATTTCAATATTTTTGCATAATTATTAATAATAGATATCTATGAGCTGAAATCCTATCATTTTACAAGAAAGTCTGCCACATATTTGATCTATTTAGCTAACAAATGGCTTAAACATCCCTCACCTCTATAAGTAGGATTTCTGTTAAGCCTGGGTTCCCCAATCAGGGTTAGGTAGACAAGCTAAACAGAATGTGCAGCGTTAGTCAGATAGGCACACAGATAAATGAGTGAGCTAAGCTTGTATGTTTATTAACATACAGTAAAAATAACAGATACGCTTGTGCTATCAAGAATATATTTTATTCCAGTATAAGTTTATGGCATAGTCAAATAACAGTCCAAAAATCATTTACCATGTAGTCAGTCCATTCAGGGATATTCAGTTAGCAAAGTCCATGTAGAATATCCTATGTCAGTTCATTTACAAATCAGTCCTTTGTTGTCTCTCCCGTTCGAGCAATGCAGTCTTGATTCCAAGCAGTAATCAGGGATCATCAAAGCCAGAGAGAGAGAGAGAGCAAGCTGTAGCCTTGCTACTTTTATATTGTTTTCTTAACCACTCCTTTAATTGCTATTTCACAGTTAAAGCTGTATACACTCTAACATACACTAACTATGATTCATAGTTATTATTTCACCTAAACCAGTTAGGGTAAACAATGTTATCCCTAACATTTTCTTTAATAACACAAAAACAATAAACAGTGTATAAGAAAATGTGTAGGATCATAATTTAATGGTATGGCCTATATGACATGCAAGAGTTGACACAAAAGGATAACCAATTATAGCACTCTAAGTTACATTTAGTATGTACAAAGGAACATACTAAATGTAACTTAGAGAGCTATAATTGATTACTTCAATGCTGCAATATTTTAGGACTGTAAAAACAGTTTAATATGGCTGGCTTTTAGCTATCATAATCAAATAAACGTTGTTCCAGTAGGACTAGGCAAACAAGTCAGTCCAATTATTGCTAATATATATGGGCTTTGACAGAGGTGGGATCCAACTGGTGTAACTACTGGTTCAGTGATTTTACATTTTGCGTGTGCACTTAACCAGCATACTGTATGATTACACTAAGCCGATAAAAAAGAGCTCTAACATTTATGACTGGAATACATTGACTTGACTGTATGAAAATTATGTTGATATTTTCTATCAAGAAATCTTTTTATAGTGACTTTACTGCAGAAGTATTTCCTACAGAATAACCTTTAACCTATTCTTCCTTAAATAATTCTGATATCTCTTCTAGATTCAATTTACAGATCTGTTGGATTGTATATGGAATGGAGTGGAGTGGAGTGGAATGGAATAGAATAGAATAGAATAGAATAGAATAGAATAGAATAGAATAGAATAGGAATAGGAATAGGAATAGGAATAGGAATAGGAATAGGAATACAATAGAACAGAAAAGTAACAAGAGTTGGAAGGGACTTTGGACATCTTCTAGTCCAATCCCCTACTCAGACAGGAAACCTTATAGCATTTCAGACAAATGGTTGTCCAATTTATCCTTACTAATCTTCCCTTGAGAGGATTCCAAGTAGAACCAGAATTCCTCTGAAATCATTTTAAAAATGACTGTGTCATTAAAAGGAATGAATGGAAATTATCCAAAGTGTTGCAAAGGATCATTCCCACTGATGAATTTCATTATGCAGACTTACAAGACAAAGGCCATCTTCTAATTGTTCTTAGTGAAGAAAAAAATAGTCATCAATTTCTACAAAACCTCTGAGTCTGAGGCCACTAAGTAATATTTGGAAGAAATAACACTCCTGAGCTTTAATATACCAAATATTGGATCACACAAATTTATTATTAAATAAAACAGGAATTTCCTAAAAAATCTAATTCTATAATCTCAAGGGCGATGGCTCAGCAATTACGCGTTGGGATGAACTCCCATCCTCACCCCAGCTCCTGCCAATTTAGCAGTTCGAAGACCTGCAAATGCAAGTAGATAAATAGGTACTACTCCAGTGGGAAAGTAACAGCACTCTGTGATGTCATGTCAGCCATGTGACAATGGAAATGTCTTCTGAAGCACTGGCTCAATGGCCTTGAGAGATGAGCACTACCACCTATAGTCAGCAATGACTCACAGAATAAAATCCAGAGGAACTTCTCTACCTTTTACCTTTAATTGTGTAATCTCAGAACAGCCACTGCCAATGTATATAAATACCTTTTCTGCTATTCTCTAATCTTATCTAGTTTCCCATGAGCAATTATCACAGACCGCACATAGTAGAAATCACAGGTGAGTCTGTAAAAATGTCTTTTTTTCTTATGAAGTGCCATGGTGGCTCAGTGGTTAAATGCAATACTGCAGTCTACTTCTGCTGGGTGCTTGTAATTTGGCAGATTGAATCTCACCAGGCTCATGGTTGACTCAGCCTTCCATCCTTCCGAGGTGGGTAAAATGAGGACTCAGATTGTTGGGGCTGTATGCTGTGTCTGTAAAATCACTTAGAGAGGGCTTTAAAAGCAGTATGAATCGGTATATAAATCTTGGTGCTATTGTTAGTTCTACCTTATTTAGTGTATTATTATTATAAACTTTTATGAGAGACAAATTATGACCAGGTATATATATATTAAACCTGAAACAGTTATTGAAAACTATTTTGTCATTGTATACTACCTAATCAGCTTATTATGTTGGGTTGAAAAATGGCATGGAAATGTGTTTCTTAAAACTACAATTTTCCATTTATTTTAATACCAATGTATATTCTATTCCACTGGTAAACTTATCCCCTATTTTGAAATATGAAAGTATCCTTGATTAATGTGTAGGTATAATGTGTATGTTGAGGTAATCCTCAACATACAACCACAATTGAGCCCAAAATGTATGTTGATAAGTTGATATATTGTTAAGTGAGTTTTGCCTTATTTTATGACTTTTCTTGCAACATTTGTTAAGTGTATCATTGCAGTTGTTAAGATAGTAATACGGTTGTTAAGTGAATCTGGCTTCCCCATTGACTTTGCTTGTTGGAAGGTTACAAAAGGGGGATCACATGACCTGTGACACTACAGCCATCATAAATATGAACCAGTTGCGAAGCATCTGAATGTAAATCACATGGTCATAAATGTGAAAAATGGTCATAAGTCACTATTTTCAGTGCTGTATTTACTTCAGTCACTAAATGAATTATTGTATGTCAAGAACCACCTCTATTTGACAGAGATAACTTTAACATTAATCATGATGACTATTTATTATTATTTGCAGTTGTTAAATTTTTATCAGGATTGTATTTGTACTTTGGAACTGCAAATTAAGACTGCAAAATGCTTTGGATTTGGTTCTAAAAAGCCTTTATCCAAGCCTATGGATGCAACACCAAATGCAACACCTGTCTGCAGTCCTGCAAATATTTGGCCTTATTTAGTCTTTTGCAATCAATGTCCCACGTGCATCGTTTAGGTCTGTTCTTTTTCATCCTCCTTCTCAGAAGTTTAACAGCACACCAGAGAGTCATAGTCGTGGGAACATTTTGGAATGCAAATGTGGGATTCAACCACCTAGCCCAGAGATTTTTGAATGCAAGCTTGCTGCTATGTTAGTTATCCAATTACTTCCTCTCTCCCACCTCTCACAGGGAAGGAGTGTTTTGGCAACCATTGGACAAGATATAAATACATATAGGCCATATGTGGATTTGCAGGGGAGTGGGGACACTAGCAAGTTACTTACTTTTTGTGGGTGGAAAGGAAAACTATATTTTTAATTCAATATTAGTGGGAAGACAGACAGCAGGATAATCAGCTTCTGATCAAATTGGACACACTACAGATTCACACTAGTTAGTTAACCTTTTCTAAAGGTACAGCCAGGCCCATATTTTTTAGAGATCATTTTCTAGTAAATAGTAAATATTTTAGAGATGGAATCTAGAAAGCCTTGGAGGAATGTATTGCTATAAATAGTTGTAAGCAGACTTGCGAATCCCTAGCACCATTACCTCTGTTCCTGGAATTTCTCACTTATTTGTATTTGTCTTAGGTTCAGCACTTGACAAATAGATTCTAATGGGAATTAGATTAAATAGATTCTAATGGGAATTACACACAGGTTCAAACCTAGGCTTTAACAGTGGACAAACAAGGTTGATTAACTGAAGGTGACATGTTTCTTATGCTGCCACATATTGTGTGAAATGCAGTGATTTTCTTGAGGCAACCATTTTTAGATGATTTTAGCAGTTTTTAAGGCAGTCGGACTTTTTTCAAACCATGTGAGTAAGAATCTATCTAAAGGAAGTCATTTACAAAAAGGTGTGATTCTTCTCTGTTTCAAAAATAGAAAACAAAAGAACAAATCAGGGGAATCTGTAAAGTCTGAAAAAGATGCATATAACTGAATAATCAACTAAAGTTGCTTCTGAGGCAAGATTTTAGCCAAAAAATTCAAGAAAGCCCTAAAGGCATTTACATAAAATTAAAAATTCAGACAAAAACAGTGAAAGCAATATCTTTGCAAGGTGCTGTTCTCCAACTAAATGGAATGACATTTCTTTAAAAATGAACCATAGGATATGATAAACAAACTTCAAAAATTAGACTTTTTAGAGTCAACTTTTATGAATTTTATCCCATAATGCATTAATGTTAATTGAGTCAACTAAAATAGAAGGATCTATTTTAGCTTTGTAACTTAAAACTGATACTGGAGAAGGGTAATATCTATTTTGACCTAATTATATACCTCTAGTCAAATTCATTTTTCAGCTGTGGTAGTGAAAATATACATATAATACAGGTAGTCCTTGACCTATGAGCACAATGGAGCCCAAAATGTCTATTGTTAAGTGAGATATATGTTAAGTGAGTTTTACACTTAATTTTAAACCTTTCTTCCCACAGATGTTAAGTGAATCCCTATAGTGGATGAGTTAGCAACATGGTTGTTAAGTGAATCTGGTTTCCCCATTGACTTTGCTTTTCAGAAGGTCATAAAAAATGATCACAGACCTGGAGATGCAACAACAGTCATAAATGTGAACCAGTTGCCAAGCATCTGAATTTTGATCAGGTGACTATGAGAATGCTGCAAATGTTACAACTGAAAAACCATCCTAAGTAACTTTTTTCAGTGCTGTTATAACTTTGAATGGTCATTAAATGAACCTCAACTGTACGTTAAGGACTACCTGTACTATTCCGTCTGGAAAGAAGCACGGGAGACCGGGTTCCAAACAACAACTCTTTATTTCAAACTACTAGGTAAAAAAACGGAACATGGCCCAAGCCCCGGCAGCCCTTTATATAGCGGCTAGCCTGCCGGCTTGTGGCCAATGACAGTTATTTAACTCTTCATACCATTTGGCGACTTTCCGGATTGGTTCCTGACGAACCAATCCGGAAGTAGTCTTTTCGGCAAATCAGAATGAAGTACTTGGAACCTGCCACGTTCCATACAGAACTCCCCTCCCCCTTTAGTTCAGTCCAACGTGGGTGACGTAGTCGTGCAGGTAGGTGGGGCTTTTCCTAGCTCTAGTTGACCTGCGCGGCTATCTTGTTTTGGTCTTCAAGCAGTTCGGTCAGATCGCTGCCTCTCTCGATTTTCTCCATGGAACCTCCTGGAAGGGTAAGTCAGCCATGCCGCTACCGCGTGAGTCTCTCAGGCCAGTTCAGATGGCTCTGCCGCTCCCTCCAGGTTTAGCCGGGTTGGTTGAGCTGGCCTGGCTGCTACCTTCCAGGAAAGCCTCGCTTCATTCTCCTGCTCCCGGATTTCTTTCTTGGGGTTCATCTAATCGCGAGGGCTCTTTTTGTTTGGTTAGCTTGTCGTTTTGCAGATTCTGTAGTCTTGTTATAGGAGGTTTGTCTCTCCCTTTTTTATTTATTAGTACTTGCCCCCCCTCCTTGGTTGTTTTTTAGTCTGAATTTATTATTTTTGGTTCTGTGGCAGTTTTTCTTTCAAGGTTGTGGGGACGAAGCTTGTCTATGTGACGCTTCCATTCCCTCCCATCATATAGCGTTAGTCAGTAGGATCAGGGGCCTGTGACTTGTGTGATGGTGGCTGGCAACCATAGTGGGTCCCCGGAAAAGCCCCTGTCACACTGCACCAATGGATAGAAAGAGGATGTAAAATGAAGAAAAACACTTGCCATCTGTTGGTTAATGCAATGCTTCCGTTCTGTACTCACTTCCTCCATTTTGCTTCCTCTCTATCCGTCCAGCATCCGTCTGTTGACATTTCATCCGCTCAAAATGTTTTGAGCTGCTCAAAACTTTCTGAGTGGAAAATGTATCCAACGCGTCCGTTCTGCATCTGCTAGGCATACGGGGGACATCCATTCTGCATCTGTTGGCATCCATTATGTGTCCGCTACATCTGCTAGACATCCACTGCGCATCCGCGCAAATCACATCCACTCCAGAGGAAAATGGACACAGGGAGGAAGCGGAAGGGACGCAGAATGGACATGCAGCATTAGTAGCACAGACGGAGAAAGGATGAAAGTGGATGCAGCACGCAAAGAAAGCTTTTAAAATGGAAAAAACGTTCGCAGAGAGGACCTATCTCGGATATTAAGGATGTCTAGAGGATGCCTAGAGGATGCAAAAGGACACATAGGGGAAAACCTATATTGCCTATAAAAAGGGGGAGCAATTCACCTGGATCTCACTTTCAGACCAGCAGCTCAGCTGTGCAGACCTCTGCAGCCTTCATCTGCCTCTTGCTCTTCCACAGCATCAAGTCATGTCCACCTTGGATCGTAACACAGTCCTTTTGATAGCCACCATCATTCTGCAGTGCGAAGCCACCTACAGGCTCTGTGAACTCTACTATGGGAAGAAAAGGAGGCGGCCAAGAAGCGTCTGGGTCCAAAGATGGATCAGAAGAAGAGCAGAGTACGGACTGTACAACAAGCCAATGGTGGAGCTCAGGAACGAAGACCTTCATGCATTCCAGAACTTCATGAGGATGCCTCCAACCATGTTTGATGAATTTGTGCAGCGGCTGAGACACAGGTTGACCAAGCAGAGCACCAACTTCCGGCCCAGCCTGAACCCTGGGCTCAAGGTGGCACTGACTCTGCACCACCTGGCCTCAGGGACCACCTACAGGAGCATGCAGTACGGCTGGAGGGTGCTGCACAACTCCATCAGCATTGTGGTCAGAGAAGTGGTGCAGGCCATAATCGAAGAATACCTGGAGGAGCACCTCCAGTGCCCCTCCACTGAAGAAGGATGGAAGAAAGTTGCAGAGCAGTGGTATCAGAGGTGGAACATCCCGCACACCATTGGAGCCATAGATGGCAGCACGTGGCCTGCAAAGCTCCAGCCAAGTCGGGATCCACTTATTTCAACTACAAGGGCTTCTTCAGCATCGCCTTCTTCACCATGGTCGATACTGACTACAAGTTCATGTACATCGATGCTTCAGGCAATGGGTCAGCTTCAGATGCCCAGGTATACAACGCCAGTCATCTCAAGGAGGGGCTGGAATGCAACCTCATCATGGGCTTCCCAGATCCAGACCCCCTGCCCAACGACATGCAAGATGTGCCCTACTTCATCGTGGGGGATGGCGCCTTCTCCCTCAGAACTTACCTCATGAAGCCCTACACCTCCAGATGCCTCACGCGTGAAGAGAGGATCTTCAACTACAGGCTGTGCAGGGCAAGGCGGGTGGTGCAGAACGCCTTTGGCATCCTGGCCAACAGGTTCCAGGTACTTCTCACCACCATGCAGCATCGCCCAGAGACCGTGAGGAGGATCGTGGAAGCTTGCTGCATCCTGCACAATCTCATGCGCACCTGCTACCCAGTCTTGCAGAACAGGCTCGTGGACCTCCAACAAGGCAATGGGGACATGGAGCCTAGGGAATGGAGGCAAGGGCAAAACCTGATAGACACTGAGGATGTGCAAGGCCCCAACAGAGCCTCACGTGAATGGAAGAAGCAACGCAACCTCCTGAAACACTGGTGCAACTCCCCAGCTGGAGCAGTGGAGTGGCAAGACAGGATGGTAGATGATTAATGGATACTTCCTTCAGCCTGTCTCATCACACGGATGAGATTGGGCCATGTATGTTGGGTGGCCCTACAATGAACAGGGCATTTAATAAAGAGTTGTGTTTATGTTGACATGTGTGGATGAATGATTACATTATTATTGATAATAAAGGGCCATAGGTGTGGCATCTGGGAGGGTGGACCATACAGTCCCACTATGCTTGCACTGGAGGTTTATCTATCCCACAGCTATTACCCATCCCAAAGGTATCCCGGCCCATCCCACAGGTATCCCTGCCCATTCCACAGATATCCCTGCCCATTCCACAGCTATTACCCATCCCAAAGGTATCCCTGCTCACCCCACTGCAATCCTTACCCATCCCACAAGCATGCAAAGGCTTAAACCATTTCTAAAAGTTTCCACCAAGACTTTATTTAATAAAATAAATGAGGCAAGTGTGTGAAGCAAATATAATCTTTATTAATAACAAGCTGTAAAAGAAAAATGACCCAATTCAAGTGTCCAAATAAAGTCTACAGGTAGCCACGCAGTTTCTGGCACTCTTATCGGTCACTCGGAGGTGTGCCCAGTCTCAGAGGTGAAGGGTCCAGGTGCTTTGGAGGTGGCTGCTGCTGGAGTGCTGGTCTGAAGCCCCACTAGGGTGCTTGGCCCCAAGAGGACAACAGGTGATGGTGTGTTGAGGAAGTTCTCAGACAGCTGGCTCAGCCCCGTGATGTTGAGAGCTCCTTCCTCCATGCCATGAGGTGTCAGTCCCAATACCGATAACAGATGTACTGAGGCTGGGCTTGGCTGTCGGGTTGAGGAAGGAGCAGTGTAGTGGGGCTGTCTGGTCTGCAGCTGTGTGAGGACTGGCATGGGTGGCATTGGTGACATGGGTGGAATCGGTGGTGTGGGTTGCATAAGTGGCGTGGGTGGCATCAGTGGCGTGGGTGGCATTGGTGGCATCAGTGGAACTGGTGGCAATGGTGGCATCCGATGAGCCTGTGCCTGGACTGGGAAGGGCTGCTGCCTGTGCTGCTGGACCTCCTGGTAGCCGTAGCCCTGGTAGGTGAGGGCCTGTGGAAAACCTTGGAATGGGAGAGAAATCACCTGGGGTGGAGGAGCAGACCTGGACTGGGTGGGAGCAGGTTCCTCTGGATCTGGAGGGTTGTGAAGCAGATCGGTGATCCGGTCCTTCACCACCTGGTACTGGGGTTCTGCCATGTCCGTGAGGGTCTGGTTCACATAGGTGAGGAAGGGCTTGCGGTTGGAGGATGAGGAGTCGGTGTGGACCAGCTGAGAGAGGAGATCTATACTGCTCCGGATGGTGTCCCTGATCTCCAGCAGGACAGTGTGGCTCTGCCCCTCCTGTCTGGCTCTCTGCCTTTCTGTGGAGGTGGAGCTGTGGGTGGATGCGGGTAGGACTGTGGTGGAAGTGCTGTCTCCTTTCTCCCACTGTGCCAGGGAGTCCTCCACGCGCTCTACCATGGTTAAAACAACTGTCCGCGGGTTCTCTGCCGTGGACGCTCCACAGAAACCTGCCTGGAGACAGGAGCTGACTCTCGGCCGGAAGAGGACTGGCTCTCAGCAGGCTGCCGGAGAGAGAGGGTTGTGAGAGGGGCTGCTCCTCGGTGGCGGATCTCACCCTCCAGGAAGCTGCACCTGGCCATGATGTAGGTCTCTCTGTCTGTCAGCTTGACCGTGGCCTGGCCAGATTTCTTGAGGTGCAGCTTCCCGTACCAGGTGTGCATATTTTTCCACCAGCCGAGGAGCACCTCCGATGTGTAGCCCAGACTCTCCGCCTTCTCTCTCCAAGCAGCCTGCTTCCTTTTGGTGTCCCTGTAGAGCCTGTGTCCCTTCCGCCATAGATAGTCATTCACTCTCAGCCACTCCAACACCTCATCCTCGTGTTCCTCCTCAATGGAGTTATGCCTCCTCTTCCATTCTCGCATATGTCTCTTCCTCCCTTTGGCAGGACCAGATGTGCCCTCATTGGAGGGGCTTCCAGGTTGTAGGGGCTGCTCCTCCACACTACCAGCAGTAGCAGCACCAGCAGGATCAGCAGCAGCAGCAGCAGCAGCAGCAGCAGGATCATCATCAGCAGCAGCAGCAGCACCAACAGGACCAGGATCATCAGCAGCAGAGTTAAGCACCAGCAGTGCCAGCAGCACCAGGAGCACGAGCAGGACCAGGAGCACCAGCAGGACCAGGAGCAGCTACAGCAGAGTAAGCACCAGCAGAAGCACCGCCGCCAGAAGCATCATCATCAGCTCCTCCAGAAGCAGCATTAGCAGAAGCACCACCGCTAGAAGCAGCATCAGCAGAGTAAGCACCAACAGAAGCATCACCGCCAGAAGCAGTATCAGTAGAGTAAGCACGAGCAAAAGCATCACCGCCATAAGCATCATCATCAGCTCCTCCAGAAGCAGAAGCAGCAGAAGCCCCAGCCCCAGAAGAGCGAGCCCGTGCTGCAGAAGCCCCAGCAGAAGCAGAGTGAGGGCCAGGGGGTGGGAGGGTGGCCCTGTCCCTCTTTCCAGGGCTGGCAGCAGATGGCTGAGGCTTTCTCTTCTTCCCCATGGTTGTGGGGTTGCTGGCTGGCAGCAAGGCTGGCAGGCAGGTAGGCTGGCAGGAAGGCAGGCAGCAAGGCTGGCAGGCAGGTTGGCAGGCAGGCTGGCAGGCAGGCTGGCAGCAAGGCTGGCAGCAAGGCTGGCAGGCAGGCATGCAGGGAAGGCTGGCAAGGCACTTGATGTGTCTGGAAGCAGGTCTTTCCTCTGAATGGTGACCTGCTTGGGAGCTGCTTCTCTATATATCCGCGGGGCTGATGCAATGCATCCTCCCCGCATGCGCATTGAATGCTAGGCATCCGCTAGGCTTCCGCTGTGCATCCGCTAGGCTTCTGCTGTTCATCCGCTTCATCCGCTCGGCGTCCGTTCTGCATCCGCTGTATCCGTTCCACATCGCTTTGCTTTGGTCCCCCGGAATCCCTGTGGATGTGTCATCTGCTCTCATCCGCTTCCATCCGCTAGGCTTCCATTCTGCGTCCACTTTCCATCCGCCCTGTGTCCTCCCCCCATCCGTTCCTTTCCGTGTTATCTGCTCTGGTTATGCAAATTTTTGCCCCTTTTGAGAGTGGATAACAACCAATGGAACATTTTTCTCGTCTGCTATGTCCTTTTTACTAATGTTTTGCATCCGTCAGCCAGTGTAACAGGGCCTTAAGGTTCTTGGCATAGACCAGGTCGCCAATTTTGAAGTTATGGTATTTGCTAGAGTAGTCAGGGGGCTTGTCCCATATGGGGTGTAACCTGTCCAGGTAGGACTGTAGTTTCCTACACAATAATAATTCAGCCGGGCTTTTATTTGTAGTGCTACTAGGGGTAATATGTTGCAATGTTAGTAAATGGTTGAGTTTGTCTTGCACGTCCCCCCCCAGACACCCTGGGAAACCAGGTATTGTTCGAACTGCCAAGTGGTTAACTGAGGCCTGTTGTCCGAAACCAGTACATCTGGTAGCCCGTGCGTCACAAATAATTTGTCGAGCTATTTCATGACAGCCTCGGTGGTTGTGGAAGCCATGAGGATGACTTCCAACCAATTTGAGTATGCATCGCCAACAATCAAAAAGGTGTTCCCCTTTGTTGGCCCCACGAAGTCTATGTGCACCCTAGACCATGGGCCCCGGGGAGGTTCCCAGTCGTATAGGTGCCTGTGGGGGTTTAGGCCTTGCTTTCTGATAGGCGTGGCATGTTGCAACCCAGCGTTCTATGTCTTTGTCCAGCCCTGGCCACCAGACGTAACTCCTGGCCAGGGCTTTCATCTTGACTATGCCCGGGTGACCCTCGTGCAACATGCCTAGGATGGTTTCTTGGAGGCTGCTTGGGATTACCACCCTGTCACCACATAAGATGCACCCCTTTTCGATAGACAGCTCGGTCTGTCTGGCATGGAAAGGTTTAAAAGTCTCAGTTTTTTTATTTTCTTCCGGCCAGCCTTTACCTACCCAGTTCAGTATACGCGCTGTCAAAGGGTCTTTGGCTGTGGCTCTTGCAACGTCAGCTGCAGTCAGTGGTAGCTCTGGGCAGGTCTCCAGTTGGAATGTGGAGGTAGTTGGAGCAGGGTCATCTTCTGTGAGGGGCAAAAGGGAACGGCTTAGGGCATCGGTGTGTGAGATGGCTTTGCCGGGTCTGTGGAGTAGCGTGTAGGAGTAGGCAGCGAGGAATTCAGACCACCTCATCATTCTAGGAGACAGAATGTTCGGGGTTGGCTTGTTTCCTGCCAGGATTCCAAGGAGAGGCTTGTGGTCGGTTACGATAGAAAAGGGTCTACCGTAAAGGTATTCATGGAATCATTTGACCCTGGCGATGATTGCCAGGGCTTCACGATCAAGTTGGCTGTAATTGCGTTCCACTTTGGAGAGCGTCTTTGAGTAAAAGGCGGCCGGTGCTTCTCATCCATCTGGAAGCCAGTGACTCAGGATGGCGCTGACCCCAAAATGTGACGCATCGTAGGTGACTGTCAGCGGCAGGGTGTTGCTAAACTGGATAAGAATGGTGTCTGACGTTAATAAGTCCTTAATACCTTGAAAAGCTTTCTGTTCCCCAAGTCCAAACGGTTTTTTTATCTAGCAGCCATTGTAGGGGTTCTGCTATTGTCGCCTTATGGGACAGGAACACATTATAAAAGTTTATGAGGCCTAGGAATGCCTGGAGATCGGTTTTGTTTTTGGGTCTGGGAGCGTCTTTGATAGCCTTCACCTTCTTTTCAGTTGGGTGAATGCCATGCTCTTTGATTAAATAGCCCAAGAATTTGACCCAGTTAGTGGCCAGTTCACATTTCTCTTTCTTGACTTTTAGGCCTGATTTTCTAAAGTGAGTTAAGACTTCTATGAGCCTGATCTCTAGCTGGTTGGCATTTTTTTGCTGAGACCAGTACATCATCGAAGTATGGGATGACACCTTTGATTCCATTTAGTAGGCGTTCCATGAGGCTTTGGAAAATGCCTGGGACAACGCTAATACCGAATTGGAGGCTGTTACATTTGAATGTCCCTCTATGTGTTACTATCGTTTGTGCCTCTGATGTTATTGGATCAACGGGTCATTGCTGATAAGCTTGTGCTAGGTCAAGTTTTGCAAATATTTTTCCTCCCCCTAGCGAGTGCAATAAATGTTGCACTACTGGCACTGGGTATGCGCTTTGTTGGAGCGCATGGTTCAGGGTTGCCTTATAGTCCACACAGATGCGCACTGACCCATCTGGCTTTACCGGTATTACAATAGGTGTTTCCCACTTGGCGTGGTCAACTGGTTCTAAAACCCCTTGCGCTATCAACTTATTCACTGTTTGGTTTAAGCACGAATGGAATGCGTCTGGCCTTTAAATGAATGGGGGCTATTTTCGGGTCTAGGCTAAATGAAATTGGGGTCCCCTGGTACTTGCCTAGAGTCCCGTCGAATACATCTTGGAATTTGTGGTGTAGGTTCTCCTCCCAGTTGGTAGTAGCAATGCGGTTGATACCGGTCATCCCGATTCCAATAGGCATGAACCATTTGATTCCTAGCAGGCTAGGGTGGTCATGGTCGACGATAGTTAGGGGCAAGACTTCGGCCTGTTGTTTAAATTCAACTAAAAAATGTCCAAGGCCAATTACAGGGATTAGATTTCCCTTGTAGTCTTTTAGCACAAGTTTTTGTTTCTTTAGTTCTTTCTGCTTGATGTTTGGAATTAGGCGCCAAATGGTATTCCAAGATACCATCAATAAGAATGACCCTGAGTCGACCTCCATCTCGCAGGGTCTCCCCTCGATGCTCACCTCTATCTGAACCTTCTTTCCACTTTCTGTCCTGGCATTATCGATGGTGACTGCTTGATGCGTTTCTTCTCTGTCACCGGTTCTTTTATTTCGGTTCCATCGGTTGCCGGCTTGTCTGTCATCATGTCTGGGGGGGGGGGGGTGCTGCTGTGTCTTTTTGGACTATAGCTCTTCTTGTTGCGGCAGACCCTTTTGATGTGCCCCCTTTTATTACAAACCCAGCATATTGCATTGAGGAGTCTGCATTCAGACTGCGGGTGATTGCCTCCGCAGCCCACACATTGAAATTCCCGCCAATTCTTCCTCTTTTCATGCCATTTTCTATCTGAATAGAGTCTATGGACATCTTCATCGTTGTCTTTGGTGTCACTCTGGGTTTCGACGTCCTTGTGGTGGGTTGTCACTGTGGACTGTTTCTTTCCTCCCTCTGCCTTCTTCTCCCTCATTTGTGTCGGCAGGTCTGGAACTGCGTTCATTTGTCTCATGATGGCTGCTGACTTTTTCGCTGCTTCGGCGGCGGTTGCCTCAGCAATGGCCTCAGCCATGGTTATATTTGGCCTGTTGAGTAGTTTGCTCTAAAGGGTAGAGTCTTTCAGGCCGAGGACTACACGATCCCTCATAGCCTCGTCCATGTTTTGAAACTCACATGCCCCTCCAATGTGTCTCAAGGCCGCCACAAAGTCTGCAATGGTTTCATCCTCTTTCTGGTCCCTTTTGTAAAATTCATGTCGTTTGATGAGATTTGAGACCAGCGGTGCATAGTGTGTTCCGAGCATTTGGTTCAGGTCGGACCAGGTCATCTGCTTGACATCTCTGGGTTTAGCCAGTGCCTTTGCCATTTTGAATAGGGCCGGTCCGCAGTGTGTAAGGAAGACAGCCCTCTTCCTTTGATCCAAGATTTCTTCCATCTCGTTGCTTTTTAAGAACATAAGAAAGTGATCAATATACGATTCCCAATCCTCTACATCTGGATTGAAGGGTGCAGGCGGCGCGTTATTCCCAGCCATTTCTTTCGCTCAGTTCAGATCGCCGTGTGCTTCAGTCTCTGCTTCTATGACAATCCCATCCTCATCGCCAATGTTCCGTCTGGAAAGAAGCATGGGAGACCATGTTCCAAACAACAACTTTTTATTTTAAACCACTAGGTAAAGAAACGGAACATGGCCCAAGCTGCGGCAGCCCTTTATATGGCGGCTTGCCTGCCGGCTTGTGGACAATGACAGTTATTTAACTCTTCCTGCCATTTGACGACTTTCCGGATTGGTTCCTAGCGAACCAATCTGTAAGTAGCCTTTTCAGCCAATCAGAATGAAGTACTTGGAACCTACCAAGTTCCATACAGAACATGTACTATGAAACCTGAGGTGTCCTTGGTACTCTCTGAGCTTGGTTGTTTTCTTACAGACATTTCATTCCCCAAACTAGACACTGATGGTACCTAATTTGGGTAATGAAATGTCTGCAAAAAAGCCACCAAGCTCAGAAAATGCCAAGGACCCCTCCCTCATTTCAACCATGAGCAACAAATATTCTCATTTGTCAGTACTATGAATTTTCTTTTTAAAATAGTTAGGTAATAGGTAATTGTTCTATATTGTAAATCTATGTTTGGATCTATATGGTATTCATATACTTGCTCGATCATGGAAATATCATGGCAAGGAGAAGGATCATTTGGTACCTCAGCACCATTAATGACTTGTCAACAAGTCTAAAAAATTTAGCAAACTAAAAATACCTTTTATTTTTATAAACGTACTTTCTATAATATGCTTTTCAGATGAAATAAGACAGTTGTTGCCTGCAGAGCATCAATCACTTAAGAACAATGTAAGAAGAAGGTTGCTATGTTTTTTCAGTGATTATTTAAACACTGATTTCTCCATTTATTTGAAAGCCTCTGTTATGGTAATAATAGCAATTCTATGAGGTCTTGTCATGTTGAATGCTGGATGTTAGGATGACCTTGCTCCTAGAATAAATAAATCTGCTAGCCAACATTGGTGTATTTATTTAGTTTGCATCTAACTTTGCATCTTCATAGTCTTCAACAATTTATATTTATATCAAATTCTTTTTACACCAAGATCCTATATTAAATCACACTCAGTATCATTTTGAATATCAGGAAAATATTTACTATATGTAAAGCAGCTGTTTTTTTAATTTATATGTGTAACTATTTAAGGAAGCTATATGCTATATTTCACCACATCTATTGTTAAAAATAAAATCTGATGTAGTGCAATTAATTTCACGAAGTAGCCATTATATGGCAAAGATAAAATATCATATTTAGTGCTTAAAATGCCAGATATTTTCTGTTGAAAATATAAAATAATTGAAATGACTGAGAAATTGAAAACCATACAGAGGTTACCAGGTAGCTTCCTAGAGGAATAAGTTTCTTCATCAAGCTTGAATCAATGAGGTAGTTATCTTCTTTACTGCCATTGATTGATAGTGATAAAATTCTGGGAAAACAATCAATGAAAGATGTTCATGATCATGTAAGGTGATGCTGAAGTTCCTGCCCTAACCCACAAAGAGCTTAAAAATATTAAAACTCAAGATGAAGCATATGTTATTATATTGGATTAGAAAAATGTCAGTTTCAGAATAAAATTAAATTCCTTAGAGATTCTTCCTACCTTCCTGCAGCAGGTCAGTCAGAGAGGGCAAAAGGAACAGGAACTTACCCAGACACAAATACACAGTAACTTCCACAAACTCAAATCAACATTTATTGTTTCAATGCCTTGGCTGAAGAAATTACAAAATTATGTATGTACATACATTTATATACACAGAGTTTCTCAACTCTCTTCCTTTTTTATTCACACAGGATTAAATTTTCTTTATTTTGTTGAGCTTTGGCTTTCGCCTTGCATTTAAACTTACAGTATATAAATTAAAGAGGAGGAGGAAGAAACAGGAAAAATTACTCTGTTTCGATTCTCTTGGAAATTCACTACCTTAGTTACACTTCATCTCCATTAATTTCTGGCCTGTTCTTATCAAAACCAATTTTATACCCTTTTAATGGTAATCCATTCCAGATATTTCACTTTTCTGATCCTCCTTGCCCACCCTGAGTCATTGATTTCTGGTTTCTTTTTCCTCCAGAGATCAACTCTACCTGCTTTCCTCCAATTGCTCCATCCTTGTTACAAAGCACCTCCAATCAACATAGTGCAAACTGCCTGATTTGAGGAATAAGTGGGATTTGGTGCTTCATGAGTTTTGATTGAAATTTGGGATAAGAATATTCAGGTTAGTAGAGCACCAAGAACATCCAAGAGCAATACTTGGATGTTCTTGTGACTCTTTCAATTGAGCTAGCAAATTGATAAAAATCCTAACTGTAAGAACAAAGTGCATTTCCTGTCTCATTTAGGACTGCACATCCTCACCACAGGATCTCAAGCAACAGCAATAATAGATAATTTTGTCTCAGGATTCCTTCAGATATTTACAAAGAATAAGAGTACAGGTTTAAAGGGATAGGTTTGCCTCTATAAAGTTCCAGATGGATATCCATCTGACTTTCTGATCATTTATCTTTAGCTTGTATTAGAAAGGAGTGCTCTTGTCTCCTAATTATTCATACCAATAATGAGCTTGGAAGTAAACTGATGACCAAGATATGTACCAGCTGCCATGTTTAGATTTTAAGTTTCTAAACCATGTTTGGGGGGGACAGCCAGGGACAGCCCTGTGGACAAAACATAACTCATTTTGTATATTCAAAAATATACAGTATATACTATTTTTGCAACAAATTAGTAGTAGTTTGAAATAGCATATTTTTATCATCTAAATAAGTGTAAAATTGTATATTATTGTCTCTTAAATCATCTTAGCATGGGTCACTGTTCTCAAACTGTTCTTCAGAATGATCAAGGTGGCATATTATTCTGGGTTGGCTGAAAACTCTCTGCATCTGCACTCCAAACAGCAAAATTGGATCAAGGAAACTTCCCAGGGTGTAAATATGAGCTTTCCAACAAAGTATTATCCCATTTAAATGGATTCCTTAGATTAGAACCTTCTGCCCCTAGCAAATCCATTTTATCAGGGTTAAACTTCTTTAAATATCCTGATGTGGGCCATTAATGAGCTCAAACAATGACCTAACACTTTTGTCTGGTTTGCTGGAAAAACAGTGCTGTTTGTTATTAACAGCTTCATTGCCTTCTATTTGTTTAACAAATCAAACATCTGTAACAAGGACATTATTTAATTATAGATATAAACTATATATTAATTATATTTTATTAAATATAATCATATATCTATCTATCTATCTATATCTATCTATCTATCTATCTATCTATCTATCTATCTATCTATCTATCTATCTATCTATCTATCTCTATCTCTATCATATCTATCTATCTATCTATCTATCTATCTATCTATCTATCTATCTATCTATCT
>BLBF01000041.1:11604772-11619481 GCA_015471245.1 Laticauda colubrina | reverse complement strand
ACACATGTAAGTACCCGCGAAAACCTAAGAAAACATATATATATATATATGTATATATGTTTATTACATATATATATATATATATGTATATATGTATATATATATATATGAAAACATATATATATATGTTTTCTTAAGTTTTCGCGGGTACTTACATGTGTGCTGTTCAGCTTCCTTCGGGTATTATCCCACGTCATTGTAGGAAGCTAAACAGCACACATATATATATAATACAGAGATACTATAAGATTTCAGTTTTAGGAGTAGTTTGTCGTATACCACTGAATCAAAGGCTTTACAGAAGTCTATGTAGATTGAGTCTGTTGCTTTGCCCTGATCGAGTTATGTAGTCCATATGTTTTTGGAGTGTAAGAGTTGCAAATTGCAAGATAGTTTTTTTCTGAAACCAAATTTTTTATTGGAGAGTAGGTTGTTTGTCTCTAAGTGGAGGATAATGGATTGGTTAATAATTAATTCCATGACTTTACAGGTGACGCAGCATAAAGAGATTGGTCTGTAATTTTCAACTAGGCCTGGGGTCTCCCTTTTTGAAAATGGAGATGACCATGGCTTGTGACCATAGTTTTGGCAAGGAGCTGGCCCTGAAAGATTTTTTTAAAGATTATGCTTAGAGGTTCAGCTATGGCAGTTGATTGCTTTTTTAAGAAATAGGCACATATTCAGTCTGGTCCAATAGATAGAGATGGCTTTAGATTGCATAGTGCTTTTTCAACATGGTCTACTGTAAATCGATATGTATTAGATCATTGTAGTTGTCTGTGGTTCAACTAGGAAATACTGGGCATGATATAGTGCTGTTTACAAATACTGAGCCAAAGAATGTACGAAAGAGGTTGGCTTTAATAGTGTCATCATTGCAGTCTTTACCATTAGGTCCTTTCAGGGGTGAGATGGACCTTGAGTCTTTTAGTTTGTTGTTTACAAAATTGTAGAAAGTGCGGGCGGAATTGGTGTGCAGAAGGTTTTCCTCTTGTTTGATGTGATAATTGGTGCATTCAGTCTTTATCTGGTGGCATATATTTTTGTGTCAGTTTTTGAAGTTGGCAACATGACCAGATATGTTTTTCCACCAAAATGATCTCTTTTTGGATTGAAGTTTCCTTATTGTTATGGGTAATCTGGTTTTTTTTTTGTTGTTGGTACATATAGTTTGATTACTCTTTTGACTTCAAGTAAATATATGTTGTAATGGTCTTCAACAGTATTGTATCCAGTGAATAGAAATTGCCAATCAAGGGATGAGAGATTGTTGTCTATAAGATCATAGTTGCCTTTTTTGAAGTTATAATTGGGGATCACATTAGGGAGTCTGTGTATTGACATGGAACAAATCTGAAAAATATCAGGTCGGGAAACACTACAGAACTTGATACAATATAAAAGTGGGTCAAATTTCTGTTCTAAGCAACATGGGTTTGGATTTTATATTGAGAGGTTTGTTTGTGTTTTTGTGTGCATGTGTTGGTTTGCCCATAAGAACTACAAATAAACCAGGATTCATCAAAAATTTTATTATTTGAAGGACATAATTCTCCTTAATTATTATCAACAGTTGAGCTTTTCAATCTGCATCTGGTTTCTTGCATTACAAATGGTATGCTGGCTTGATGCCTGCAGATAGAAAGACACTACAGAGGGTGGTGAGCACATCACAAAACATTGTGGGCTGTTCTCTGATACCACTAGATGACATTGCTGGGGCTTGCTGCCTTAGAAGAGTGAGGAAAATTCTCAGGGATGACTCACACCCCAGTTAGTACTTCTCCACTCTCCTTCCATTGGATAGGAGATATAGAAGCATAGCCAGCCACACCAACAGGCTGAAGAACAATTTCTATCTGGGGGCTGTCAGACTTTTGAATGGAAAATAACTTCATGTCGACATAGTATGACAGACTTGCAGGGCTGGTGGATTGTGCAGCAAGGTCACATAGTATAATAAGACTGGGACTGAGTTAAGGACTTCTGTCCTCACTGTGAGTTGTGTGTGCATGTGTGTGTGTGTGTGTGTGTGTGTGTGTGTGTGCATGAAGGGAGGCTCAGCCAATCTCATTGTACACATGTTGTATTTTGATGATTATGATTATGAGTATGATTATCATCGTTGTTGTTGTTGTTGTTGTTCTGTGCTGGTCATCAGAAGAACAGCAATCTGGTGCAAGGAATGTGACTTATCATCCACTATTGATGGGATCCAGAAAATTGGGGATGCACAACTCTTACAAATGTAACATAATAAAATATGCCAGATGTACATAGCAGAACATTGTATAGCAATGAAAGGAAGGGCCTTACTGGCCTTACTCCCAGAAGCAGACACAAAGTAACTAAGGCACTGCACTTATGGATGCAAAGAGGATGTAAAACGTAAAAAAAAGCTTGCCATCCGTTGGAAAACACTATGCATCCATTGTGTACTCACTGCATATGTGTTTCATACACTCTATCCGTTGAGCATCCATCCACTGCAATTTCATCCACGCAAGAAGTTTTGAGCTGCACAAAACTTTGTGAACGGATGAACTTTCCGCCGCGTACGATGTACATCTGCGACATATATGGACAACAAACGTTCTATGTCCGTTATCATCTGTTAAATGTCTGCTGTATTGTCTCTGCATCCTCTGGCCATCCCCTCAATTCACATCCGCTGCATCTGAAAATGGAAAGAGGAAGGAAACAAAAGGTACACAGAACGTCTACACAGCGTTAGTAGCATGGAAATAGAAAGGATGTAAGCATATGCATCTCGTATATAAAGTATTAAAAACGGACAAAATGTTTGTATCTGGGATATATCTCGTATATTTAGGATGTCTGCAGTATGTCTAGAGTATGTAGAAGGCCCTATAGCGGACAACCGATATTTTCTATAAAAAGGGGGAGAAAATCATCTGGATCACTGGCATGGTGGACCATACAGTCCCACTATGGTTGCACTGGAGGTTTATCTATCCCACAACTACCCTTATCTATTCCACAAGCATGCAAAGGCTTAACTATTTTTTCAAAGTTTTCACCAACACTTTATTAAGTAAACAAAATGAACCAAGTAAACTAAGTGTCTTAAGCAAAGATAACCTTTATTAACTTTCTTAGGTGGTTGTGGAGGTGGCTGTGGCTTGAGTGCTGGTCTGAGGCACCATTGGGGTGCTTGGCCCCGAGGGTACAACAGGTGGTGGTGTGTTCAGGAAGCTATCCAAGAGCTGACTCAGTCCCGTGAGGTTGAGAGGCCCTTCATCAAGGACATGAGATGTCAGGCCCAATACTGATGACAGATTGTCCATTGACAGGCTTGGCTATGGGGTGGAGGAAGGGTTGGGAGGAGTGTAGTGGGGCTGTCTGGTCTGCAGCTGGGTGAGGACTGGCATCTGTGGCGTCCGATGAACCTGGGCCTGGACTGGGAAGTTCTGCTTCTGCTGTGGGAAGTCCTGGTAGTCGTAGCCTTGGTAGGTGAGCTGTTGAAAGCTGTGTTGTTTCACAGCTGTTGAAAGCTGTGGAAGGGCTGTGACATCACCTGGGGTGGAGGAGCAGACCTGGACTGGGTAGGAGCAGCTTTAGCTGGACCTTGAGGGTTGTGCAGAAGTGCTGTGATCTTCTGCTTCATCACCTGGTACTGGGCCTTGGGCAGGTCCCTGAGGGTCTGGCTCACATAGGTGGTGAAGGGCTTCCGGTCCGAGGATGGTATGTTGCTGTGGACCAGCTGAGAAAGAAGTTCTGTGCTGGTCTTCATTGTGTCCCTGATCTCCATCAGGACAGTGTGGCTCTGGCCCTCCAGTCTGCCTCTCTGCCTGCATCCTCTGGAGCTGGGGGTGGGGGTCGGTTGGCCTCTGGTGGCTGCTGCTCTTCCTCCATTTGTGACAGCAGGGCATCATCCTCCATGGGGTCCTCCAAGTCTGCCGGCATGGGGAGTGCAGCTGTCGGGGGGGGGTCTCTGCCTTGGGGCCCTCAGAAGACACCTGCCTGGACAGGGTAGCTGGCTCCTGGCTGGAAGAGGACTGGCTGTCTGTGGGCTGTCTGAGGGAGAGGGGTCTCAGAGGGGCTGCTCCTTGGTGCCGGATCTCACCCTCCAGAAAACTGCACTTGGCCATGATGTACATCTCCCGGTCAGTGAGCTTGACAGCGGCCTGCCCGAATTTCTTGAGGTGTAGCTTGCCATACCAGGTGTGCATGTGCTTCCACCATCCAAGGAGTACTTCTGCAGTGTACCCCAGGCTCTCTGCCTTGTCTCTCCAAGCTGCCTGCTTCTTCTTGGTGTCACGATACAGTCTGTGGCCCTTTCTCCAGAGGTACTCGTTCTCCCTCAGCCATTCCAGCACCTCATCCTCATGCTCCTTGGAAATGGTGTACTATTTCCTCTCTCCCTTCTCCTTCCCTTGCTTCTTCCTCCCTCTGGCAGGGGCTTCAGCAGGGCCTTCAGGGGCTTGAGCAGCAGGGCCTTCAGGGGCTTGAGCAGCAGGGCCTTCAGCAGCAGGGCTTTGAGGGCCTTGGGGCTTGTCCACCACAGCAGCAGCAGCAGCAGCTTCAGAGTCAGTGCCAGGGGGTGGGATGCTGGTTCTGCCCTTCTTCACCTTGCCAGGGCTTGAACGAGTAGGCACGGGCTTCCTCTTCTTGCCTGATTGACGAACCATGGTGTTCCTGCACGATGTATGTGGAAGCACGTCTTTCCCCTGTATGCTGACTGTGTGTGTGCTGCATCCTTTTATATCCATGGAGCTGATGCAATTTATACTCCCTGCATGCGCAGTGAATGCTTTGCATCCAATATACATCTGTGCGGCATCCCCTTTGTTTCCTATAGGCGTCCGTGATGCATCCACTTCATCCGCTATGCATCCGCCCCTTCTGCTATGCGTCTGCTTCGAAATTCTCCCCCGGAACCCCTTCGGAAGTGTCATCCTCTTCCATCCGCTTTCATCTACTAGGCTTCTGATGAACATCCATTTAACATCCCTGCTACATACTACCCATGTCCATTCTTTTCCGTTCTGTTCATGCAAATTTTCACCACTTTTTGGAGCGGATGACAATGGATAGAGCCACCTCCGAAATTTTGCTTGTCCGCTGTGTCCTTTATGCATACGTTTTACATCTGTCGGCCAGTGGGACCAGGCCTTTAACTTTTGTGTCCACAGCTTCTTTTTTTGGTGTGATCCACCTGCACTATTTTCTGTCTATTGTTTCAGTCACTTCTTTTTCCTTGTTACCATCTTATTTTCTGAGCTTTGCTTTCTAGAGTCAAGAGTAAAGTCTATTTCTCTTTCTCCAAGTCTTTTTGAATTGGTATTCATGTTGGCATGCTGAAGTTTCCAATTTGGAATCCAATGCACTCACTTTTACTGCGCTGTAACAAATGTTCATTTGGAAATATTGCCCTGTTATACTACACAGGAATCTAGATATATGTTTCTTTGGTGACTGCTTCAGTGCACCTACATTCATGCCAAACCAAAGAGAGAGAGAGGGGGAAAAGACAATATATTAAAAATTAAACTGAACTGGCTGAGTACTAATAGTAGAAATATTTCTTTAGGTACTATGCATTTCCTTTTTGCTTTGCTTTTCCTGTAAAAATTTATTTACAGTAAACAAAGCAACAGATTGCTTTCACATATCCTCACTATCAGTTTCTACTGGCCTGATTGGAATGAACTGCAGTGTTGTAATCCAAAGTCGAGGCAAAAGAAAAAGTCAGATTCCACTGGCTACAAGGGGTCATGATATCATTCTGCTCAGTGAATAGAAAAACAACAACAACATATGATTGTGGAGGAACATGAAAAAATGTGCTGGGGAAGAGATAATACCAACAGCTGAGAAAACGGTTGCATTTTTTCAGGATATAACCTCAGATGTTTTGTTATTTGGGATAAAATTTTACCTCAATAAGATGGCTATGATTTATGATTATACATAGTATTCAATGACTTCCACTAAAGGATGTTAAAGTATTTCATATTCCTGCACCTTCTCTCCAGCTCCTGGGAAGATAAAAATGCTGCTACTGCTTTTCTCCAAAGAAATCTATTTCTGTCCTGGTTTATTGAGGAAGCTAGTAGCAATCTTGCCCTTTTCATTAACTGATCTGACAGAGAGCCTACCCAAATGCTTTCCCAAGCAGAAGTATAGCAAATTCATTATGAATTCAATAAATTCATTTTGAATTTATTATACACAACAAGGTTAAACAATTAGAGGTAAAAAGTAAAGAAAGAAAAAAGACCACACAAATAATGACCTCAGGAAAATTAGATTTTGACCCACTGTTCCTTTATCCTAGATTCACTCTATAATTTCCACACTTAAATCACAATCCATAAAATAAAATAAAATTTCTAATCCACAAGTAGCTTTACTACTCTACACTTTGCTGTATAACTTCTGATTTTCATCATGGACATATGTGAGTTCTGGTTTCTTTTCTTGTTGTTGTTAGTCACGAAGTCATGTCCAACCCATTGCAACCCCATGGACAATGTTCCTCCAGACTTTCCTGTTCTCTACCATCTCCTGGAGTCCATTTAAGTTCACTCTGACTGCTTCAGTGACTCCATCTAGCCACCTCATTTTCTGTCATCTCCTTCTTCTTTTGCCTTCAATCGTTCCCAGCATTAGGCTCTTCTCCGAGTCTTTCCTTCTCATTAGGTGGCCAAAGTATTTGAGTTTCATCTTCAGGATCTGGCCTTCTCAAGAGGACTTCTCAGTCCTCCTATAGGAGTGATCAGTTTGATCTCCTTGCAGTCCAAAGACTCACAGGAGTCTTTTCCAGCACCATAGTTCACAGGCCTCAATTCTTTGGCACTTAGCCACAGCCATATATTGTAACTGGGAAAACCATAGCCTTGACTATGTACACTTTTGTTGGCAGGGTGATGTCTCTGTTTTTTAGATTTGCCATAGCTTTCTTCCCCAAGAGCAAGCATCTTTAAATTTCTTGGCTATAGTCCCATTCTGCAGTGATCTTGGAGCCCAGGAAAATATAATCTGTCACTACCTTCATTTGTTCCCCACCTATTTGCTAGGAATTGAGAGGGCCAGATGCCATGGATCTTAGTTTTCTTAATGTTGAGTTTCTACCTGGATATTATTCAGTCTCTGGAGAAGAGCTCCAATAGGACAGACAATGGGCAAAAGCACAATGGAATTCTCCCCTTCCTCTTTTTAAAAACTTCATCAAGGGCGAAAACTGCCATTCCAGACTGGCTCATTTGCATATGATTTTCCCAGACTATAACTGTCTCTGTCCACTACTTGTATTGACCATTCAATTCATTAACTCTATCAGGGTCTGAACCTCTTGAAATGGCACTTCTCCCACTCTTTTGACTCTGATAAACTGAATACTAAAACTACAACTCTGCATAGCTGTGACTTAAATAATAAGCAGTAGTTCTATGATAGCAGTGTTTAAAACAGCAATGTCAATTTCATTTTAAGCTGGAATAAAAGTGATGACAAGAGTAGAGAAACTGAGATTCAAGGTAAGGCAGATGAAGTCTTTAAAAATGATTATTTAATTACATAATACCCTAATGTGGCTATTTATAATTATTTATTTTTTTTTAAGAATTTTATTAATTTTCTACAAACAGACATAACATACAAAACATTAAAAATATCTACTCTCATATATACTTCCGGTGTGTCGGTTGGTTCATCAGTTTTGTGCATTCATTTTATAGTCTCAATTACAGTTATATTACATAACCACTCATATTGTCAATCCATGTCCTAATATTACCAAAAAAAATTAAAATAAAGTCTTTTTCTGACTATACTTTTAATCATTCATGCTTTGTGAGATAACAATACTTCAAACAGTTTATTCTATAACAAATCATATAGTCATAACAAATCAATCCTAAAAACCCTTCATAGATATAATACTAATGCTCTATTATTGTATTTTATCATCTAACCATTGATAAAAAAGATCCCAAATTTCATAAAATTGTTTATCTACTTGCTCTCTAATTTCAAATGTCAATCTACTCATCTCAGCACATTCCAATATTTTCTTAATAATTTCTTCCTGCAATGGTATTTTCTCATTCTTCCAATTTTTAGCAAATACAATCCTAGCCGCTGTTAATACATTTACAATCAAATATTTCAAGTCTTTATTATATATATCAGGTAAGATTCCCAATAAAAAGATCTCTGGTTTCAAGTCTATGTGTTTCTTTGTCATTTTTTCCAACCACATGTGAATTTTAGTCCAATATTTTCTGGCATCCTCACAAGTCCACCACATATGATAATGTGAGCCAGGTATCTGATGACATTTCCAACATTTTTCAGATTTGTTCTTGAACATTCTTGCTATTCTTGTCGGGGGGAAGTGCCACCTGTAAAACATCTTATACAAGTTTTCTTTATATGCTATTGACATTGTCATTTTATAATTTTGAGACCACAATTTTTGCCATTGCTCTAAATCAATCCCATATCCAAAATTCTTCCCCCACGCAATCATAGTTTCTTTAACTTGTTCTTCCTCTAGCTTAATTCCCAATAAATAACCATATAATTTTTTAATCACTTTCTCATCAGTACCCATCAATATCTTATCTAAATCAGTCTGTTTGTCATAAAATCCTTCCATTTTAAAATCTTCAACATATCTTGAGTGTATTTGCGCATATGAAAACCAATTCATCCTTATACCTTGTTCCTCTAAGTTTTGGATCGATTTAAGTCCACCCTTTTCATCCAACAGTTCCCCATATCTAACTGTTTGTTCCTTTTTATAGATCATAGGATAGGAAAATGCTTCAATAGTCGATAACCAAACTGGAATTTTCAGGTAACATTGTTTTTTTATCTTCTCCCAATTTAACCACAAAGACTCCCGTATATAATGTCTTCTGAAATACCCCTGTGTTTTAGTTCCCTTGTACCATAAAAAAGCATGCCAGCCGAACAGTAAGTCATGTCCTTCTAATGTCAACAATCTATGCTTTCTTAATGTTATCCATTCTTTGACCCACATCAAACTTGCAGCTTGATAATACAGTTCCCAATTAGGCAGGCCAAAACCTCCTCTATTTCTAGCATCTTGCAAAAGCTTTAACTTTATTCTCGCTTTTTTACCTTGCCATATAAACTTCAACATGATTTTATTTAAATCTTCAAAGTAGTCTTTTCCAAGTCTAATTGGTATTGTTTGAAAGAGAAATAGAATTCTAGGTAAAATATTCATCTTAATTGTTGAAATTCTCCCTATTAATGACAATTGTAAATTTTCCCATTTCTTCAAATCTGTAATTATCTGTTGTTTGAGTTTAATATAATTATTCTCTTTTAATGTGCTACATCTTGCTGTCAAATATATCCCCAGATACTTAACCTTATTTGTAACTTGGATTTTCAAAAGATCTGTCAGTTCTTCTCTTTGTCTCAATAACATGTTTTTTGTCAAAATCTTTGTTTTATCTTTATTTATTTTCAAGCCAGCCATCTCATCATATGTCTCTATCTTTTCCAATAATTTTGGAGTGGTTTCTAACGGGTCTTCCAGAATAAAAGCTAAATCGTCAGCAAAAGCTTGTAGTTTAAATTCTTCCTTTTTAATTTTCATTCCTTTTATACTTTTGTCATCTCTAATATTTCTATTCAACACTTCCAAAGTCAATACGAATAACAAAGGAGATAGGGGACATCCTTGTCTTGTGCCTCTTCTTATATTAATAAGATCTGTAAACTCTCCCTCCACCATTACCTTTGCTGTCTGTTTATTATATATGGTTTCTATTGCTTGAATAAATTTTCTGGCAAAACCCATCTGTTCCAATAGTAATAACATAAATCTCCAGTTCACGTTGTCAAATGCTTTTTGAGCATCTAGGAATATCAAAGCCATTTGTTTCTCAGGATGAGCCTCATAATATTCCAAAGTATCCAAAATTACTCTCATATTGTCTCTAATTTGTCTCTTTGGCAGAAATCTATTTTGATCTGGATGGATAAAATTATTTAAATATTTTTTCAGTCTTTCTGCTAAAATTGAAGCAAAGATTTTATAATCTGCATTCAATAAGGAAATAGGTCTATAATTCTTAATTTGCAACGGGTCAGCCTCTTCTTTTAAAATAAGTGTAATATAAGCCTCTGACCATGTTTTGGGTGTCATCTTCTTTAACATAACTTCATTCATAACTTCTAACAATGGGATGTTCAATGGTTCTTGAAATTTTTTGTAGAATTCTGCCTGAAGCCCATCTGGACCTGGTGCTTTCCCATTATTTTGTCTCTTAAATGCTTCATTTAATTCCATCATTGTTATATTGCTTTCTAACATTTCTTCAGTCTCTTTAGGTATCTTTGGTAAGTTAACATTCTGTAAATACTGTTTAATTTTTTCCTCATCAATATTCTCTTGTTTATAAAGTTGTCCATAATAATCTCGAATAATTTCCTTTTTCTCCTTATTACCACAACAAACTTGACCTTGATCATCTATTAGTTTCAATATTTTTCTTGATTCCTTCTCCTTTCTCAGTTTATATGCTAGCCATCTACCTGGTTTATTTGCGTCTTCAAAATAATTCTGTTTCGAATTTCTCATTTTCTGTGCCAATTCTTCTTTCTCTATTAATTCCATTTTATGCTTAATTACATCCAGTTTCAATTTAATATCTTTTTTCTGTGGCATTTTCTGTAATTCTTTTTCAAGTCTTATATATTCATCTTCCAAGGCCTTGGAGGTTTGTCTTTTCCTAATATTCTTTTTTCTTGTATAATCTATTATCAAACCTCTAGCATATGCCTTCATTGTATCCCAAACATTCTGTATTGAAGTATCTTCTTTTTTGTTTTCTTTAAAGAAAAAAACCAATTCCTTCTCCATCCATTGTATAAAGTCTTTCTCCTTTAAAATAGTATTGTTTAATGTCCATCTCAATCTTTTTTTTTTGTCCCTTCCATTTAATTGTCATTGGACTATGGTCTGCCCAAGTACTCATTTCAATACTTGTTTCTTGAATAATGGATATTAATTCTGTTGAGATCCAAATCATATCTAATCTGGACCATGATAAATGTCTATTAGAGTAAAAAGTATATTGTTTAGCTTTAACGTTTCTTTCCCTCCAAATATCTTTTAAAGTTAATTCATCTGTCATTTAAAAAAAAAGATTTAGTGAGAACCTTTCTATTTTGTTTTGTTGTTGTTGTTATATAGTCCAATTTATTGTCCACAATTCCATTAAAGTCTCCCATCATAATTATGTTAACATAGTCCAATCTAATTATTTCCATATGTAGTTTTTTATAAAACTCTTCTTGTTTATCATTCGGGGCATAAATTGCAATCAAGAGTATTTTTTTATTATTGTCCATTATTTCCACCATTAATACTCTTCCATCTTCATCCGTGTAAATCAGTTTTGCTGGGATATCCTCTTTAATGTAGAGAACCACTCCCCTTTTCTTACATTGAATCAAAGAAGTAAATATTTTCCCTAATTTTGGCTGTACTAACAATTGCTCATGTTGTTTTTTAATATGAACTTCTTGTAAGCAAATTATATCAAATTTTAATTTCTCTAATTTATGAAAGGTTTTTCTTCTTTTAACAGCTGAGTTAAGTCCATTTATATTCATTGTAATCAGTTTTTTTTCTTCCGTGATTATGCTTTATATTTAGGTCTAACAGCTCTCGTAGTTCTCACTTCACGTTGTTCTTTACTGTCTACCTGTCCACCTACAACTCCTTTCTCTTTTTCAATCTCCAGTTGTTCCTCCTGAAACTCAATTAATGAGACCTCTTTCTCTGCCTCCTCTTTTCTTCTTCCAAAAAATTCTGCGTAGAAAAGTTCTGCTTTTTCAATCGAATCAATTCTATGTCTCTGTTCTTGCCACGTAAAGATTAGTCCTTCTGGTATCAGCCATCTATAGTTCACTTCATTTTCTAATAGTATTTTGGTCAGAAATCGGTATTCTCTTCTCATCTCTCTCACTCTTCTAGGTATTTGTTTTAAAAGCACAATCTCTTTACCTTTATATTTCAATGTTTTCTCTCTTACCACTTGCAATATCTGTGTTTTGATGGATTTTTTGGTAAATCTGATATGAACTTCCTTTGGTAGTTTATTTCTCATCGCATATCTTGTATAAACTCAATATATCTCATCTACTCCATCCATCATCTTTTCCTCTGTAATTTCCAGAAGGTCTGCCAGCATTTCTATCATTATCGCAGCCAAATTTTCTCCTTTTTCCTCTTCTATATTTTGGAATCTAAGATAAAATTCTGACCTTTCCATCTCCCACCTCAACATCCCATTTTTTTCTTGTTCTACCACTGTTAATCTAGTGTCAATATTTCCAATCTTCTCCTCTCTTTGTTTTCCTTCTTCCTCAATTTTTTGGAATCTCTCCTCATACTTCCCCATCATTTGTTTAATATTTTCATCAGATTTCTCTATTCTTTGATCCATAGCATCTATTTTTATCTTAATATCTTGAATTCCTTGCATAATCGTCTGTAAATTTACTTTTTCTTGTTCTTTATCTTGCTTCAACATTGTCTGAATTAAATGTTGTCCTTCAGATGGTGGGGAAGCAGAGGTAGAAACAGAAATGCCAAATGATTTTGGTTTCCTGCTCATTTTAATGCTTCCAAAGCTTCAGGTTCTCTTTGACTTTCAATCCAGCTAATATAATAACCAAATATAGTCCAAAAAAATAAAAATAAAAAATCCAATAGTAAAAAGCCCAAAACCAAAGAAAAAAAAGGGGAAAAGGAAAAAGAAAGATCTTCAGGTTCTTCTAGACCCTAGTCCAATTGAAGTAATCCACCATAAAAAAAAAAAAATAGAAGAGGAAAATAATAATAATAATAATAATAATAATAATAATAATAATAATAATAATAATAATAATAATAATAAAAACAAAAACAAGGTGGTAGATGGAAGAAGCCAAGAAGCATGAAAAAAAAGAAAGAGCTCTAAGGCTTTCCCTTTAAAATAAAAAGCAAAAATACTCGAGTTAAAATTAACAAAAAGTCTGGCGAGTAGGAATTTCAGAGGTATATATATATATATATATATATATATATATATATATATATATATATATATGCACTTCACACTGCACTTTATTTCCTTATCCAAGGCTCTTATTATGACTGTCTTCTCCAGCAGCTTCAAAGCCAAGCCTCAAGTGTTGAAATATTGATAAGAGTCCAAGAAAGCACCTGTAATAATATTTTACTGCGTTCTCCCTCTATCTTATCACATTAAAATGTCCTTGAAAAGGAATGCTTTTCTCCCCAATTCAAATAAAATATTTTCAAGCCTCTAGTTGGCAGTGTTGCAACATCTCTTACTACTCTTTCCCCCCCCAGCCAGAAAAAAAAATATTTATAAAAAACTCAAACCAGAAGAAAAAAAAGATAATCAAAGGGAGCCTCTATCCTAAAAACAAAATTAAAAAAAAATAAAAATAAAAATCAAGAGAAGCATAAAAATATATATAAGAGAAAATTCAATCCGGTTACCTACAAAATCACATTAAAGTCCTCAGAAAAAAAAATAAGGAAAGAATCCAAGTCTCAATTTGACATCACTTAAACGCCGCTCAGCCAAGTTTCAGTCAAACAAAAATAAAGTCACAGATTTCTTCTTTGTTCAGGATGTCCTTTCAAGTCTCAATCAATTTACTATACAAAAGAAATTTCTCACCCAACCGATACACGCTCATTTAAATCACTTTCTTTCCGGAGCTGTCCCGACTTCAGCAGCTTTGGAGGCTGCCTTTCCGCTGCCAGCAAAAGGGCTTCTCCCGGATCAAACCAGAGATTTTGCGATATCTCTGGGATCCTGGGACTGTGCCCTTCACAATCCCCATCTCTACGGGACGGTTTAGGTCCGTTAGGACCGACCAGGGGCGAAAATATCAGCTGCGATCTCAGAGCCCCGAGATCACAGCTGTAACACCGAGACGAAGCTCCGCCTTCCCTATTTATAATTAATGGGAGCTGTGAGCAGGAAACTTTTATTCCACAGTTAATAGAGAAACAGCTTCTGCCATTACTGTAGTGCATTTTTTGTATGACACTTAGCTTGCATGAGAAAACAGGCTGCTGATATTATAGTGGATCAGTAACACTGCCAAAAAAGCAGGAAACTCACATTTCAAGCAAGGGAAAACCCAAAGGATAGAAGCAACATGACATTACACAGCTACAGTGGAGATAAAAATAGGTACTATGTCAACTTTAGAAAGAAAAAAAGCATTTAGACCCACCCACCCCAGTTTATGACCTTGTAAGCATGAAACATGGGTCAATATGAAGCACTCACTATAACATATAATTTGCTCTATGTTTTCATAGAGTTGCAAGAGATTTCTTCTAATCCAAGCCCCTGAACAGTACTACAATCATCACAACCTGGAAAAATGGTTGTCCAATTTTCTTGAAAATTTCCATTGATGGAATGGGCATGGCTTCAGTGGCTTTTCACTGTTTAATTGTCAGCCCTCCTATGTAAACTAGACCATGAAATCAGGATGTCTAGAATTACTTTGATTGAGATTGATTATTCTGGAATTTCTTACCAATGACTGCATCTCATTGCACCAAGACAAATTCCTTGTGTGTCCAGTCACACTTGGCCAATAAAGATGTCTATTCTATTCTATTCTATTCTATTCTATTCTATTCTATTCTATTCTATTCTA
>BLBF01000041.1:11595213-11604762 GCA_015471245.1 Laticauda colubrina | reverse complement strand
TATTCTATTCTATTCTATTCTATTCTATTCTATTCTATTCTATTCTAAAAACGATCTGTTAAAATACTAAAGTTTGCAGATGATATAACAGTGACTGGTCTCATTCGAGACAACAATGAATCTGCATACAGACGGGAGGTTGCATAACTTGCCTTGGAACAATCTGGAACAAATCACGCTCAAAACTGTAGAAATGGTGGTAGACTTTAGAAGAAACCTTCCCATACTACCACCTCTTACAATACTGGACAACACAGTATCAGCAGTAGAGACCTTCAAATTTCTAGGTTCTATCATATCACAAGACCTAAAATGGAAATCTAACATCAAAAACGTCATCAAAAAAGCACAATAAAGAATATACTTTTTGCGCCAACTCAGAAAGCTCAAATAGCCAAGGAGCTGTTGATACAGTTCTACAGAGGAATTATTGAGTCTGTCATCCGCATCTCTATAACTGTCTAGTTTGGTTCTGCAACCCAACAAGACATACACAGACTCCAGAGAGTAATTAGGACTGCAGAAAAAACAATCATTACCAACCTGCCTTCCATTGAGGATCTGTATCCTGCACAAGTCAAACGAGGGCTCTGAAAATATTTATAGCCCCTCACATCCCAGACATAAACTGTTTCAACTCCTATCTTCAAAATGAAACTAAAGAGCACTGCACACCAGAATAACTAGAAGCAAAGAGTTTTTCCCTGAACGCCATCACTCTGCTAAACAAATATTTCCTTCAAAACTGTCCAACTATTTACAAAGTCTGCACTACTATTACTATTAATCTTCTCATCACTCCTTATCACCCATCCCCTCCCACTTGTGACTGTATGACTGTAACTTTGTTGCTTATATCCTTAAGATTTATATTGACTGCTTCCTAGTATGATTTGATTGCTGATTTGTATTGACTGTTTCCGAGGATGATTTGATTGCTTATTGTACCCTGTGACTATTATTAAGTGTTGTACCTTATAATTCTTGACTTTTGATGAATGTATTTTTTCTTTTATGTACACTAAGAGCATTTGCACCAAAACAAATTCCTTAAGTGTTCAATCACACTTGGCCAATAAAGAATCCTATTCTATTCTGTTCTTTAAGATTTCAGTCAATAGTTCTGTAATGACATTGCCAGTTTTTTTGGTGATACAGTATTGCTGGCTGATTCTGCCCATAGTCAGGGGTTCTATCCTGACTGACTCAAGGTTGACTCAACCATCCATCCTTTCAAGGTTGGAAAAATTGAGAACCCAGATTGTTGGGGCAGTATATTGGCATTGCAAACCATTCACAGGGTGCTCTAAAGCAGAGGTAGGGAAACTTGGCTCTTTTATCACTTATGGACTTCAACTCACAGAATTTCTGAGTGAGCCATAAAAGGTTCCCCATCCCTGGCCTACTGGTTTTTCAGTTGTGGGGGAAATCAATTTTTGACTTGAATGGGAGTGTTTAATACATTCTACATTTGTATATTAAACAGTCCCATTCAAGTCAAAAATTGATTTCCCCACAACTGAAAAAACAGTAGGCTGTGCATTTATGGCTGTGCATTTATGTGAAAGAAAAGAAAATGTGGGTTATTGCTGCCCTTGCTTTTTGTTTCTTTCTTCCTGATGGTTAAAGTCATTTGAAATAATCATTCAATGTCCAGAATTGATGTCCTTCCTTTCAGTTTCCTTGAATCATCCAATTATTTCTTCTCCAGCAGCTTGAGGGTCTTCTGTGACATGGATAGATAGATATTGTTGGCAGAAGTCTTTCCCTAAAGTTCATACTTGCTTAGGCATCATAATTCCAAGTTACAAAAGTTTTACCTAGAACATAAAGTAAAAGGATTTAGCATTGAATGTGGATGGCATGTTACCAGTTCAATAGTGTTTTATAATCAAGTATAAACAATTAATCTTTAGTCCTCTCTGAGCTTGGTTGTTCATTTGCAGACATTTCATAACCTGATTAGGTAATGGCTTCAGTACTAAAAGAAAGCAGTTTGTTCTCTGTTTATGTGCAATAGCTTGCTCTGTCAATGTTGGAAGGAGTCCAACACCCCCACCAATACTAATGGGACAAGGTACTGTATATAAACAAAAAGCAAAGCCCACACTCACTAGCACTAATGTTACCAAGTCAGGCAATGAAACATCTGCAAACAAACAATCAAGCTCAGAGAGCACCAAGAACTCCACAGTTCAACCCTGAGCTACATATAGTCTATTTTTAATTATTGATAAGCAACTAAATCTGCACATCTAGTTTTAGACTTTTCAAGTTTTACTTTCCTAAAAAGGAATGGCCTGGTCTCTCTCTGTTCTAATTGGCATACCTTATGTTTTCTAATCTATGTGTACGACTCTTCTACTTCTGTATAATGGCAAAACACTGACTTCCCTTCTGAAGTGGCACTGATTTTAGCTTTTTAATAATTACCTTTGAGCATTTATTATAATTCACATGGCTGATGTGTTTCTCTTGTTATCCACATTTTTCTCCCCATGTTCATGCCTTGTCGATCCTCTATCGCTGCATCTCAAAAACTAAACTGTGAAAAAGCTTTGTTTCACAGAACCTTTATGTACAAGGACGATGATATGGTAATGAATTACTCTTAATGCAACAGCGGTCCCTACTGGCTATGTAGGGAATATCGTTGCTCTTCACTACTGAGGTGCGTTTGCCAAGAGATTTGTCGGTGCGGGAGTAGAGTCTGGAAATACGAAAGAGTAGCGGGATAACACAATTTAACCACCCCGAGCGTTAAAATAGCGCTTCGTGAAGTGCTACACAGTTTTCATTCGTGAGTAGGCAAAGATTTTCTTGGCAATCCTCAGAAAAACGTCCCTAAAGTTACAAGAGGCCATTAGAAGTCCCAAAGGTGCCTTTTCAAGAGGCAACTGGACTTTCTTGGTTTTTCTGTGAAGACGTTTCGTTCCCAAGTACCTTTGGGACAACTATGACCTGGATTACTGACAATCTCCAGAGACCATTAGAAGTACAGCTCCCACCGCAGTCGGATCGGTGGTTTATATGACATCCGTTGGAATTTATAAACCCGACACTTGAGGATAATTCCCAGCAATCGAGATGCAGCGAGAGCCGGAGAAGTGGATGGTGGCGGATGTGCGTGCGCGCCAGTAAATAAACTTACCATTCCTTCTTTCAATCGCTAGTTACAGTCTCCAATAAAGTGGGACTACTCAGCCGCTGAGCCGCTCGGGGCCATCCGGGCGCTTAATAAAGCTTGCCTTCCCTTACGCACCCTTCTGTCCTCTGTTTCAAACCTGGGAGCTTGTTATGTCTCGGTCCCTGAGTGCGCCTGCTGAGCGTAGGTATTTAAGCTGCCAGCTCGATCCGAAGTTAAGTGAATAATGACGAAAATTACTATTTTCAACTGGAAATGTCTGTTAGCGCTTTTAGAATATTTGATCTAATAATGCCCCCCCCCCCCGAAACCTTGCATTTTTTGAGACTTTCACGCTCATAGCAGGGGGGTTCATTGCTCTCCGTTGCGCAGTTTAACTGCAATCCTAATCCGCTTGAGGAAAAGTGAGAATCTCTCTCTCTCTCTCCTCCCTCCCTCCCCCCTCTCTCTTTTATTTCTCTCCTGCCCTGCCTCCCGATCACACGTAACCAGCAGCGCCTTATCACACGAGAAAGGTTTGCCAGTTTTTGGGTTGTCTCTTCCTGGGCTCCTGCTGGAGCCGAGAGCAGCGAATACACATCCTCAGGCGGCGGAGTAGCCACAGCGGCGCGCGCGCGCGCGCGCGGGGGGGGGGGGGGGGACGGGACAAAAAAACCAAACAATCTTTCCATTGATTTTGCTTTGAGAAGCTTCCCATTCCCTTTTCTACGCGGGCTGGGTGTCCGGCTTAGAAACGTCTTGTTAATGACTCGCATTGCCCCGCCCTCCAAGTCGCCTAGTGCCAAAACAAAAAGGAATGCAGGATGGGGCTTTTTTCGACAGTGAAGCAGACAGCAAGGGGCGACTGATGCGCGGTGCTTTCCCTCGTTTATTTCCCCCCCCCCCCCGCTCGCCTTCCCTCTCTCCTTCCCTCTGTATGAGTGAGTGGGAGAGGGAGAAAAGACAAGCGTGAGGACTCGGGGGAAATCTCCCCCTCCCCTTTTCGCTTCTTCAATCAGCTTGTCCTATTCCTGAGAGCAGGGATAGTGGAGGCTTCAGCCGCGTTCGGAAGGTCCGCTCCAGTCCCAACTCTCCGGGTTTATCAATGCAAGGAATGCTTGCCGGACGCACGGAGAACCGGCTCTTCTGCTGCTATTGCCGCGGGAAGGGCATATGAACTCCCTCAAAGAATGACTAGGATTGCTACGTTTGCCATTCTCTTGCAGCTATTGCAAAGAAGTCGGGGACAAGTCTTTGCAGGTAAGCGTCTCCTCGCTTTTGCGAGAAGCGTGGCTAGAGCTTTGTGTGTGTGTGCGTGAGAGCAGTGCTTTGCTTTGAAGTAAACCAGCGCTTCTAAGGCGCCCGGGATTGACTTGCGAGGTTTCCTGGACCTTTTGCCTTCTCTCTCTCTCTCTCTCTCTCTGTCTGTCTGTCTCTCTCTCTCTCTCTCTCTCGGATCATGTCGCCATTCTCTGTGGTTAAGTTTCCGGAGGTCCTTGGATTGTGTTCCCTGATTGTGGTGCCTTAGGCGTCAGAGAGTTTTAATTGCAAAGATAAAATCTTACCGAGGGCAGTTTGCCGAAATACTTTCCTTTTTTTCCTGTATCTTAAAGACAGCAAAGCATAATTTCAGTGCAACCCTATGCTTCGTTTACTTGAGTTAGGAATAATTTCCATGGAGCCCACCTGGAAACAAAGGTAGCTGAAGTCTTTTGTTCCACATTAGAACTGCAATATCCAAATAAGGGTGCTCTCTTTCTCCTTAGCTTGGATTTTCTTTCTTAGGAACCTTATAGATGTGCCATTATTTTTAACCAAGAGAGGCTTAAATGTTGCTTCTTATATGATACTGAAGGCATCTTCTCATAAGAGTCAAGACATTCAAGTTCTTTTTATAGCAAACAGTTGGTCTCCATCAAAGGAAAAGGAGGCACATCAAGCATTTAAACAATGTACATACAACAGGAGACTTTAACTCAAAACTTGCCCAACAAAGTTACACTTTATTGGGTAATTTGCCTTTACAGTTCAACCCTCTCCATGAATCATCTAGATCCCTTGGGATCTGGAGACTTGGGGGAAAAAAACTTGTGGTTTCCAGTTTCAGTTGCCAAAACTGCCATTTTAATCTAGAAGGAGTTTGTGTTTCTGAGGGCATGAAGATAAGGGAGGGATAAAAAGAGTCTGAGAATCTTTTTGAGTCTGTTTTCCATTGTTCAATTGGATCCTCTGATAATTTTTGCTCTAATGAACACCCCATGTAGGCCGACTATATGTGGCTTTCACTGTACTTTACCACTGTACTATACCAAGGAATGTGTCAAGTTTTGTGTATTTTAATTATTGTCATTTTTATTTGGTAGGATTGCCATGCTTGTAACTCAGGAAATCTGTATTTATGTTTACACGTCTGTGTGTCTGAAATTCTTTTATGCAGGTATAGCTGTTTGCCTATTGCACATTTCAAAGGCTGGTTCCTCTTGGGACTTTCAAATTTGAACAAAGAACGGGTTGCTCTCAACATTTCCATATATATATTATGTATAAAACACAGAATAGTATGGACAATATGTCCTTTAATGCAATTGCATCTAGGTAATGCCATTTAGGGAATGGCATCTTAGATTTCATTTTAAAAAGGGGGGAGGGAGGAAAGATCAATGGGTAATTTCCTATGAAAAGGGGTTATTTATGGGGTCATACTGCTCCACTCAGTAAGTAAGACTATCCCAGGTAAGAGTGTGTAAGACTGCAGATTAAACAACATCTTCATTGTTAGCAAATAGTTATTCAGGACTAGAACATTTTTTTGAATGTGTGAATTTGAAGGAAATATTAACTTGCAAGTTTCAAAGTTCCTCAATGTAAGATTTGTTTAGTATGCTAAACAGTAGGTTATTTAACCATGGTTTGTTGAATAAATCAAAAGTGGCTAGTTCACACAACTGGAAAAATCATAAGCAGTGGTTTACCAATCACCAGTTGTGGGTTTATAGAACACAGCAATCCTGGACTTAAAATAATGTGGCTTAGTGTAATATGTGAGAACTCAAAATATGCATTTAGGATGGTTGTATGAGACGTAAACATGCATGAAAACATTGATCGTGATGTATTTTACAGTCTCTGATTCTCAATTTAAATTCTTGATAGAGGTTTTGTATGATGGCAAACATAGCCGATCTTACTGTTGCAGTAGAATCAACAATAAAGTAACTTCATTGCCACCATGAGTCTGCAATAGATGTTCTGCAGAAAGTGCAAGTAACAATGGTGTAGTTTGAATAAGTTACACACACACACAAAAAAAAACCTCCCAAGGCTTTCAGGATATGGAAAGAAATGCCATTTAGATTTTATTTTTAAACAATACCATTGTGATTTGATGCTCAAAATAAATTTCCAGGCATATGGACACATAGGAAAAGACACACTATATTGGAATTTTTAATTATAAACTAAAAGTAGATTGGGCAGCAACCATTAGCAAGCACATTAGGAACTTTTTATTGCCTCTGTCTGTTAATCACCATGGGATTCAGAATGTTAACTGCCACCCTTTTGCTACTCACTTTGCTGCTGAAGAGATAAAGAATACAGAAATAAACAGGACTTTGTATCTAGTTTTGTAAATGAAGCTACAGAGAATGTTGCTTCTTTCACCTTGGAAATTATACTTAATTGCTGAAGATTTAATGCTTTGCAACCAACTTGCATGGCTAATGCTCAGATAATTAAAGAAAAGGAGAAAAAAAAAAGCTCTGTATGAAGGCTCCTTTGGTAACCTGTGCACTTCAACTGTTGTCCATCAGATGGTGCTGCTTTCATAGCTGTTATAATGTCATTATAGCCTGGACTTTGCCATTTATCTGTGTTTTCAGGACCTTATATATACAGTCAGTTTCCATAAATTTTGTGAAGTATCCACTTGTGAGAAAGGGAAAAAAATAGGGATCCAGAGTGCTGGAGAGAAGTAACACAAACACAGAGAAGAATTGTTTTCTTTGCACCTAGATTATTTTTGTCAAAAATAATTACTACCCACATATACAAAAAATGGATAGGCTTCACATAAAGTTATTTGGTCTGGATTTAGTTCAACATGTGTACTCAATCACTGTAATTTGTACACTAGTTTGGTCTAGTGGTAAAGGTACTTTGCTAGAAATCAGAAGCCTATGAGTTCTAGTCCAATCTTAGCCATGAAAGCCAGCTGGTTGACCAGTCTCTGTCTCTGTCTCTGTCTCTGTCTCTCTCTCTCTCTCCCTCCCTCCCTCTCCCTCTATTTCCCTCTGTCCTTCCCTCCCTCTGTCTCTCCTCCGCTCCCTCCCCCCTCTCAGTGCAACTCATCCTTCAGGGTTGTTGTGGGGAAATTGAAGGAGAAAGATGAAATTGATATGTTTGCTGCCATGAGTTATTGTTAAAAATAATAAAGGCAGGATACAATGAAAAAATAAACTTTGCACTATCTTCATGGAGAGAAGAAAGTGGAATGCATCACATTTGCCATTATCCAAATAATGTGATGATGACATTACTGTAGCTTGGATTCCTGTAGTGTGGCTTTGCCACAAATAATGGCTAAAACAACTATGACTGTCCATGAGGTGTGAACCAGTGAAGCATATGTAGTTTCACAGAGGCTTTTAAATATTCTTTCTGCAAACAATTTTTTCCAAACTAGTTTGGCTTTTAAAAGACTTATCTGTAGCACAGATCATTTTGTGGCATAGTTTCATCTGATACAAGATGAAGGTTTTTGAACTACAGGTTTTATGAGAAAGATTAGTAAAGTACTGTTAAGCAAATAGTCTTCTGCACCATAACTGGTCTTCTGACATTGAGAATACTTGCAGAAGACCATATGGTCTGCACCAGAGCAGACCCATCTAATCTAGTATCCTTTTTTATACTAATTTTATACTCATTCATTCCACAAACTATGTAATATACAGTATGCTAAATAAATAAAAATTGGCTTGGTTCATTCAGTGCCTTAAGCTGTAAAATGTTTTTTAAAAAACATTGTATCTGACTTTCCACAGCATGTTGTTACACATAGGATGTAACTGTGTTTCTCCAGAGCTTAGAGTTATGAGGTATAGGTGTATAATACATACTCATAAACACACATTCTCTCTCCCTCCCTCCCTCTCTGTGTGTCTCTCACACACAAACACACACATATATGCACACACATACTTCTACACAAAGAATTTTGATTTGTGTTTGGCTATTTGCAATGACATATATTCTTCATTTTCTTGTGAAAGCCTCCTCAGCCAGTCATTATTATACTAACTCCTGAGGGTACTTGGTTTTTTAAAAAATATTTTTGTTTCTCCAGTGCCAATTATAATCCTTAGTTCTAATTAACATTAAAAATTCCCTGAAATATAGTTTGAATTTTTTAAACTTGACTGCTTATATAAGGGGTGAAAATAGTTTCTTGTTCAACAATTAACATATGCTTGTTATGGTTTGCTTGATATATTTCTGAATTGCTTGTATTTTCTGTGTTATTTGTTTATGAATAAAGATCATAAACAAATTATTTGTTTATGAACAAAGAGGTTTTATGTATGAGCTTTCATTTCAGTAAAAGTAACAAAATGAAATGGAGCAATTCACCTGCTGTTTACACTGATGCAGCCTATTCCGTGGGAAGTCCTGATAAAAAAATGTTTGAACTGAATTTTCTGACACAGAATCAGCCTTTGGCAGCTAAAGATCTCTATACTTGCAGGGTTTTGCTGCAGCAAAGCATTTTTGTTGCTGGAATGCATGGAAGTTGAAGTGTAGTTATTCTTTCTCATGAAACCTTCACCTCACAAAGTTCTATTTTAATATCTGGGGAGATCCTTGGAGCAGTAATACTGAGGACAAGGATTGTTACCTTCTCCCTTTTTTCACTAAGGGAGTAATTGCTTAAGAAATGTTGCTCTTGGCAAAATAAATTGCCAAATACAGTCCTGTGTGTATGCATTTCTCTCTGTGTGTGCAAACAGCAGCATTAGGGCCCACTTAGTCAGGTTGTCAAATTGCAAGTTATTATTATTATTATTTTTGCAACAACACTGCTGTCCTTATTATCACATGTAATTTTTATTGATAAATGAGACACTAATGGTGACAGCCAAATTCAGGCAGAAGGATTTTGTCATCAAGTCATCTACTGGTTATTCAATGAGGCTATATGTTGAAATATTGCAGAACCGAACCAGCAAGGTTAGATAATTCAGTGGCTGAATTTACATGCTATGCTAAATCATTATTTGTGTTTGCCTTTTGTGGCTGGGTTTGCTTTGCCATTGTGTGGCTGGGCTGAGATATGGCATGAGTGCAAGTGTGCAAGTGTGCAAATGTCTCTTTGTTGTTTTGTGGGAAGCTAAAATAGGGCTTGCTCTGCCCAATTTTAGAATCTG
>BLBF01000041.1:11570213-11590213 GCA_015471245.1 Laticauda colubrina | reverse complement strand
CAAAAATGTGGATCTTACAGAAGGCCAGAGATTGTAGTTCAGTTGAGATAGTTGCTCAAAATGCTTTCTTTAAAGCTACTTTATTACAACAGAGTAAAAGGAGACAATGTCTATATTATTGATTTATTACATTTATTTATTTACTTTTGTCAATTGCTTACAAGGTAATTGCTTACAAGGTAATACAAGGTAATAGGTATAAGTAAAAAACATAGTTATGAATACATGGATGCATAGGAGAAAAATAAAAAAATAAAAGAAACAATAGGACAGTAGGCACATTGGTACACTTATGCACACCCCTTACAGACCTCTTAGGAAAGGGGTGAGGTCAATAGTAGACAGTCTAAGGTTAAAGTTTTTGGGATTTGGGGAAGAAACCACAGAGTCAGGTAGAGTTATGTGAACCAGAGGAACTCTTATTTTGGAAATTATATTCTGCTCTATAGAGATAAGTCAAAGGTTACCTTGTAAATTGTGCTATTTTTTCTTGGTCTTTAAATGTAAACTCAGTCAGCAATAATGTTCTTATTCTCTGTAAAATTGAGATATTGAGTATCTACCTTAGTATTGCTTTCCGTCTTTCAGATTGGCCAGGAAAAAAAGATTTATGAGCTTTGGGCAGTTGGTACTATCAACTTGTACCATGTCTGTTCTCAATGGAAGAAAATATTTATTGGTACCAGGCTGTGTTTAGCTGGAAACATTGCATATGATTTTGTAAATTATTTTTGAAGAAAAATAGATTCCATATATTTTTATGGCCCTCTACTCTTCCTGTCTGTCCTCACCTCCTGTTCTTATAACAAAGTTTGATTTTGTTTAGCTCTTGTGAAATTGCTCTGTCTCTCAAGGACTGGCTGAAACATCTAATTTCATGACTCTAAACTTCAGAGGGATTTTTTTTTCACATTACAGCAAGTTGTTCTTCTCTCTTTTTTAAATGCATCCACTCCCATTTTTAATCTTTAAGCATCAGAAAAGTGAAGATTATGATAACTTCTCTCTCCTACATACTGGAATTAGGGATGATGTTGGGTGAGGCATGATCCAGAAAATAGAAAGCCGATACCTAAAGCTGGTCTACAATATGAAGACTCAAAAGACCTCTGTAACATAAGGTATTAAATTTTTAGTTTTTCACACTGTGGGATAGTTAATCCTGATACATTTGCTATGCTAATCTGTATTGCTCTAAATTATCTTGCCACTGCAGAAGCAGGACATCTTGCATTTATTAGCTTTGCATATATTTGGAACACTAAAAATATTGGGGAAATTAGTTATTTTACAGAATATAATTTCTTTTGAAAAAGGAGATACTATAGAAAGAAGCAGAACTGGAGTTCTGCATATTTTATCCCTGGTCACATGAATCATCATTCCTATTCTTCACTGCTCAGATGTTCATCTGGAAAACACATACCAATCATCCACTACCTACATGCAGTCTGGATGAGTAAAATTAAATTCCTTGAATTCTTCAGCTTGCATGGCCAATTTTGACAATTTCAGGAGTTGAAGCAATGTATTTGGAGGATATCCAAGCTTGGGGAAAGTTAAAATAGAGTTTGTCAGATAAAGCTGTATAGATGCATTGTTCTCTATACATAACTGAGAAATTTTTTTTTCCATAATTGGTTCCTGGAAAATGCAGAGACTACAAATATTGCTGACTGGATTTACACAAATAGCAGACAAAGTCTGCTTTTTAGGAGTGTAAAGTAAAAGATACCAGCTTCCATTATGAAGTCAATATTTTGAAAAATTCTTGGGGTCCTGAACAGTAGTATTAGTACTATATAAAATTTTACTGGGTATTTTATTCAGTTAGTGAATATTTTATTCTGGTCAATGACCAGGATTCTATTTAAATGAAAGTAGACATTAAAACCTACAAAATAAAGTAAGATAAAAAATAAACAAACAACTGTAACTAAATTACTAAATATAGTGGGTTATGAGAGATTTTACAATCAGTCCACATTCAAAGAGGCTGAATCGTACTAGTATGTTGTAACTATGTATCATTTATGCATTTGCAACATTGTATCATTCACGTGTAATCATTGAACTTCTGTCTCCTCAGTGACCTTTTACAGGGCACGTACAGAGACAAGGAGTCAAGCATTCACTTTGTGATTACATCGACTGGCATGCAGCTTTGTAAGGAATGTCTTGATCAAATTGTAGATCGTGCCATCTTGTCTGACTTGGTATTTTGCCTTATCTAAGTCTTGCATATCCTGTCTGACCTGGGCTTGACCTAGGCTCTGAATAAACAATGTTAGTGACCCCCCCCTTTTTGAAGGAGCATAATAAAAGAGCGTGTACCCAGACATTCTGGGCGCACTCATCCCGAGGAACTTCGTCTCCTGTCGTTTCTTTCTCCTTTGCTCCCTATTATGAGACGCCCATGTGATGCGGGATAGCAGATACCGCATTCTGGTGACCCCGACGTGATTCCCTAAGGGGGATACGCAGCGACGCGCTCATATCTTACTCGCTCGATGGGAGCTGTGCTTCGCCAGGCCTGAAGCGAATTGCACATCATCGGATCTGAAACACGGTCTCGACTTTCGTAAGTATGGGCGGAAACTTTTCTCAACAACAGACAGAGCATCTGAAGGAATTGAGGGAGTTAGTTGCTTCTTCTTCTAAATATTCTGCTAATTTAAAGGGCTCGCCTGTAAAAATTAAATCTATTGCTACATTATTGGCTTATGTGTGGCAACATTGTCCCACTTATCCAGAGAAAGGGTCCTTAAAAATCTCCATTTGGGAAAAAATTGGTGACTATCTCCATAATCCTCCTCGTGCACCTATTGGCATTTAGGTCACTTGGAGGAAAATTATGGAGGCTTTAAAAGTCCATTATAAAATAGAAGCAGAAAGTGTATTAGAATCTCCTCCACCAAGTTATGATAACTTTTCTGTCCTTCAACCCTCTGATCCCAATGATCGTAAGTCATTACGAGAGCCTCCCTCCATCCAATCCACTTCTTTAAAAGGAGAGCTCTCGTGTCCTCCACCACCACCCCGAAAGGAGGGGGGGTGTTGTAAAAGCCATTCAACAAGCCTTTTCTGAAGGAGAGATGGATGAGGACACCCTTGCAGCTGCCTCCCTTTATCCTATCATACAAATTGGCAATCCTCCAGCTCCTCTGTATAGCCCAATGTCGTACAAAATAATTAAGGATTTAAAAGCAGCTTGCAAGGAAAATGGTATTCAATCTCGCTATGTACAGGGTCTTTTAGGATCAATAGCCCAACCAGGAGCTGACTTGATAAATGCTGATTGGCGTACATTATTTGCCATGATCCTCACGCCTTCACAATTTTTGGTCTGGGAGTCAGAATTTCATAAGCGTACTGCAGCCGCAGCCGCTAGAGGCTTACCGGCAAATGTCACTCTAGATATGCTCAATGGTACTGGCACTATGCTTACCATTGCCCAGCAGACTGCCACAGACGCAGCTGCTTTCCCTATACTACAGGATTGTGCTTTGGCCGCTGCTCGAAAAGTTGACAATGCGGGATGTGTGCCCAAATCTTTCTCTAAAGTTATTCAAGGACCTTCTGAGCCTTTTTCCTCCTTTATAAACTGTCTCACAGAAGCCTTAGAGAGACAAATTGATAATGAGGAGGCTTGTAATGAATTACAATTGAAACTTGCCTATGAAAACGCAAACGCTGATTGTCAGAAAGTTTTGCAACCAATAATTAATAAGAAAAATGTCACCCTGGCAGATTATCTTACAGCCTGCCGAATCATAGGAACCACATCCCATTCCATGTCTACTCTGGCTACAGCCATTACTGAAGGCATGCAGCAGAACATGAGCTCTCTTCTTCCCATTTCCCAACAAAACACTCGCAAAATGAGCAATTGTTTTAATTGTGGCAAGCCAGGTCACTTTAAGAGCCAATGCAGAGCCCCGGGCGGGGGAGCTAATATGTCAAGAAACCAGGTAGCTCGCCCAAAGACACCATGCCCTCGGTGCCAAAAAGGCTATCACTGGGCTAATCAGTGCAGAGCCCAAAAGAATGAACAACAGAATAACCCTGCAATCATCAAAAAATCCTTTCTGTATCAGGGAAACTAGAAATGGGGCAGGCAGCCAGCCCCACAACAAAGGCTGCGGAAAATTGCAACTTTTCTTCCTTCGCTTACGATCTTGTTGCTAATGAAACTGTTACTTATCTTCCTGGTGTCACTGACTTTCTCTTTGTACGTCTTGTTCAGCCTTTTCATATGCCCCCCAATATTCCAGTGCTAGTCTTTCCTGTAAGGGGTTTAGCTGAACAAGGTATTCTTGCCTCTCCTTTTCTGCATGATCCCTCTGTATTGTCTGATGTCTGTCTGTCTGTACTAGCTAATACAGAAGTTACTATAAATGAGGGGGATGTTGTGGCAAAAATGACTGTGCTCTTAGACCAACAACAAGAGCAACTCTATGCAATTGAAAGACCAATTAGTTAACCAAAACCTACGGTAACATTCTTATTGAATGGTCGATCCTTTCTTGGTCTTTTAGATACTGGAGCGGATATTTCCATCATCCGAACTGCTGAGTGGCCAAACACCTGGCCTGCAGATGTGGCACCAGCGGTGAGAGGAGTGGGGGGACTCCAGGAGACTCGCATTAGCAGAAACTGGGTAAAAGCCCATTCCCCTAAGTCTCAATGTGTTGCTTATATTAAACCAGCTGTAATTCCTCTGTATACTAACTTGTGGGGAAGAGACCTTATGTCACAATTTAATGCACAACTTACCCTTTACTAACCATGCTTCGCTTGCATCTGACTCACAATAACCCTGTGTGGATTGATCAGTGGCCTCTCCCTTCTATAAAGCTTGAAGCCTTACATTCTCTTGTTCAAGAACAATTAGATAAAGGTCATCTAGAACCTTCATTGAGTCCATATAATACCCCAGTTTTTGTTATCCAAAAGAAAAATGGCGCTTGGCGCCTCCTTCAGGATTTAAGGGCTGTGAATTCGGTCCTCCTTCCAATGGGACCCCTGCAATGTGGTCTTCCAAATCCTAACATAATTCCTCAAGAGTATGACCTTATCATTATTGATTTAAAAGACTGTTTTTTCTCCATTCCATTACACCAGTCAGATAGAAAATTATTTGCTTTTACAGTACCAACTTTAAATAATCAGAGACCTACCAAACGATATCAATGGAAAGTCTTACCACAAGGCATGTTAAAAACAGTCCAACTATGTGTCAATTTTTTGTGGATTTAGCCTTGCAACCATACAGGGACAAATATCCTCATTTTTTAATCTATCATTACATGGATGATATATTGGTATCTGCACCTGGCCCAAAGGGCACGGTATTAAAAACTCTGCCGTGCCTGACCTCCATTCTAGGTAAAGCAGGACTCACAATAGCCCCAGAAAAAATACAATCCAAACCACCCTTTTCCTATTTAGGTCACAAGTTACTTGCTTCAGCTGCTGTTCCTTCCCTTCCCCTGCCAACACTTCCCCCAAAACCTACACTTGTGATCTTACAACAGTTCCTAGGAACCTTAAATTGGGCACGTCCTTATTTGGGTTTGACCACAGCTACATTAGCTCCTCTCTTTAATGCTCTCACACAAGGTAAAGCCCCGTCTGATGTTATCATTCTAAATAAAGAGCAGTTGCAGGCATTAAAAGACGTTTCTCATTCACTGGCTACTCGATGGGTGGATCGAGCTATAGAGAATTGCCCTTTATCAATTGCTTTACTAAATACTGTTCAAAGACCTACAGCTGTTATAATGCAATCTCATCAAACACAGGTTCTGATTTTAGAATGGCTTCATTTGTCTCACACCCCACGGACCACAATCACCAGTAAAGCCTCTGCATATTCCCAGTTGATCTTTAAAGGTCGACAAAGATGTAAACAACTCATGGGATGTGAGCCTGTTTCAATATTCACTCCTTGCTCACTGACCACGTGGGAAATGCTACACCATTCAGAAGAACTACAATACGCTTTAGAAGAATGGCCAGGGCAAACTTCTTGCCATTTACCAGCAGACCCACGTTTCACTTTTCTTAAAACTCTCCCTTTTGAATGGCAATCCCCTCTCTCAATATCTCCATTAGTAGATGCACCTACGCTTTATGCAGATGGGGGGAAAGTGTATGGTGCTTGTGCATGGTACCAGGAGGGAGAGTGGAAAACTAAAATTACCCCTCCGCAATTTTCTGCTCAACAGGCAGAACTTGCTGCATCTCTTATTGCATTTCAACAGTTTCAAAAAGCTCCTTTTAATTTAATAGTTGATTCCTTGTACGTTTCTCAGATTTTGAAAAATATATATCAAGCCTATTTATCTCCTAGCATATCTGTTCCTTTGTTAAAATTGATGATTCCTATACAACAATGTATCAACAGTCGTAGGCATCCATTCTTTGTAGCACATATCAGGAGCCACCAACCTCTTCCTGGTATTTTACAGGAGGGAAACAAGGTGGCAGATGCAGCTGTATCAGGTAAATTAATTTGTAATCTGACAGCAGCACAAAGCCATGATTATTTTCACCAAAATAAAAAAGCATTACAAAAACAATTTTCTCTAACTCAGGCAGAAGCTGCTGCCATTATTCAACAATGCCCCACATGTAGTAAGCAAGGACATTCCATTCCCATAGGAGTAAATCCTAGAGGATTAAAAGCTTGTGAAATTTGGCAAATGGATGTAACTCAGTATCCACCTTTTGCCCCTTGGAAATATTTGCACGTTTCCATCGATACATATTCAGGATTTATTCTGGCTACTCCTCAAAGGGGAGAAGCTGTAAAACATGTCATCAATCATTCAATTCGTACCTTTGCCTCGCTGGGACGTCCAAAAGAAATCAAAACAGACAATGGACCTGCCTATACGAGTTCTGCTTTCCAGGACTTCTGTAATAGATGGGATGTAACTCACAAGTTTGGGATTCCCTACAACAGCCAGGGGCAGGCTATTGTGGAACGAGCTCACTTATCTCTGAAACGTGCTCTTGATCGCTATTCGCTGCGGGAAAAACCTCCCAACCTCCCAGCATTGCAAAATTCTCTTAACATTTGTCTTTACACTTTAAATTTTCTTAATCTGACTGGCATTCCTCCTACTTCTGCTGCCTCACGTCATTTTTCCTCCCCTTCACCCCCTCCTAACAGACCTCTGGTACATTATCGCAGATTGCCAGATCCCACCTGGCAGGGTCCTGCTGAGCTTCTCACCTGGGGACGAGGCTACGCTGCGATTTTACTACCAGACAAAACCACTTGCTGGGTCCCTGGTTGGGCGGTAAGACCCTATCATGGGAATTCCTCTGCTACATCTGCATCTTAAACTCTTCCTGATATTCTTGCCTATATCCTCTTTGCAATTTCTACCTTATTCATATCCTACTTATACCTTTGTTCAACATGGTCATTGGACCACATTAGAATTTCGCTTTATTAATTATGATAATGACTGTCCTATTGTCTGTTAGCATAATAATCTTCCCTTAAATCTATCTCCTTATATTTACACATACTTCAACAAAACCTATGCTTCCTGTCAAAAGATTATGCATATTAAAGCCACTTCATTAACAGAAGGCTATTATACTTGTTCTATGTGGGTACGTCATGAAAATGCTACCCATAGCTTTCACTCTGTCACTTCTGTTTTGTTTACAGAACACTCTATCACTCGCTCTTTTTTTCCTTCTTTACTCTTCCTATGGAAAAGAACCTTGAAATCTTTTCCTCTATTCAAGCTAGATATAGGGGGACCTAAATGTCCTTCTCTTGTATTACGGGTTCCTCCAACCCAATTAACATCCTTGATGAATGACCAAATTAATCTTCATTGTCATTATTGTAATTATTATCCTTTTTCTACTAATTGCATTCCCTTCTCATCTCGTAAATGTTCTACAACTAACTTGTCCATAGTCCTCTCTCCTACTTGTAATGCTTTTATATACCCAAACTCTGATCCTGTCAACAAACAACGCTTCAAAAGAACTGTCCATGACGATCCACAGAAGCCTCATAGAAAATATAATATTACTTGGACTATAAAAGATTTTCAAGGCATTCCTTTAAGCTCTACAACCAATTCTTCTCGCATAGAAGACTTCTACCCACCACTTCAATTTGATTTGGCAGAAATGCTTGTAGGCTCCACCGCCTACAACTCACCTTCTCATCCAACTGAGCCTAGTCATAGAGTGGTAAATAAATATAGGTTTTATGTATGCCCCGGACAGCCCGTTTCCAACACTCAGACCCCTGCCCAACGACTTCTCAACTGCGGGGGGTCATCGGATTACTTTTGCAAAGCCTGGTCATGTGTTTCAACTGGACATATTTATTGGGATCCGGGCACTAAGGGTGATCTCATTACTGTCACTCGCACCACATGGGACATTCCATGCAGTGATAAAAAATTGCCCAAATGCAACCCGGTAACCATAAGGTTCACGGACCAAGGCAAGAAAAGTACTCTATGGGACACTGGCTTGAAATGGGGTGCCCGCCTAAAAGGAGTCTGGCCAGAAAAGCATTATGGAAATATTTTTTACATTCAACGTCACATTGAACTCCCTCGCTCCAACCCGGTGGGACCACATGAAAAGGTTATTAAATCCCCATTCTTGCAACCCATAACACAGGGAGTTAACCCATTGATTCCAATGATCAAAGCTTCCTATGCCTTGCTGAACTCTTCAAACTCATCAATTGCCTCCACATGTTGGCTTTGTATTTCTGCCTCTCCACCTTTTTACGAAGCCATCGCTTCCCAAGAATCCATTGCCAATTCCACATCAGACGAACGTTGCCATTGGAGGAACTCCACTATTACTGTTTCTTCCATCACTGGAGTTGGTTGTTGCTTAGGAAATATTCCATCCAATTACTCACAATATTGTCATAATGTTTCTAATGGCTATCATTGTAATGTATATCTTCCTAAGAACCGCCTTGGCCGCTTCCACACCATCGGAGGATACTCTGCAGTCTACACCACTTCAGGAGGAAATTTAACATCACGCCTGAAAGGAATGTATTTTATCCCTGGCAACAACTCTGTCTGGGCTTGTTCCACCGGTCTCACAGCATGTGTCTATGGGGATGAACTTATTAAATCCAAATCATTTTGCATTCAAGTATGGCTTGTACCAAAAATTAACGTGTATAACTCTGATGATTTTATATCCCTACAGGCACCCATGGAATACCCCCTCAGAGCAAAACGAGAAATTATTAGTACTCTCACTCTAGGTTTACTGCTTGCTCTGGGCACCATGGGCGCAGCCACGGGCATTGCAGGACTAGCTGTCTCTGAACAAAAAATTACAGCTCTAGGTTCAGTCATTGATGATGATTTGTTACGAATTGAGAAGTCAATTACAGCTTTGCAAAACTCCTTGACTTCCCTCTCAGAAGTGGTCTTGCAGAATCGTAGAGGCTTAGATCTGTTATTTTTAAAACAAGGGGTATTGTGTGCTGCGCTTAAAGAAGAATGTTGTTTTTATGCTGATAACAGGGTGATTGTGTTGGATTCTATGAAAGAATTAGAAAAACACTTAAAAGACAGAGAAAACGAATGGTTAAACATGTATAATTGGTATCAAGGCTTGTTTTCTATTTCACCATGGCTTACAACCCTTATAACTGCATTGGCAGGACCATTAATAATCATTATATTGATATGTATTATAGGACCTTGTTGTTTTAATAGAATATTGCAATTTTTGAAAAATCAATTATCCTCCATAACTGCTAATGTTAATGTGTTATTGCAAGCTCATGTTAAGTCCTTAACACCGGATGAAAAAATGTCATTGCTGAGTTACCGCTCCTTGGACAACCCTGATGCTGACGGATCGCACTCCTGCCTAGATGACTGGGACGGTGAACATTTTAGAAAAAAGGTTCCTGTCTTCTTGGACAAGGAAGAAGATTCGTCATAAAAAATAAAAACAGAGGAGATGTTGTAACTATGTATCATTTATGCATTTGCAACATTGTATCATTCACGTGTAATCATTGAACTTCTGTCTCCTCAGTGACCTTTAACAGGGCACGTACAGAGACAAGGAGTCAAGCATTCACTTTGTGATTACATCGACTGGCATGCAGCTTTGTAAGGAATGTCTTGATCAAATTGTAGATCGTGCCATCTTGTCTGACTTGGTATTTTGCCTTATCTAAGTCTTGCATATCCTGTCTGACCTGGGCTTGACCTAGGCTCTGAATAAACAATGTTAGTGACCCCCCCCTTTTTGAAGGAGCATAATAAAAGAGCGTGTACCCAGACATTCTGGGCGCACTCATCCCGAGGAACTTCGTCTCCTGTCGTTTCTTTCTCCTTCGCTCCCTATCATGAGACGCCCATCTGATGCGGGATAGCAGATACCGCACTAGTAGTCAGCTAATAACAATTAGACATAAAAATAAAGCTGAATGACCTGTAAATTTAGTTAATAATGGGGAATATATAAAATGTAACTGTGCATTTTTATAAAATGGGCATTGTAATAATATGTGAACTGTATTTTCAGCCACCCTTCATCCCAAGAACAGAATCTTAAAGGGCAAAGGATTTCCCCAAATTTTCCTGAAGGCAGCAATTCAAGATGTATTACAATATGATTCTATGCTACGATTAGTGCTTGAACATGGGATGGATATTTGGTTCAAATATTTTTGCTGCTCTGCAAAAGGGACACTGGGTAATAAAAATATCTCTCGGGAGAGTCAAGAAACCCAACTGCCTTTCTACATCTATAGCACATTGTTTAAGATACTGCTTGCTAATAGACTAATAGACTTGAATAATAGACTTGAATAGTCTAGAATAGCTTGCTAATAGACTGTAGTACCTCCTGTGAAAAGTCATAATTGTGCAGTTGCTGATAACTTTGAATTGATTGGGACAATATTAATTTTTCAGCCAGGATCAAGGGATCTAGGCCTCACCATTTTAAAAAAAAACAACACAGCAGTTGCAAACAGAATGAAACCATACACAGCAGTCTCAAGCACTTGCAAAATAGCCTTTCTATTCTCTCTAAGTGGATAAAATCTGTGGGGCTTAAATAGGCAGCAAATAAGAGATGTGCATAAACTTTTCTGTGAATTCTTAAAGAACAGGAAGTATAAACAATGTCCCTCAAGATTAATAAAAATAAAGAAACTAATCCCTTTGGCAGAACTTATGATGTTATTTAATTCAGAAATTGATATGCAAGTCCACTTTTATTAAAAAAAAACATTTTGTAAATAGAACACACTGACAGATTAAATGATTTCCAAATTACTAGAATTACTGAAATTCTAATAATACAAGTTTATGTTAATACATAAACAGTCCTGTTCTAGAGATCTGCCATCTATTTGAGACTTATGCTGGTTATATAGTTGTCATTGAGTTCCCGCATTGTTTTCGTATTTTAATAATCTTTGATGTATTTACTTTAATTAGATGTCATCTGCTTATTATTAAAGTAATATTTCAGTCGTGTACAAGGCACACATGGCATTCTTCAATTGTTTTAATAAAACAATTGCCAAAAATATCTATATGTTAAATACTGATAAAATCAATGCAAGGTTCCATAGAAACAAAAGTGATAAGCAAAACGAGAAGGCTTCACAACTCTGCTTTTTTGTATAGTGAGGAAAAGTATCCCACAGGATGGAGACAATGGCTAAAAAGATTTATTTTGGGCGGGCTGGGTTACCACTACATGGAAGTTGGAAGCATCTAATGTTTCTTTGGAAAAAAAAAATCCTTAATGAGAGAATGATCTTAAAGATTGAAAAAAGGAGAAACATTTCCTTAAAATCCTATTCTGAGATGCTTAAGGCTTTGTAAGGTATATAAAATCAAATTTCTTTTTTCGAGACAAGTCAATGTTCATGGATGCATCTGCCCCATTTTCTTGATCATCTTCTCTACACCCCCAGCTAAATACTAATCACATCCTGCTTAACCTCCAAGCCTAGGCAAGCTTGTGGATATGCTGATCCCTGTTAAACTTCATATGGACCCATCTTTTTTTTAAATCTTATTGTTCTGAAGTAACATGCATTGTAAATTATGTTCTAATGCTCTGTTGAAAATGAATTTATATAGTGCAGAATTGTTCAAAAACTTAATGAAATCTGTGGAGCCTTCACCAAAGAAGATTAGTCTAAAAACTTAAGCTTCCTCTGTTGGCATATTCACAATGAATCTAAGATGTTCTTTTCTTTTTAAATAGTAGCCTAGCTGCTCTGCTGCATTAAAATTAGTGAAACCCACCCTATGCTGCAGTGTTTTTTGAATTGAATGTATAGTTTATATGTGCCCATTTGTTAAGTGAGCCTTGTGCACAGATAATCAAATATTGTATTTTCAACTCAGAATCTTTAATTACTTTGTATAAGCTCTATAGAATGGCTCATTCCCTAACTATTGTAATACCATATGAAAACCTTGCTTATTTCTTCTGATTTACCAGATGTTATTAACTTTCTGTCAATGTATTTTATGTTAGAATATTTCTAACATTGTTTTTACTGAGTTACTTGGGATTTTATCTGTATGTTAGATTTTTGAACTGTTTGCAAGGGCATGTTTCCTATTTGTGTTTTATACCAAAATAAATTGGGAACATGAGTGAACATTAGAAGAAATTGGAACATGGCAGATACTACCCAAAAAGAGGTGACAAGCTCAGAAATGAGTTTTTCCTTTTCTGGCATAGAATTAACCCCACAGGCTTCCAGTTACCAGACTTGGAGAAATTAGAAGTCAGCAAACAGCTTCTGAATAGTTAGTTGTCCTTATATGAACTTGCTAAGAAACTAGACCTTCATAAAAGAATGTTTCTATGATAGAAACATATGTACGGTTGATTCTCCCCAACCCTTTATTTTTGGCATAGCAATTAATATTTTTAAAGAACAGAGTGTTATAGGAATACTAGAAGATAATTGTTTCAAATAGAATGTAAATAGAAACATACAACTTTCCTTTATTGATTAAACTTGGTATTTGCAGCCAGATGAACACTATCAGTTTAACACTAGCTAATTTTATCACTATAACAATATAGTTTGCTAAAGAGAAGCATTTCTAATGAAGGTTTTCAGTATGATAAACACATTTCTATTCCTGTATATTCAGTTGGACAGTGGACAAAGATGCTCCTCCATTAAAATGAGATCAGTATGGTTTTAATTTAAATTTAGAACATATAAAATACAGTTGCAGGAATGGAGTATGTCTAGATTAATGGAAAGAAGGAGTAGGGGTGACATGATGGCAGTGTTCCAATATCTAAGAAGCTGTCACAAAAAAAGGAGAGGGTCAATTCTTCAAAGCACCTGAAGGCAGAACAAGAAGCAATGGATGGAAACTAATCAGCCTAGAACTAAGGAAGAATTTCCTGATATTTAAAACAATTAATCAGTGAACAACTTGCCTGAAGAAATTGTGGATATTCCAACACTGGAGGTTTTTAAGTACAGATTGGACATCCATTTGTCTGAAATGCCTGAAAAGACTGACTGACTTGGATTTTCTCTCTTCCATCTGTGACTGGATTAAAGACTTTCTGAGGGACTGACCACAAACAGTGAGGGCTGGGTCTGTCATGTCCACCTTCCAGAAGCTTAGTACTGGCTCCCACAGGGCTGTGTACTCACTGTGCACATATGATTGTGTATCATCTGACCCATCCACTGAGATCATTAACTTTGTAGATGATACTACTGTATTGGATCTTATTACAGGTGGAGACGAAACAGCATATAGGGGGAAGGTTCAAAAATTATCCTCATGGTGCCTAGAAAACATCCTGCACCTAAACATCAGCAAGACAAAGGAGATGGTGTTAGACTTCTGGAAGAAAAGCCCCACTTTACATTGAGGGGGGATGTATAGAGAGAGTTTCCTCCTTTAAATTCCTGGGAGTCTTCCTCAGTGAAGATCTCAGCTGGAAAATCAACACAACCCAGGTAGCCAGAAAGGCCCAACAGAAACTCCATTTCCTTAGGGTCTTGCAAAAGAATAAAGTGGAACAATGACTGATGACCCTCTTTTACTGGTCCACAAGAGAAAGGATTCTCACATATTGCAGTAAGGTGTGGTATGCTGCAGATAGAAAGACATTACAGTGGGTAATGAGCATAGCAGAAAATATTGTGGGCTGTTCCCTGATACCACTAGATGACATCGCCAGGGCTGAAGAGTAAAGACAATTCTCAGGGACGACTCACACCTCGGTCAGCACTTCACTCTCCTCCCATCAGGTAGGAGATATAGAAGCATAGCTAGCCACACCAACAGGCTGAAGAACAGTTTCTACCTGTGGGCTGCCAGACTTCTGAATGGAAAATAACTTCATGTCACCATAGTATGACAGACTTGCTTTGATGAAGATCCCAACATTTAAATGTCTATGGAGATTCTCAGTCTTCCAGATTATGGTTACCTCAAAGGTGCATTTTCAAAAGACAACTCGACTTTATTTTTCCTTGAAGACACTTCACTTTTCATCCAAGAAGCTTCTTCAGTTCTGATTCAGAAATTCAGTTCTTTAGAATGGAAGAAGTTTCTTGGATGAGAAGTGAAACATCCAGGTGCCTTTTGAAAAAGGGGGTCCTAAAGTTTTTGGTTGTCTCCAGCTGTAATCTCCTGGGACATTTGTAAACAAATTTCAGATGATGAAAATGGTAGTATGTTTTAATAGCTAAAAATTACAATTTCTACAAACACAGTAAATAAGAGTTATGATTTGTACATTGCATTATGAAAAATTTTTTTGCTCAAATGTGACAATATATTTTGCATATTCTTGGAAATCATCTGATTTTTTCAAAAATATGGATGATGTTTGCATAACAATGAGGTATTGGAATTATGATTCAGTGCACATGTTCTATCTGTAAATGTATAAATAATTGTAAATAGCTTTAAATAAGACATTTAAAAGGAAATACATGCTAAACTAAATATATGAATGGAAAATATGGCTCTTTGCTTTTCTTAGCAGCACTGTATAATATTTACCATTAAATAGTTTCAAGAAAGTTGACTAGTTTTTTTTAGTTGCTCAAAGAAACATCATGTTATTTAGCAAAGCAGTTTAATATTGTCATTAAAGAAGTAAAACTGAAATCATTTTTCTTTCAATATGAAATTTGTTTTTTGAGTACATATCTTAAAATTTAGGAAACTAGTTTACAAATAATTCCTCGTGCTTGTCTTTCATTGCTGTGTGAATACTAAATTTCCAAGTTTCATATTTCTGTCTTCCTGGACAGGATTAGTTTGACAAAGTTAAGCGTCAAATGTGGATATAGATCAGGGTTCTCTAACTTGTGCCATCACGGCAGCATCATGTGACATATCAGGACTTTTTTCTTCTTCACTAAGCTGGGCGTAGGCATGGCCAGCGTGTGACTCATCTGGTCCGCGGTTTAACAGCCCTGATATAGATGATGCCTACCTGATGTGAAATGCCAAACGGAGTAATCATGATGCCAGTTGAGAGGTGGGGTGGTAATCAAAAAATGCAGAATGGGGACCAAAGTAGTATGAGCTGTTTTCTATGTATATGAAATGCAAACAAAAAGGGTCAGGGTTTCAATTATGGTGCCTGAGAGCCATTTTGACTTTTTTGATCCCCAGGCCATTTCCACCTGTATGTCATTGTGGAGCGAGTGTTTAGAAAATTCCATGTAATTGAGGCATTCACAAAAAAGGGTATTTTAAAATGTTGAGTCTTGAATTATTTTGCTTAAGAGAAACTTTTAAGAAGCTCACAAACAAATTGGGTTGGTCTTGCATTTCTCCTGCATGATTAATTTGTGCTTTATTGTCAGACCTTAGCCAACACAGTAAAATCCAGTCAAGTTTGATCCTTTATTTGCTTATACATAATGAACAGAACTTTGCTCAAATAAAACTGTAATCTTCTAACCTACTAGATATATCCTGAGATATATTCTAAGATGTGGCTACCCTGACTCTCTCCTCCCTTTTCCCTTCTAGCATGGGACCACACACTCTCTAAAGGTGGACCTCAATCTGGGAAAGTTTTGGAAAAGTTCTGTGTTGCAAAAAATCTTCCCCACTACTCCTGCAAGTGCACATTCCATCACATTTATTCAATGGGATGTCTAGGATGCAATGCAGCAATATGATCCATATTTTATGACTACCTTGTTAAATAGTTTTGTTTGTCGAACAGTTTGGTCTTGATTAGTGGATAATAAATGCCATGCAGTGGTTGCAATATTCCAATTCCCACAATTCAAAGTTATAATTTATATGTAAAATATGGTAATTGGTTCTAGTTCCATGCATATAGACAATGAAAAATGTAGAAACGAACCTCCTCTTTTTTGAACTTGTAGTGTTTCTTTCCTTTTAATCATTTGGTTAAGGGCACTTCTTAAAATGATGAAGACAAATCCTTTAATGGCGGGCAGCACCACAGGCACATGTGAAGATAAGCACAGACTGAAGTAGTAGCATCTGAAATCCTAACCCATTAACCTCAATTGCACATGTGCTAGCCTCAGAGTAACAAAAATTATGGGATTGCATTATTTCATTATTCCAACTTACCTTAATTGTAACTTATCTTCAGTGTCATGATACAATGTCATAATACAGTGTCTTATCTACAGTGTCTTCTTATGTTTAAGAAATGGAATCATAAGCAAGTAAACATTAAATAAAAATATATTACTTTTGAGATAGTTCTTTTGAAGAGGTTTTAACAGATTTAACAGATAATCAGAGTTGGAAGAGACCTTGTAGGTAATCTAGTCCAACCCACCACCCAAGTCGGAGACTCTACACCATTTCTGACAAATGGCAGTCCAATTTCTTCTTGAAAGTCTCAACTGATGGCGCTCCCACAACTTCCAAAGGCAAGCTGTTCTATTGGTTGATTGTTCTCACTGTCAGAAAGTTTTTCCTTATTTCCAGGTTAAATCTCTCCTTGTTCAGTTTCCATCCATTATTCCTTGTCTGGCCTCCAGGCACTTTAGAAAATAGCTTGACCCCTTCCTCCCGGTGGCAGCCCCTCAAATATTGGAAAACTGCTGCCATGTCTCCCCTGGTCCTTCTCTTTACTAGACTAGTCAAGCCCAACTCCTGCAACTGTTCATTGTATGTTTTCGCCTCCAGGTTAATTCAGAAGAGCCAGATGTCTTTAACCTAAATGATCATGAGTGCCCCATGAGGCTAGTTCAGTGATGTGGCTCTCAAAGTCTTTTTATACATTATTTCAAAGAGTCTCTAGTAAGTCAAAAATAAAGAGCATTATATTGTTGAATATAAACATTAGTTAAAATAAAAAGGTTATTACAAAACAGCCATTTTTTCAAACACTTAGTTGGCAGTGCTTTTAATTAATTAATCTTTGGTTTTATTACTAGCTTTGTATGTAATAGTTTTTCAAGATAGTTTTGAGGATAATGCAAGCTCAGAAACCCATTCCAGAGCTGTTTAAACCCTGCAAAGAGACCTTACTTTTTTCATGTTTGTGTTCCCTCCCTCCCTCCTTCCCTTACAGGAAAATCATGTTGTCTTTCCCATTTCTTGCTAAATAGAGAGATCCTTATGGGTAGGGCCTGCCTTTCTCCTTGGCTGTCTAATCTTTCCCTTGGGAGGTCTCAGCTTCCTGGCACATCTTTATTGACCATACCTCACATGGCCTTCTCAGTGCTCATGTTGAAAGAGTTCATCTCTGTCTCAGAAGGAGTGCCATAAAATATGACAATGGGTGGAGGTTTCCAGTGGGTGGTACTGCTTTGGTGTGTGAGGTCTTGGTTCAGCAAGCCTAACCTGCCAGAAATGTTGCTGTCTGGTGAGTTGGGTTGCGATGAGGCTATCTATACTTGGCATGTTTTCTGAACCCCAGCCTGTATGCCTCTGGTGTTAAGCATCCCAGCTTTCCTAGACAGCATCTTCAGCATCTTGTGGTTGATAAAAATAGCTTGGAGAGCTGTGGGTTTTGAGACTTCTGCCTTACAGACATGAGGACACCCATTCAAATAAATGAGTTTACTTAATGCCATGAAAAAGGTTGCAACATCAGTTCCGGCCATTTGAGTGGCTCAATTTACAATTGCAATGACTTGCAACCATAATACTGGGCTCAATTACAGTTTTAAGTAGAGTACCTGAATGTATAACATAACCTGTACAGACCTATCCAGGGAAATAAGTGGATAAAGTGATGACAAATTACTTAATGGCTTTTCTCCCATCTTTATCACTTATATCTGAAGAAGGATATTGTTTCTAATACTGTTCTATCAAACAACCTTCCATGCAAGCATATGATTCTGGGAAAATCTGAAAAAATTGCTCATGGGTTTATATTGCCTATTATAATTCATTCACAAATTAAGAAGAATCAGCTATATTACCTGTTTGTTCAATTAGTTTTTAATTTCTTTATAGCACACAAATTGTTTCTCCAGGAGTTGTTCCAGGTTAATAAATAAGTACAACCCTTTTGAGCTGGTAGTACCTGCTATTTTCATTAGATGGTTCCAGTAATTCATTGAGAAATTTCCTCACTGATGTTCCAGGTGATCTCTGGGGTGTTTTCCTGCAGTTTCTATGACCACAGTGATTTGTCATTAACATATTCTGGGATGTTCTTGGTTTCTCAGTCGAGCCTACAATCCTATTATTCTCTGGTAGTCTCCCATCCAATTGCTAACAAGGCTTTACCTTGCTTGGCTTCTGAACCCATTCAGGTTGGCTTTGTGTATTATTAAGTGAGGCATTTTCATTATTAGAAAACACTTTAAAAATCCTAGCATGCCTCATTTTCAGAGAACTACCAAGTTTGTCTGGATTTGCCATACCAGCTATTTATGTTGATTAAAAGTCTAGTTAGAGATTGCAGACATCAGATCTTGGAGTTACTTCAGTGAAAATCATGTTCACAAGATCCCTCATAAGGCCAGTAAGCTTGGAAGATTTTTTTTTTTAAACTCTTCTATTAAGCCAAGTAATAACCAGCTGCTGTTATCTCAGCCATTTATTTTAGGAGATAATATTCAGGTCATAACCATATAATCAACTAATGCCTAGTAAGGCTCTTCTTTATTAAAGTATTTATAGAAACTTTGTCCCCCCAGCTTCACAGTGTCAACCATAAAACAATTTTTTAAAATACTCCAATTATGTCGGACCTACTTAGTTTTGCTTGTTAGATTGTTTTGCTACTTAGATTGCTTGTTAATGGCAGATCTTGATGTGGGTATTTCTGTACCAAAGGTTGATTAGAGATCTGGATATCTTTTTTGTTGGTCATCAAGATTGGCAAAAAGCATAGGGCTTTCTAAAAAGAGGGATTGATGTAATAGCTCTATGTGAGTTTAAGAATATGGCAAATGTTTATTTATAAGTAATCTTTGACCGATTAAGCCTAGAATTAAGCCTAGAATTACAGCTTATGTTGCAGTTGTTAAACTGCAAAATTACAGCTTATGTTGCAGATGTTGCAGTTGTTAAACCAACCATCATGTGACCAGACTCAATAATTTTTATGCTGTTTGTTAAGCAAATGCTACAGCAGTTAAGTGAATCAGTTTTACACAATGGGAATTTTTGCTGGAAACTGGTAAAAATATTTTTAAAAACATAGTTCTTTTAATTGTGGGATGCTGCAAATGGTGGTAAAAGTGAACAGGCTGCCAAGCAATCATGTTATCATGGGGGTGGGTGAGGTGCAACTGTCATTTCTTTGAAATTGAGTTATAAGAAGCTTTTGGAGAGGATCTTGAACAATTACTAATTGACCAGTCAAGGACTATTTTTATAACTGGTATCTCTGATTACCTGTACAGCATATATCTAAGCTTTGTACATCGCTATGTCATCTTTTCAGGGAATCAGAGAACCTGTACCAATGCTACGTGAAAAAGTCAATAGAATAGAATAGAATAGAATAGAATAGAATAGAATAGAATAGAA
>BLBF01000041.1:11539376-11570203 GCA_015471245.1 Laticauda colubrina | reverse complement strand
AATAGAATAGAATAGAATAGAATAGAATAGAATAGAATAGAATAGAATAGAATAGAATAGAATAGAATAGAATTCTTTATTGGCCAAGTATGATTGGACACACAAGGAATTGTCTTGTCTTTAAATATTTACTTAAATACTTAAAATAGGAATGAATGCTTAAAATATTAAGCAGCAAAAAGAATAAAACAGACTAACTACCAAATCATTTAAAAACCAAAAGAAATGGAAACTTCTCCCATCTGACTATTGCCTTAAAGAGATGCTGCTGCCATGACTTCTTCAAGCAGGGCATTCTGGGCCCTGTAACAGGAACGAGGGCTTATGTTTCCAGATGACATTATCCCAATCTGATAAATACCCAGCAGGGCCAGTTGGCAAAATAGCACACTGTAAAATGAGAGAGAGAAGGAGAAATGGAGTCATAAATACAAGCACTGCATGCCTGGGTAGTAGAATATACGCAATCCTGTGGTTTTCCAGTGAGCATAACTATAAAATAATATATACACGGTAACATGCATGGAGACATGTTGATTTTTCTTGTGTAAGCACAGTTATGAAAATAATAATTTACCAGATGTTGGTTGAAATAAAGCTGGTTTGGAAATTGAACATTAATGGTTATCTTTGTTGAGAGGGGATCATTCCTAGGTACAAATACAATCCTTTCTCAGTGACTCTCTAAGATTGTGGTTGAAGCTCTCCAAAATTCTTTGCGGGGATGCTAGTTTCATTCATCCAGGAATGGCTTTCTGTCTCATGAATTCTATCCAATTTGGGATATATTATGGCTGCTAAATGCAATAAAATGCTGATATTCTAGTGATACGTGGTATGGTAAATGCCAAGGTGCATAACGTTTAGCTCTTAATCATGTTAAACCGCAGCTGCATTTTACTCCTAATAAGTGTCTTCTCATTGCTGATCCATTCAGTCTTAAGAACAAAGAATCCTTTGATTAAAAAGCCACAAAGATGAAACATATACTTGACAGAAGCTTTCATGGACAGGAATTAGGGGTGGCTTTTTTTATTTATTTTTTGGTAAAAACTTCATGTCATAATGTATTTCTTAATTTTTAGGATGGCATGCCACAATATTATGAAGTAATGGATGAATATGACAATCCATTTAGAAATCCATATTTTTTAATCATTTAATTAGAGTACATGGTGACTTTAAAAATATGATGATTTGCACAATATTTCATCTTACTAATAAAAATGTGGAATATTTTTATGAATGGAGAGGAATAACAGCTGCTTATAAAATTCATTGGCTATAAGTAGAAAAACTTTCCATTTTAATTTTTTTAGTCAAGTATAAACAGAACGAGGAAATTTAAAACATTGAGATGATCTGTGAGAAAGTAACAATTTCCCAGGAGATGATGGAAAATATTCATTCCATGATCAGGAAGGAGGTAGGAACTCTCCATTGTTTAAAGGTTTTTTTGTGTGTTCTTTCTTCTGGTGAGAGAAAGCTTGTAAAACATGCAATCTTTTAAGAATAATGTGTCATTTGTCTCTCGTGAAGCAATGATAAATGATATCTATCTTTGTTTTATTTTTGGCAAAGTACCCAGAAATCTGTATAGAGATGGAATATGATTACAAACTGACTAGAACTTACTGACAACAAGTTTCTTCTCCATCTTCAGGAAAGATAGCAATAGCACTTAGACTTAAGCCCATGTCACACTGCCCAACGGATGCAAAAAGGACACAACGGACGAGCAAAATGTTCCATCCGTTGTTATCCGCTCTCAAAAGGGGCAAAAATTCGCATAACCGGAGCGGATAACATGGACGCAGGGAGGACGCAGGGCAGATGGAAAGCGGATGCGGAATGGAAGCCCAGTGGATGGAAGTGGATGGTAGTGGATGGCACATCTGCAGGGCTTCCGGGGGGCCTCAGCAAAGTGGACGCGGAACGGATACAGCAGATGCACAGCGGATGAAGCAAATGCACAACGGATGCACAGCGGATGCAGAGCGGAAGCCTAGAGGATGCCGAGTGTTAATTGCACATGCGGGAAGGATGCATTGCGTCAGCCCCACAGATATAACGGAAGCAGCTCGGAAGCAGGTCACCATTCAGAGGAAAGACCTGCTTCCAGACACATCGACTGCCTTGCCTGTCCTGCCTGCATGTCTGCCTGCAAGCCTTGCTGCTAGCCTTGGTGCAGGCCTGCCTGCAAGCCTTGCTGCCAGCGGTCTGCCTGCCAGCCTTGTTGCCTTCCTTCCTGCCAGCCTTGGTGCCTGCCTTGGTGCCAGCCTTGGTGCCTGCCTTGGTGCCAGCCTTCCTGCCAGCCTTCCTGCCAGCCTTGGTGCCTGCCTTCCTGCCAGCCTTCCTGCCAGCCTTGCTGTCTGCCTGCCTGCCAGCCTTGGTGCATGCCTACCTGCAAGCCTTCCTGCCAGCCTTGGTGCCAGCCTCCCTGCCAGCCTTACTGCCAGCCTTGGTTCCTGACAGCCTCCATGCCAGCCAGCAACCCCACAACCATGCTGAAGCACAGCAAGCCTCAGCCATCTGCTGCCAGCCCTTGCAAGAGAGACAGGGCTACCATCCCGCCCCCTGGCCCTCACTCTGGTTCTGCTGGGGCTTCTGCAGCACGGGCTCGCTCTTCTGGGGCTGGGGCTTCTGCTGCTTCTGCTTCTGGAGGAGTGATGAAAAGCAATCCAGCACCAGCCACCTCCACAGCACCTGGACCGTTCACCCCTGAGACTGAGCGACCAAGAGGAGTGCCAGAGAATCATTTTTGTTTTATAGCTTGTTGTTAATAAAGTCTATTTTTGATTCACACACTTGTTTCATTTCTTTTTTTTTTAATAAAGTCTTGCTGGAAACTTTTAGAAATGGTTTAAGCCTTTGCATGCTTGTGGGATGGGTAAGGATAGCAGTGGGATGGGCAAGGATACCTGTGGGATGGGTAATAGCTGTGGGATGGGTTAGAATAGCAGTGGGATAAATAAACCTCCAGTGCAAGCATAGTGGGACTGTATGGTCCACCCTCCCAGGTGCCACACCTATGGCCCTTTATTATCAATAATAATGTAATAATCATCCACACATGTCAACATAAACACAACTCTTTATTAAACGCCCTGTTCATTGTAGGCCAACCAAACATACATGGCCCAATCTCATCCGTGTGATGAGACAGGTTGAAGGAAGCACCCATTAATCATCTATTATCCTGTCTTGCCACTCCACTGCCCCAGCTGGGGAGTTGCACCAGTGTCTCAGGAGGTTGCGCTGCTTCTTCGCTTCATGTGAGGCTCTGTTGGGGCCTTGCACATCCTCAGTGTCAATCAGGTTTTGCCCTTGCCTCCATTCCCCAGGCTCCATGTCCCCATTGCCTTGTTGGAGGTCCACAAGCCTGTTCTGCAAGACTGGGTAGCGGGTGCGCATGAGATTGTGCAGGATGCAGCAAGCTTCCATGATCCTCCTCACGGTCTCTGGGCAATGCTGCATGGTGGTGAGAAGTACCTGGAACCTGTTGGCCAGGATGCCAAAGGCATTCTCCACCACCCGCCTTGCCTTGGACAGCCTGTAGTTGAAGATCCTCTCTTCACGGGTGAGGAGTCTGGAAGTGTAGGGCTTCAGGAGGTAGGTTGTGAGGGAGAAGGCATCATCCGCCACGATGAAGTAGGGCTCACCTTGTGTGTCGTTGGGCAGGGGTTCTGGATCTGGGAAGCCCACGATGAGGTTGCGTTCCAGCTCCTCCTTGAGGTGACTGGCGTTGTATACCTGGGCATCTGAAGATGAGCCATTGCCTGAAGCATCGATGTACATGAACTTGTAGTCAGCATCGACCATGGCGAAGAGGATGATGCTGAAGAAGCCCTTGGAGTTCAAATAAGTGGACCCCGACTTGGCTGGCACTTTGCAGACCACGTGCTTGCCATCTATGGCTCCAACGGTGTGTGGTAAGTTCCACTTCTGATACCACTGCTCTGCAACTTTCTTCCATCTTTCTTCAGTGGAGGGGTACTGGAGGAGCTCCTCCTTGTATTCTTCGATGATGGCCTGCACCACTTCTCTGACCACAATGCTGATGGTGTTGGATGGCACCCTCCAGCCGTACTGCATGCTCCTGTAGGTGGTCCCTGAGGCCAGGTGGCGCAGATTGAATGCCACCTTGAGCCCAGGTTCCAGGCTGGGCTGGAAGCCGGTGTTTACCTTGGTCAACCTGGGTGTCAGTCGCTGCACAACTTCATCAAACATGGCTGGAGGCATCCTCATGAAGTTCTGGAATGCCCGAGTGTCTTCTCTTCATTCCTGAGCTCCACCATCAGCTTGTTGTACAGTCCGTCCTCTGCTCTTCTGGCGAACCATCTTCGGACCCAGACTCTTTTTGGCTATCTCTTTTTCTTCTCGCAGTAGAGTTCACAGAGCCTGCAGATGGCTTCGCACTGTTGCAGAACGATGGTGGCTGCCGAAAGGACTTTGTTACAATCCACGGTTGGACATGACTGAATGCTGTGGAAGAGGAAGAGCCACATGAAATCTTCAAAGGTCTGCACCGCTGGGCTGCTGTTCTGAAAGTGAGATGCAGATGAGTTTCTCCCCCTTTTTATAGAAAATATAGGTTTTCCGCTAGGCATCCTCTAGGCATCCTCTAGACATCCTTAATATCCGAGATAGGTCCCCTCTGCAAACGTTTTTTCCGTTTTAAACGCTTTGTTTCCATGCTGCATCCGCTAGGCATCCGTTCTGCATCCGTTCTGCGTCTGTTCCGCTTCCTCCCTACGTCCAGGCGGATGGAGTTTCGCGGATGCCTAGCGGATGCCTAGCGGATATAGCAGATGCGTAACGGATGCGTAGCGAATGCCTAGTGGATGAGTAGCGGATGCAGAACGGACGAACTGGATACATTTTCCGCGCAAAAGTTTTGGGCAGCCCAAAACTTTTGGAGCGGATGAAATGGCAATAAACGGATGCTGGCCGGATAGAGAGGAAGCAAAACGGAGGCAGTGAGTACATCGCGTTTTCCAATGGATGGCAAGCTTTTTTGTCCATTTTACATCCTCTTTGCATCCATTGGTTCAGTGTGACATGGGCTTTACATACTGTTTCATAGTACTTTTAAAGCCCTCTCTAAATGGTTTTACAAAGTCAATATATTGCCCACAACAATCTGGGTCCTCATTTTACTGACTTCGGGAGGATGGAAGGCTGAGTCAACCTTGAGATGGTCAGATTTGAACTGCCGAACTGCTGGCAATCAGCAGTAATAAGCAGAAGTAGACTGTAGTACTGCACTCTAACCATTGTGCCACCATGGCTCAGATAAAACTGACTTTCTGAATATGACCTCCATTACAAAGTAGTCATGTTTTGGAGGCTTAAGTTGCCTGGTGCAAGACATCCACATATTATAGAAAAACTATGGAAAGTAGCTACTCTTCAGGTTTACATTGAAATCACACAGTTTTTCTGTTGTTTTGCTCCCTTTTCCATTGCAATTATCAGCAAGAGTCCAACTCTTCTTTCCTAAGAACTATAAAAATACTTACTGGCTCTGGGAATGAAAAGGAAACAGCATTTAACCAAAGGTTAACTTCTTAGTCACAATGTTTTAATCTTGCTAATTGGAAATAAAGATAGCCACTGCACTTTGGTGTCTGCAATTAGAAGGGAATGACTTCTAGAACATCACTTTTTATAAGTGATTTAGATTTTTGCAGTTTTCCATTAATTTATGATAAATACCTGCCTTTTTTCTGAGAAATGTGGGCAGTACAACATGACATATGTCATCTCTTTACCAAGAAATTATCCTGGAACTAGAAATTTACTGTAGTATATTTTCAAGTTACGGTGATCTTATAAATGTTAAGTTTTAAGAATATACAGTATATAAATGTTATTTCTGACACTAAGTATAAAGTTAAACAAAACTGACTAACTGCTGAGCTAATCTACAGTTTCTGCAAGCCAGCAATTCACATGACTCTACAAGTCAGGTTTCCCAATTTAGCACCTTTCAGATATGTTGTCACTACTACTCCTAGCACAACAGAAGGATAATTCTTTGTGTTGAGCACATAGTAGTACTACCCATTGCCTTTCTACCCTTATTTGCATACCTTAAATAGGTCTGACCTTTCATAAAATTTCTGTCAAATGACATAGATTCACGTACTTGCTCGAGTTTGCTGTCTTTGTGAAGGGTTTGCAATTGTTCATTCTATTTTCTTTATCAGAGATAAACACCTTTGTCTTTGATAAGATTACTTTTTAGATCTATGATCCTCATCACATCATATAATCTAACATTTGCTGCAAAGTATTCAGGTTCAAGATGGCAACCAGTGCAGCTTACAGAGCAGAGGTGTAACATGCATTGTTCTAAGGGCACACATATTTGCCCATGTAACTATATTCTCTGCCATCTGAAGTTTCTGAATATTTTTCAAGGGCAGCCCCATGTACAGTGCTTTGCAATAGTACAATTTGAGGTGACTAGAAAAAGAAAAACTGGAAGCATGAGCTGCCAATCCAGAAATGAGTGCAATTGTTGCACAAGAAAAAGCTGCATGAAGACTCTCCTAGCCACAACTGATCACCTGCTCATTCAGCAGGAGTCATGAATCTAGGAGGACTTCCAGATTCATTAGGTCTAAATCTGGGACAGTGCAACCTCATCCAGTAAGGCTGGCCCAGTCCTGGAACCAGTGGGTTGCAAAACTGAAAACCACTCAGTTATGTCAGGACTAAGCTGAAACCTGTGGTTCCCCATTCACCTATGACAACCTCCAGACACTGGGATAAAACATTCAAAGCATCAGTGATAAAATGACCTTTATTATCACTTTTTTCTGTGAATAGACTAGCATACATTAAAAAGTGAAACCCTGAATACCCATAGTAGCTCTATAGGCTCACCTCTACAGAATCTTGCCAAATTTCTCACCAAACAACTACAGCCCTATACAGAATCCATCACCTCACACGTACAAAACTCCTTCCACTTCATAGAAACAATAAAGGAACAAAACTTACAACCCGGTGACCTACTCATGAGCTTCGATGTCATATCCCTCTTCACTCAAGTACCTATTAAAGAAGCCTTGACAGCCATCCAAAACAAATACACCCCCCCAAGCACATCCTAGATCTGACCAACCACTGCCTAACCAACACACACTTCATCTACAATGGACAAAGATACAAACAGATAGAAGGAGCACCTCTGGGATCACCCCTCTCACCCATCATCACAAACCTATACACGGAACATTTTGAAACCTATGCTCTAGACTAATCTGAACACAAACCCAAACTCCAGCTTAGATATGTAGATGACATTTTCGTAATTTGGCCACATGGGAAAGAAAATCTGGACAACTTCCTCACACACCTCAACAGCCTACACCCCAAAAAACAATTCACCATGGAAACAGAAGCCAGCAACCAACTTCCCTTCCTGGACATCCTAATTTACAAAAAACCCAATGGCTCCCTAGGACACACCATCAACCGGAAGAAAACACACACCAACCACCAATGAAATGCACAATCCCATCTCCACCCTGCACAGATCAACTCTGTAGCCAAGACCCTCATCTCCAGAAACAAACGCCTAGCCGAAAAAGACCACCTGAGAACAGAATTACACACCCTCACAAATGTATTAATATCCAATGGATTTCAAAGAAGCACAATTACCAACCTAATCCTAAGGGAGACATCCCCCAGAAAGCGAGACACAGAACAGGACAATGGTATCGCCCTCCTCCCCTACAACAAAGGCACCACAGATAAAATCAGCAAAATTCTCCACAAACACATCAGGACAGCCTTCGGCACCGACCAAAAAATAGCCAACATCCTAAGAGACCCCAAAGACAAGATTCAGCTAGAAAAACCAAGCAGTTTATGAAATACCATGCAACAATTGCTCAGCCACAAAAATTGGACAAACCAACGGGAGAATAAATACACGCATTGCAGAACATAAGAACGCAACCAGAAAAGAAGAAAATACTTCCTTCCTTTTCCAGAACCTTAAAGCCACATGACATGAAATTAATTTTGAGGGAACCAAATTAATCTCCGATACTGAACACTTCAACAAGAGAATAATCAGGTAAGCCATTGAAATAGAGAAAAAACCCCATAACATGAATAAACAGGATGATGCCTCCTGCCTACCAGACATCTGCAAACTAGGTCTTATCAACAAACGAGTCCCAGCCACAAAAACCAACACCAGACCCAAAACAACACATGACAACACCCCCATTGTCCCTCATCAGACTAAAACCCAAACCATCCCATCGATGAAAGACAACCACTGATCAGAAATCAGACCATGAGTGCATCATCAACTGCCACACACAAATCAAGCAAATGGACACATGCCATGAATACATATCCAGGCCTCAAACGCAGAGCCAAACCAAAACCCAGAACATCACATCATAGCTACCCGCTCAGGATATCACATCAGAAAACTCAGAAGGTTACACCACAAAAGCTCAGGATGTTGCAACACAGCCAACGACCCAGGAGATTGCAACAAAAGCCCAGGATATCAAAACAATAGAACTCAGAAGATCATCACAAAGCCCATTATGCATGTTGTTACAGCACAGGAAGCTGATAAACACACAGCTAATACCTCAGCCACACATGTTCTTATGAAAAAGCCAGCCAATCTGCAAACATCAACTTCATCAACCAATCAAGAAATGACAACACAGCCAACCTTCCCACCAATATATATAGGGAGACAGCAGCTCCAATCATGCTTTACTTGCACAAGAACGAAGCTGAAAACACCAGCCTGAAGATGGCAAGTGGGACCTCGTGGAAATGTTGCCAAGATGCTATCAATCTTAAACAGGAAAAGACCCAAACACATCAAGACCTGCATACCTGTACCCATGAAATATATATATACATATGTTTTTTTCAGTTTTCGCGGGCACCTACATGAATGCAGTTCAGCCTACTTCGGGTATTATCCCACTTCATTGTAGTGCTTCCAAAGTTGTAGCAAAGCTTCAGCAGAATCTCATCTGCCATCATCAGGCTTCTGTATTGAGTTTGTATACAAACTGCATATATATATATATATGTTTTTTTAAGTTTTAGCGGGTACTTACATGTGTGCTGTTCATCTTCCTTTGGCTATTATCCCATGTCATTGTAGTGCTTTTAAAGTTGTAGCAACGTTTCAGCAGAATCTCATCTGCCATCATCAGGCTTCTGTATGGAGTTTGTATGTGGGTCAGGGTCTCACAGCCGTTGGTTTTAAATTTGAGGCTAGCCTATCCTGATTGGTTGGGAGTCTTGGATCTCTGTTCATTGGACTTGAAGTTTGATTGATTGGTGTTTCTGGTTTCTTCTGTCTGTTTTGTGGCTTTGATTGGCTGGCAACACTCTGTTCCTGTATTGCAGGCTTTCAGTGCAGCTTGGCTTCGCGTGAAAGGATGGCTATTATCTATTAGGAAGCCAGGTTTCATCTGGGTGCCTTGTGGGGGTGCGTTTGAGCTGGAGGTATCAGAGGGAGTCTGTTTGTGCCCAGGTGTTTGCCTGTTTTGTGGTGTGGAGATCTTTCTATTTGAGAGTGCAGGCTTCCAAATGATTGACAGTCTGGGGGAATCATCTCTTCTATTCATGCTTTCAGGGCTTTTTTCAATCTCTATGGCTTCTCTGATGATTCTGTGGCTGGGATTTTCTATAGTGGCTAGGATTTTGGTTCCATTGAAGTTGATGTTATGACCTGTGGCTTTCATGTGTTGGACTAGTGAGGAGGTGTGTTCCAGCTTTTTTACTGCATTTTTGTGTTCATCCATGCGGGTACTTATTTTTCTATTGGTCTGTCCAATGTATGTGGCTGGGCATGAAGCACAGGGAACTTCATATATGCCTTGGTTTTCCAGGTCAATTTTATATTTGGGGTTTTTAAGGATGGCTGCTATTTTTCTGTCCGTTTTAGAAGGCAGTCTTGATGTGATGCCTGTGTAGTATCTTACTGATTTTATCTGTAGTACCTCTTATGTAGGGCAAGATAGCTCTTCCATAGGTCTGTTGGTCTTCTAGGTCTCTGTTATGTCTTGGTGTGTTTTTGTGGATCAAGCTGGTGATTTTATTTTTGTGGAAGCCATTGGCTGTCAGTACTTTAGTGAGGGTGCATAGTTCAGTCTTTATATGTGTCTTGCTGCCGGGCATTTGGTTCTGGTGATTAGTGTTTTGGTCGTGGAATTTATCTGTGCTGGGTGGTGGTGGGATTGGGCGTTGAGGTAGCAGTTGGTGTGTGTTTTCTTCTGGTATACGGTGTGTCCTAGTGTGCCATCTGTTCTTTTGTAGATTAGTACATCTAGGAATGGTAGTTGTTTGTTTCTGCTTCCATGGTGAACTTGATTTTGGGGTGTGTGCTGTTTAGGTGTGTTAGGAAATTGTTTAGGTTTTCTTTTCCATGGGGCCAAATCACAAATGTGTCATCGATGTTTCTTAGCCATAGTTTGGGTTTGTGGGTGGCATTAGCCAGGGCTCTGGATTCGAATTCTTCCATGAACAGGTTTGCAATGATGGGTGACAGTGGTGATCCCATAGGGGCTCCTTCAATTTGCTTGTATCTTTTTCCTTTGTATATGAAATATGTGTTGGTTAGGCAGTGTTCTGTTAGTTCCATGAGGTGTTTGGCTGGTTGGTATTTATTTTTGATGATTTCAAGAGCTTCTTTTATCGGGACTTGAGTGAATTCAGCTCACCAGCTCAAATCCCCCAGTAACTAAGACTAACCTGAGCACAACTAAGCTCCCACCTGAACAGAACACACTCCCAGCCAATCAGTATACAGCCAAATCCCCAACCAATGAGAACACCCCCCACCCACTTAGAACATAACCAAGCCCCCACCCAATCAAGTCACACCCCCACTATCAGTTAAAAGGAAGAAGTAGCTGCAAGCTCACATTACTCTGAGAAGCCCAGAGCCGAAGAAACAAGCCTGAGGATGATGAATGAGAATTCATTGAAACGTTGCCCAGATACTTCCAATTTTACATGGGAGAAAACCCGAATAACCAACAATCAATATACAAATACCCGGGAAAACCTCAGAAAACAAATATATATATATGTGCTATTCAGCTTCCTTCGGGAATTATCCCACGTCATTCTAGTGCTTTTAAAGTTGTAGCAAAGTTTCAGCAGAATCTCATCTGGCAACATCAGGCTTCTGTATTAAGTTTGTATGTGGATCAGGGTCTCACAGACGTTGGTTTTAAATTTGAGGCTAGCCTATCCTGATTGGCTGGAAGTCTTGGTCTGTGTTTATTGGACTTAGAGTTTGTTTGATTGTTGTTTCTGGTTTCTTCTGTCTGTTTTGTGGCTTTGATTGGCTGGCAACACTCTGTTCCTGTGTTGGAGGCTTTCAGTGCAGCTTGGCTTCGTGTGAAAGGACGACTGTTATCTATTAGGAAGCGAGGTTTCATCTGGGTGCCTGGTGGGGGTGTGTTTGAGCTGGAGGCATCAGAGGGAGTCTGTTTGTGCTCAGGTGTTTGCCTGGCTTGTGGTGTGGAGATCTTTCTATTTGAGAGTGCAGGCTTCCAAATGATTGACAGTCTGGTGGAATCATCTCTCCTATTCATGCTTTCAGGTCTTTTTTCAATCTCTATGGCTTCTCTGATGATTCTGTGGCTGGGGTTTTCTATAGTGGCTAGGGTTTTAGTGCCATTGAAGTTGATGTTGTGACCCGTGGTTTTCATGTGTTGGACTAGTGAGGAGATGTGTTCCAGCTTTTTTACTGAATTTTTGTGTTTATCCAGGTGGGTACTTATTCTTCCATTGGTCTGTCCAATGTATGTGGCCGGGCATGATGCACAGGGAACTTTGTATATGCCTTGGTTTTCCAGGTCAATTTTGTCTTTCGGGTTTTTAAGGATGGCTGCTATTTTTTTGTCTGTTTTGAAGGCAGTCTTGATGTGATGCCTGTGTAGTATCTTACTGATTTTGTCTCTAGTACCTCTTATGTAGGGCAGGATAGCTGTTCCATGGGTCTGTTGATCTTCTAGGTCTCTGTTATGTCTTGGTGTGTTTTTGTGGATCAAGCTGGTGATTTTGTTTTTGTGGAAGCCGTTGGCTGTCAATACTTTAGTCAGGGTGCATAGTTCAGTCTTTATATGTGTCTTGTCTGCCAGGCATTTGGTTCTGGTAATTAGTGTTTTAGCCACGGAATTTATCTGTGCTGGGTGGTGGTGGGATTGGGCGTTGAGGTAGTGGTTGGTGTGTGTTTTCTTCTAGTATACGGTGTGTCCCAGTGTGCCATCTGTTCTTTTGTAGAGTAGTACATCTAGGAATGGTAGTTGTTTGTTTATTTCTTGTCTGCCAGGCGTTTGGTTCTGGAAATTAGTGTAATTATAACTAGCCACATAAGCAAAGAAATCCAACAAACGATCATCCCAAGAGAAAAATCTTCTAGATGCCCCAAATTATATGGCCTCCCAAAAATACACAAAGAAGGCATACCTCTCAGACCCATAGTCAGCTCCAAAGGAGCACCATTACAAAACCTAGCTAAACACTTATCAAAACAACTACAGCCCCATGCTGAAACCGCAGCTTCATATGTACAAAACTCATACCACTTCTTAGAAATGATCAAAGATCTACACATGGAACAAGAAGATCTGCTTGTAAGTTTCGACGTGGTTTCACTATTCACTCAAGTCCCCATAAAAGAAACTCTTGAAATCATCAAAAATAAATACCAACCAGCTAAAGACCTCATGGAACTAACAGAACACTGCCTAACCAACACATATTTCATATACAAAGGACAAAGATACAAGCAAATTGAAGGAGCCCCTCTGGGATCACCACTGTCACCCGTCATTGCAAATCTGTTCATGGAAGAATTCGAATCCAGAGCCCTGGCTAATGCCACCCACAAACCAAAACTATGGCTGAGATACATCAATGACACATTTGTGATTTGGTCCCATGGAAAAGAAAACCTAAACAATTTCTTAACAAACATAAACAGCACACACCCCAAAATCAAGTTCACCATGGAAATGGAAATAAACAAACAACTACCATTCCTAGATGTACTAATCTACAAAAGAACAGATGGCACACTGGGACACACCGTATACTAGAAGAAAACACACACCAACCGCTACCTCAACGCCCAATCCCACCACCACCCAGCACAGATAAATTCCGTGGCTAAAACACTAATTACCAGAACCAAATGCCTGGCAGACAAGACACATATAAAGACTGAATTGTGCACCCTGACTAAAGTATTGACAGCCAACGGCTTCCACAAAAACAAAATCACCAGCTTGATCCACAAAAACACACCAAGACATAACAGAGACCTAGAAGATCAACAGACCTATTGAACAGCTGTCCTGCCCTACATAAGAGGTACTAAAGATAAAATCAGTAAGATACTACACAGGCATCACATCAAGACTGCCTTCAAAACAGAAAAAAAAATAGCAGCCATCCTGAAAAACCCCAAAGACAAAATTGACCTGGAAAACCAAGGCATATACGAAATTCCCTGTACATCATGCCCGGCCACATACATTGGACAGACCAGTAGAAGAATTAGTACCCGCCTAGATGAACACAAAAATGCAGTAAAAAAGCTGGAACACACCTCCTCACTAGTCCAACACATGAAAACCACAGGTCACAACATCAACTTCAATGGCACTAAAACCCTAGCCACTATAGAAAACCCCAACCACAGAATCATCAGAGAAGCCATAGAGATTGAAAAAAGACCTGACAGCATGAATAGAAGAGATGATTCCACCAGACTGTCAATCATTTGGAAGCCTGCACTCTCAAATAGAAAGATCTCCATGCCACAAGCCAGGCAAACACCTGGGCAAAAACAGACTCCCTCTGATAGCTCCAACCCAAACACCCTCCCACCAGGCACCCAGGTGAAACCCAGCTTGCTAATGAATAGCAGCTTGCTAATGAAGAGCAGCCGTCCCTTCACACGGAGCCAAGCTGCACTGAAAGCGTCCAACACAAGAACAGAGTGTTGCCAGCCAATCAAAGCCACAAAACAGACAGAAGAAACCAGAAACACCAGTCAATCAAACTCCAAGCCCAATGAACACAGATCCAGGCTCCCAGCCAATTAGAATGGACTAGCCTCAAATTTGAAACCAGGAACTAACTCTATCCAGAAGCCTGAGGATGGCAGATGAGATTCTGCTGAAACGTTGCTACAACTTTAACAGAACTACAATGACGTGGGATAATACCCGAAGGAAGCTAAACAGCATATATATATATATATATTTATATATATATATTAATTTACAATACATAGTGGAGTATTAACAATATTGATATGATATGGGGGGAAAAGCTGTTACAGAATCTAGTTGCACTTCTTCAGATACTCTGAAGTTACCTCCCAGAAGGGACATACTGGGGCCTATCAGTGAGTAAATCTAAAATCCAATTGTAGAAAGGAGTATTGAAACCAAAAAGATCCAATTTATCGACTAAATGCTGAGTAATTTTCATATTAAATGTTGAACTGAAGTTGACAAACAGTTCGCATGTATTTTTTTCATTGAAGTGCATCAGGGTCAGATGGAAAACATAGAAATAGCATCCTCAGTGGAATGATTTGGATGGCAGGCTGGATACAATAAGGTCCTTTATCAGCCTTTCAAAACATTTCATAATGTTTGATGTAAGTGCAACTGGATGATAATCATTGAGTCACATATAATAATTAAGACCAGTAATGATGAGGTATTTCTATGTAAGTAGCCACAGGCTTTTGAGGAAAAGTAGGACAAGGTGTAAAAGTTATAGAAGTATTATCTGAATGACCACAGACCTGCTATTCTTTGGGTAGGATTGCCTCAGTGTTTTTCTTCCATCTGAGCTCAGTTGTGGGAGAGAAAAAGAAAACAGGAGAACTTATAAAAGATGCCACTGGGTGTTTTCATTCAGGAAAAACGTTCTTTCAAATTCAAATGGATTCATTCCTAGATAAATTCATACAAGCATCATATCCTGAGATAATCCTGACTTGTACATCCAAGTGATACTTGTATTTAGAATGTTTGTCCTTTTTCCATAACTTTATTCTCTTTAGATATATTGGCTGGAAATTCTGAAATGCAGACTCCAAATGAATATAGGACGCAGAAATTAGGGAAGATCTGGCTTGCTCTATCTTTGCTATGCAATTTTGATGCAATTATTCATACTCAGCCTAACCCTCATTCCAAGATTGATATGAAAATAAGGATGAAGAAGAATATTTTACTTTCCCTCAAATGGAAGGAAGTTGAATAAGAATGTAGTCAGTGTTTACGTTTAAAAGCAACACTTCCCTGCTTGTTCGTTTGAAAAAGAACTTCCAATGATGACTTTTCAACTCAGTTCTCTGTCATTTGTCTTTATCTGCTTGGTCTGCTACTTTGAAGGGTGGGCCGTTCAGGCATTCTGAGGAAGGCAATTTAGTGATGCTAAAGAGTACTGATACAAGTTGGATTAAGATGAGTCAATCCTTTTAAGACTGTGTTACTGAAAATATTGAATGCTACTGGTAATAAGTAGTGTAGTGTTTTGAGAGTGCTTTATAAAGAATGTTTCATGTCTGATATCAGCTTTTTCACATAGATATATTTTTATTTTCCAATTTTAGGGAAAGGTTAATGTACTTTTTCTGACTGATGGAAGCACTTGGTAGATGGGATTGTTCTTCATCCTAAGTTCATATAGTTGAGCATTTATTACATACTTGACTTTATTCAGAAAGACTTCTCTTGTCTATAGAATAAATCAAATGCAAGTTTTTTTGAGAGCTTTATCATTTTTTAAGTCTGTTTTATCTATTTTTTTGAATGCATCTTGGAAGCTTCTCCAAGTCCTACCTGTCAATGACTACTTCAGCTTCAACCACAATAACACATGGGCAAACAATAGATACAAGCTCAAAATAAATCACTCCAAACTCGATTGCAGAAAATACAACTTCAGCAACAGAGTGTAGGCTCATGCAATCTTGACAGATTGTATTTATAAACACCCAAGTTATCCAGCAGCTTGCTCTTCCCGAGACCAACATCTGTGAACTATCCTTAAATATTACATTTCAATTCTTACTATGTTACAGAGCATCTGGTTATGACATCGAACATGTAAACAAGCTAAATTCACTACTAACATGGGCAACATCCTGCTCACACGCTTTTATCTTTCTTGGTGACTTCAATCTACCTCATATTAACTGGACCCTAAACGAATGTACAGCTGAACCCATACACACAACCTTCTACAGTGCTGTTACAAATCTAGGACTGGAACAACTAGTAACCAACAATACCAGACTTAACAACTGCTTCAATCTCATCTTCTGCAATAATTTGAATTTAATTTATGGAATACAAACTAAAGAACCCTTTTCCAACAGTGACCACAATATGATTGACTTTTGCCTCAACATACATCCACACAAAAATGATGTGATTCCCAATTATAACTTCAAAAAAAGGCAACTATGATCTTATGGACAACAATCTCTCATCCCTTGATTGGCAATCTCTATTCACTGGATGCAATACTGTAGAAGACCATTTCAGTATATTTTTACTTGAAGTCAAAAGAGTCATCAAACTATATGTACCAATAACAACTTCCAAAACAAACAAAAAAACAAACAAAAAACAGATTATCCATAACAATAAAGAAACTTCAATCCAAAAAGAGATCACTCAGGCGGAAAAACAAATATGGTCATGTTGCCAACTTCAGAAACCGATACAAAAATTTATGCCACCAGAAAAATAACTGAATGCACCAATTATCACATTAAGCAAGAGGAAAACCTTCTACGCACCAATTCCGCCCACGCTTTTCACAATTTTGTAAACAACAAACTAAAAGACTCAAGGTCCATCCCACCCTTGACAGGACCTAATTGTAAAGTCTGCAACGATGACACTATTAAGGCCAACCTCTTTAATACATTCTTTGGCTCAGTATTTGTAAAGAGCAATGGATCAGGCCCGGTATTTCCTAACTGAACCACAGAAAACTACAATGATCTAATACATATCGATTTTACAGAAGACAATGTTGAATTTAGATTGCACTACGCAATCTAAAACCATCTCTATCTGTTGGACCAGACAGAATATGTGCCTACTTCTTAAAAAAGCTATCCACTGCCAAACCTCTAAGCATAATCTTTGAAAAATCTTTCAGGACCAGCTCCTTGCCTAACCTATGGTCACAAGCCACGGTCATCCCCATCTTCAAAAAGGGAGACCCCAGCCTAGTTGAAAATTACAGACTAATCTCCTTATGCTGCGTCACCTGTATGGAATAATGGAATTATTGAATCAATAATTCCAATTATTGGAATTATTCCATTATTCCATTATTAATTATTGGAATTATTCAATTATTCCATTATGGAACAATGGAATAATGGAATCACTTATTAACCAATCCATTATCCTCCACTTAGAGATAAACAACCTACTTTCCAAAAAACAATTTGGTTTCAGGAAAAAACTGTCCTGGAATCTGCAACTCTTACACTGCAAAAACATATGGACTATACAACGCGATCAGGGCAAAACAATAGACACGATCTACATAGATTTCTATAAAGCCTTTGATTCAGTGGTACACTACAAACTACTCCTAAAACTAAAATCTTATGGTATCTCTGGACACATGCATAACTGGATAGAAGCATTTCTGTCAAACAGACAACAAATGGTCAAAATTAGGAGTGTCCTATCAAATTCTGTACCTGTCAATAGTGGTGTCCCCCAAAGCAGTATTCTAGGACCAACCCTCTTTATACTCTGCATAAATGACCTCTGTGATCATATTAAGAGCAACTGTGTTCTCTTCGCTGATGATGTAATGTTCAAAAGAACAGACAATACTGCTACCCTTCAAAAAGATCTTGACTATGTATCAGAATGGTGAAACAAATGGCAACTTCAAATCTCAACAAATAAATTCTCGGTTTTACATATTGGCAAAAAAAATCAGAAAATAAAATTCAAGCTGAATTGACAAGATCTTGATGATCCAAGCTCTGTAAAAAACCCTGGAATACTCATCTCTAATGATCTAAAGGCCCTGTCACACTGGCCAAAGGATGCAAAAAGTTTGTAAAAAGGACAGAGCGGACGAGAAAAATGTTCCATCCGTTGTTATCCGCTTTCAAAAGGGGCAAAAATTTGCATAACCAGAGCGGACAACACGGAAAGGAACGGACGGGGGGAGGACATAGGGCAGATGGAAAGCGGATGCTCCACAGAAGCCTAGCAGATGGAAGTGGATGAGAGTGGATGGCACATCTGCAAGGCTTCTGGGGGAGCGCAGCAAAGCAGACACGGAACGGAAAGAGTGGATGCAGAGCAGACACCGAGCGGATGCACAGCGGATGCCGAGCGGACGAAGCGGATGCAGAGTGGAAGCCTAGCGGATGCCTAGCGTTCACTGTGCATGTGGGGAGGATGCATTGCATCAGCCCCGTGGATATAAAGGGAAGCAGCTCCCAAGCAGGTCACCATTCAGAGGAAAGACCTGCTTCCAGACAGAGCTCTCCAGCCAGCCAGCCAGCCAGCCAGCCAGCAACCCAACAACCATGGGGAAGAAACGGAAGCCTCTGCCATCTGCTGCCAGCCCTGGCAACAGGGACAGGGCCACCCTCCCACCCCCTGACCCTGACTCTGCTTCTGCTGGGGCTTTGCTGCCCGGCCTCGATCTTCTGGTGCTGGGCCTTCTGCTGATGCTGCTTCTGTAGTTGGTGCTTCTGCTGATGCTGCTTCTGGTGGTGGTGCTTCTGCTGGTGCTTACTCTGCTGATGCTGCTTCTGTAGTTGGTGCTTCTGCTGATGCTGCTTCTGGTGGTGGTGCTTCTGCTGGTGCTTACTCTGCTGGCACTGCTCCTGGTGCTGGTGCTTCTGCTGGTGCTTACTCTGTTGGCGCTGCTCCTGGTGCTGGTGCTTCTGCTGATGCTTACTCTGCTGGTGCTTCTCCTGGTGCTGGTGCTTCTGCTGGTGCTTACTCTGCTGGCACTGCTCCTGGTGCTGGTGCTTCTGCTGGTGCTTACTCTGCTGGAGCTGCTCCTGGTCCTGCTGGTCCTGCTGGTGCTCCTGGTCCTGCTGGTGCTCCTGGTCCTGCTTGTGCTCCTGGTCCTGCTGGTCCTGCTGGTGCTCCTGGTCCTGGTCCTGGTCCTGCTGGTGCTGCAGGTGCTGCTGGTGCTCCTGGTCCTGCTGCTGCTGCTGCTGCTGCTGCTGCTGCTGCTGGTTGTGGTCCTGCTGGTCCTGCTTTTGCTGCTACTGTTGTTGCTGCTGCTGCTGCTGGTGGTGATGGTGTGGAGGAGCAGCCCCTACAACCTTGAAGCCCCTCTGATGAGGGCCCATATGACCCTGCCAAAGGGAGGAAGAGGCAGACATGGGGACAGAAGAGGAGGCAATACAACATAGGAGAGGAACATGAGGAGGAGGTGCTGGAGTGGCTGAGGGAGAACGAGTATCGATGGCGGAAGGGAAACAGGCTCTATCGAGACACAAAAAGGAAGCAGGCTGCTTGGAGAGAGAAGGCGGACAGCCTGGGCTACACTTCGGAGGTACTCCTCGGCTGGTGGAAGCACATACACACCTGGTACGGGAAGCTGCACCTCAAGAAATCTGGCCAGGCCGCGGTCAAGCTGACAGACAGAGAGACCTACGTGATGGCCAGGTTCAGCTTCCTGGAGGGTGAGATCCACCACCGAGGAGCAGCTCCTCTCACAACCCTCTCTCTCAGGCAGCCTGCTGAGAGCCAGTCCTCTTCTGGCAGAGAGTCAGCTCCTGTGTCCAGGCAGGTGTCTGTGGAGCATGCCACGACGGAGACCCCTCCAACAGCTGCACTACCCATGGCGGAGCATGTGGAGGACCCCCTGACACAGTGGGAGAAAGGAGACGGCACTTCCACCACAGCCCAACCCGCATCCACCCCCAGCTCCACCTCCACAGAAAGGCAGAGAGGCAATCCGGAGGGGCAGAGCCACACTTTCCTGCTGGAGATAAGAGACACCATCAGGAGCAGCGTAGATCTCCTCTCTCAACTGGTACACACCGACACCCCATCCTCCAACCGCTAGCCCTTCCTCACCTATGTCAACCAGACCCTCATGAACATGACAGAACCCCGGTACCAGGTGGTGAAGGACAGGATCACCGATCTTCTTCACAACCCTCCAGACCAAGATGAACCTGCTCCCACCCAGTCCAGCTCTGCTCCTCCACCCCAGGTGATGTCACTGCCCTTCCAAGGCTTTCCACAGGCCCTACCCTACCAAGGCTACGGCTACCAGGAGGTCCAACAGCACAGGCAACCCTTCCCAGTCCAGGTACAGGTACATCGGACGCCACCGGTGCCACTGATGCCACCAATGCCACCCACGCCACCGATGCCAACTACACCACCGATGTCAGAACTCACCCAGCTGCAGACCAGACAGCCCCATTACACTGCTCCTTCCTCCACCCCACAGCCAAGCTCAGCCTCAGTACATCTGTCATTGGTATTAGGGCTGACACCCCATGTCATGGAGGAAGGGGCTCTCAACATCACGGGGCTGAGCCAGCTGTCTTGAGAGCTTCCTCAACACACCATCCCCTGTTGTCTTCTCGGGGCCAGGCACCACAGTGGCGCTTCAGACCAGCACTCTAGCAGCAGCCACCTCCACAGCACCTGGACCCTTCACCCCTGAGACTGGGCACGCCTCCGAGTGATCAAGAAGAGTGCCAGAGACTGGGTGGCTACCTGTTGACTTTGTTTTTGCTTTGGACACTTGACTTGGGTCATTTTTCCTTTACAGGTTGTTATTAATAAAGATTATCTTTGCTTCACACACTTGCTTCATTTATTTTATTAAATAAAGTCTTGGTGGAAACTTTTAGAAATGGTTTAAGCCTTTGAATGCTTGTGGGATGGGTAAGGATAGCTATTAGATGGGCAGGGATACCTTTGGGATGGGTAATAGCTGTTGGATGGGCAGGGATACCTTTGGGATGGGTAATAGCTGTGGGATAGATAAACCTCCAGTGCAAGCATAGTGGGACTGTATGGTTCACCCTGCCAGGTGCCACACCTATGGCCCTTTATTATCAATAATAATGTAATCATTCATCCACACATGTCAACATAAACAGAACTCTTTATTAAATGCCCTGTTCATTGTAGGCCCACCCAACATACATGACCCAATCATCTACCATCCTGTCTTGCCACTCCACTGCTCCAGCTGGGGAGTTGCACCAGTGTCTCAGGAGGTTGCGCTGCTTCTTCCCTTCACATGAATCACTGTTGGGGCCTTGCACATCCTTAGTGTCTATCAGGTTTCGCCCTTGCCTCCATTCCCCAGGCTCCATGTCCCCATTGCCTTGTTGGAGGTCCCCGAGCCTGTTCTGCAAGACTGGGTAGCGGGTGCGCATGAGATTGGGCAGGATGCAGTAAGCTTCCACGATCGTCCTCACAGTCTCTGGGTGATGCTGCATGGTGGTGAGAAGTACCTGGAACCTGTTGGCCAGGATGCCAAAGGCGTTCTCCACCACCCGCCTTGCCCTGGACAGCCTGTAGTTGAAGATCCTCTCTTCATGGGTGATGAGTCTGGAGGTGTAGGGCTTCATGAGGTAGGTTCTGAGGGAAAAGGCGTCATCCCCCACGATGAAGTAGGGCACATCTTGTGTGTCGTTGGGCAGGGGGTCTGGATCTGGAAAGCCCATGATGAGGTTGCGTTCCAGCCTCTCCTTGAGGTCACTGGCATTGTATACCTGGGCATCTGAATCTGACCCCGTTGCCTGAAGCATCGATGTACATGAACTTGTAGTCAGCATCGACCATGGCGAAGAGGATGATGCTGAAGAAGCCCTTGTAGTTGAAATAAGTGGACCCCGACTTGGCTGGAGCTTTGCAGGCCACGTGCTTCCCATCTATGGCTCCAACGGTGTGGGGGAAGTTCCACCTCTGATACCACTGCTCTGCAACTTTCTTCCATCTTTCTTCAGTGGAGGAGTACTGGAGGAGCTCCTCCAGGTATTCTTCGATGCTGGCCTGCACCACTTCTCTGACTACAATGCTGATGGTGTTGTGTGGCACCCTCCAACCGTACTGCATGCTCCTGTAAGTGGTCCCTGAGGCCAGGTGGCACAGAGTCAGTGCCACCTTGAGGCCAGGGTCCAGGCTGGGCCGGAAGTTGGTGCTCTGCTTGGTCAACCTGGGTCTCAGCCACTCCACAACTTTGTCAAACATGGCTGGAGGCATCCTCATGAAGTTCTGGAATGCACGAGTGTCTTCGTTCCTCAGCTCCACCATCAGCTTGTTGTACAGTCCATACTCTGCTCTTCCCCCGATCCATCTTCGGACCCAGACACTTCTTGGCCGCCTCCTTTTCTTCCCATAGAACAGTTGAAAGAGCCTGTAGATGGCTTCGCACTGTTGCAGAACGATGGTGGCTACCAAAAGGAGTGTGTTACGATCCATGGTGGACATCAATAGATGCTGTGGAAGAGCAAGAGGCAGATGAAGGCTGCAGAGGTCTGCACAGCAGGGGTGCTGGACTGAAAGTGAGATCCAGGTGAGGTGCTCCCCCTTTTTATAGGCAATATAGGTTTTCCACTATGTGTCCTTTTGCATCCTCTAGGCATCCTCTAGAAATCCTTAATATCCGAGATAGGTCCCCTCTGCGAATGTTTTTCCCGTTTTAATGCTTTGTATGCGAGCTTCATCCTTTCTACGTCCATGCTACTAACTTTGCGTGTCCGTTCTGCATCCGTTTCGCTTCCTCCCTGTGCCTGTTTTCCGCTGGAGCAGAGTTGAGTTTCACGGATATGGAGTGGACGCCTTGCAGATATAGCGGGCTCGTAACGGATGATGACGGATGTAGAACGGATGTTCCCCATATGTGTTGCGGATGCAGAACGGATGCGTTTAATACATTTTCCGCTCAAAAGTTTTGAGCAGCTCAAAACTTTTTGAGCGGATGGAACCTCAGTCGACGGATGCTGGATGGATAGAGAGGATGAAAAACGGAGGCAGTGAGTACAGAACGGATGAATCGCGTTAACCAACAGATGGCAAGTGTTTCTCTCCATTTTACATCCTCTTTCCATCCATTGGTGCAGTGTGACATGGGCTTAAGTGCTAGAGCCCACTGTAACTACATAGCCAAAAAGGCATTAAGAGTTGTTAACCTAATCCTATGTAGCTTTTCCTGGTAATATCACACTACTAACTTGAGCATACAAAACATTTTCTAGATCAATACTCGAATACAGCTCATCAGTTTGGAACCCATATTATGTATCTGATATTAGCACATTTGAGAAAGTCCAGAAATATTTCACAAGAAGAGTTCTCCACTCCTCTACTCTTTGGAGAATACCTTATGCCACCAGACTTGAAATTCTAGACCTAGAAAACCTTGAATTATACCATCTTTGGTCTGATCTAAGTATGGTATTTAAAATCATACATTGCAATGACTTACCTGTCAATGAATACTTCAGCTTCAACCATAGCAATATAAGAGCACATAATAGATACAAATTCAAGGTTAATCGCACCAAACTTGATTGAAGGAAATATGACTTCAGTAACAGAGTGGTCAATGTCTGGAATACTCTACCTGACTCTGTGGTTTCTTCCCCAAACCCAAAAAAACTTTAACCTTAGACTGTCTACTATTGATCTCATCCCTTTCCTAAGAGGTCTGTAGGGGGCATACATAAGTGCACCAATGTGCCTACAGTCCCTGTCCTATTGTTTCTTTTTATTTTTGTTATATATACCCATTTCATGTAGTCATAACTATGTATATACTTATACCTATTATCTCTTAAGCAATTGATAAATCAAAAAAAAAAAAGATATTATATATATATATATATTTACTAATTTTTACTGATTCACTTTCTTTCTGATGATAATAGCCCAATAACTTGAATGAGAGTGAATATTTATTTATGGATTTTTATTTTAATTTGCTTTTTCCGGTACTTCCCTTTTTATGTATTTCTCTTTTTAGTCAGGTCTTTTTTAAAATGGTTGCTTGATTGTCATACTTTCAAAGCTACTTGAAAGTAGTTTTCTTGCTTTGAAATTTTGGGGCTGGGCTATTATTCTGTGTTGATTTTTTTTTTTTTTGCCTTTTTTGTCTGTTTTACAATCATCCTGAGGCAATTTGTTGGAAAGGAATCTGATTATCTACTCACCTTCCCCCTCCCTCCAAAAAGGTAAAGAATAATAGAATGATAAAATTAGAAGGAACCTTGGAGATCTTCCAGTCCAACTCCTTGCTCAAACAGGAGACCCTGTTTCATTTCAGAAAATTGTTGTCCAATCTTTTCTTAAAATCGTCCAGTATTGGAGCACCCACAACTTTATTCCACTGATTAATTGTTCTCACTGTCAGGAAATGTCTCCTTAAGCCCATGTCACACTGAACCAATGGATGCAAAGAGGATGTAAAATGGACAAAAAAGCTTGCCATCCGTTCGAAAACGCGATGTACTCACTGCCTCCGTTTTGCTTCCTCTCTATCTGTCCAGCATTTATTGACATTTATTGACGTTTATTGACATTTCAACTGCTCCAAAAGTTTTGGGTTGCCCAAAACTTTTCCGCAGAAAATGTATCCAGTTCATCCATTCTGCATCCGCTACGCATCCGCTATGCATCCGTTACACATCCGCTATATCCGCTAGGCATCTGCAGGGCATTTAATAAAGAGTTGTGTTTGTGTTGACATGTGTGGATCAATGCTTACATTGTTATTGATAAAAAAGGACCCTAGGTGTGGCACCTGGGAGGGTAAACCATACAGTCCCACTATGCTTGCACTGGAGGTTTATCTATCCCACAGCTATTAGCCATCCCAAAGGTATCCCTGCTCATTCCACAGGTATCCCTGCCCACCCCACTGCAATCTTAACCCATCCCAAAAGCATGCAAAGGCTTAAACCATTTCTAAAATTTTCCACCAAGACTTCATTGAAAAAAAGGAATGAAGCAAGTGTGTGAATCAAAGATAAACTTTATTGAACAATAAGCTGGAACAGAAAAATGACCAAATAAAGTGTCCAAATAAAGTCCACAGGTAACCAGCTACCTGGTCTCTGGCACTCTTATCGTTCACTCGGAGGTGTGGCCAGTCTCAGGGGTGAAGGGTCCAGGTGCTGTGGTGGTGGGTGGTGCTGGAGTGCCTGGCCCCGAGAGGACAACAGGGGACGGTGTATTGAGGAAGGTGTCGGACAGCTGGCTCAGCCCCGGGATGGTGAGAGGTCCTTCCTCCATGCCATGGGGTGTCAGCCCCAGTACTGATGACAGATGTACTGAGGCCGGGCTTGGCTGTGGGGTGGAGGAAGGAGCAGTGTAATGGGGCTGTCTGCTCTGCAACTGGGTGAGGACTGTCGTGGGTGGCATCGCTGTCATCGGTGGCATCATTGGTGTGGGTGGCATCGGTGGCATCAGTGGAACCGGTGGCAACGGTGTTGCCCGATGACTCTGTGCCTGGACTGGGAAGGGCTGCTGCCTGTGCTGCTGAACCTACTGGTAGCCGTAGCCCTGGTAGGTGAGGACCTGTGGGAAGCCTTGGAATGGGACGGACATCACCTGGGATGGAGGAGCAGACCTGGACTGGGTGGGAGCAGGTTCCTCCATGTTTCTGAGGGTCTGGTTGACATAGGTGAGGAAGGGCTTGCGGTTGGAAGAGGAGGAGTCGGTGTGGACCAGCTGAGAGAGGAGATCTATGCTGGTGTGGATGGTGTCCCTGATCTCCAGCAGGACAGTGTGGCTCTGACCCTCCTGCTGTCCAGATCTCTGCCTTTCTGCGGAGGTGGAGCTGGGGGGGGGGTGGATGCGGCTAGGACTGTGGTGGACTTGATGTCTCCTTTCTCCCACCGCACCAGGGAATCCTCCACACACTCCATCACGCTTACCACACCTGTCCGCAGGTTCTCTGCTGTAGCACGCTCCACAGAAACCTGCATGGAGACAGGGACTGACTCTTGGCCAGAAGAGGACTGGCTCTCAGCAGGCTGCCGGAGAGAGAGGGTCGTGAGAGGGGATGGTGGTGCACCTCGGTGGCGGACCTCACCCTCCAGGAAGCTGCACCTGGCCATAACGTAGGTCTCTCTGTCTGTCAGCTTCATAGTGGCCTGGCCAGATTTCTTGAGGTGCTGCTTCCCGTACCAGGTGTGCATGTGCTTCCACCAGCCGAGGAGCACCTCTGAAGTGTAACCCATACTCTCCGCCCTCTCTCTCCATGCAGCCTGCTTCCTTTTGGTGTCCCTGTACAGCCGGTGTCCCTTCCGCCACAGATAGTCTTTCTCTCTCAGACACTCCAGCACCTCATCCTCGTGCGCCTCCTCAATATCGTATTGCCTCCTCTCCCGTTGTCGCATATGCCTCTTCCTCCCTTTGGCAGGACCAGATGGGCCCTCATCAGAGGGGCTCCCAGGTAGTAGGGGCTGCTCCTCCACACCACCACCAGCAGCACCAGCACCAGCAGGATCATCATCATCATCATCATCAGCAGCATCATCATCATCATCATCATCATCATCCTCACCAGCAGGATCATAATCATCATCATCATTAGCAGCAGCAGCAGCAGGATCATCATCAGCAGCAGCAGCAGCGGTAGCAACCGCAGGATCAGCAGCAGCAGGACCAGCAGGACCAGGATCAGCAGCAGTAGAGTAAGCACCAGCAGGGCCAGCAAGCCCAGGAGCACGAGCAGGACCAGGAACACGAGCAGGACGAGCAGGACGAGCAAGATCAGGAGCACGAGCAGGACGAGCAGGATCAGGAGCAGCTTCAACAGAGTAAGCACCAGCAGAAGCACCACCGCCAGGAGCAGCTTCAGCAGAAGCCCCAGCAGAAGCAGAGTCAGGGGCAGGGGGCAGGAGGTTGGCCCTGTCCCTCTTGCCAGGGATGGCGGCAGGCTGCTGAGGCTTTCACTTCCTCCCCATGGTTTTGGGGTTGCTGGCTGGCAGGGAGGCTGGCAGACACCAAGGCTGGCAAGAAGCCAGGCATGAAGGCTGGCATGAAGGCTGGCAGGAAGCCAGGCATGAAGGCTGGCAGGCAGGCACCAAGGCTAGCAGGAAGCCTGGCAGGTTGGCTGGCAGGAAGCCTGGCAGGAAGCCTGGCAGTTAGGCTGGCAGGTAGGCTGGCAAGAAGCCTGGCAGGAAGCCTGGCAGGAAGGCAGGCAGGCAGGCAGGCACCAAGGCTGGCTGTAAGGCAGGCTGGCCACAAGGCTGGCAGGCAGGCATGCAGGCAGGGCAGGCAAGGAACTCGAAGTGTCCAGCAGCAGGTCTTTCCTCGGAATGCTGGCCATGTGCGAGCTGCTTCCCTTTATATCCGGGCGGCTTACGCAATGCATCCCCCCCACATGTGAAATTAACGCTCGGCATCTGTTCCGCTTCCACTGTGCATCCGTTAGGCTTCCGCTGTGCATCCGCTTCATCTGCTGTGCATCTGCTCTGCATCCGCTGTATCCGTTCCACATCCACTTTGCTGAGGCCGCCCGGAAGCCTAGCGGATGCGCCATCCGCTCTCATCTGCTTCCATCCACTGGGCTTCCGTTCTGCATCCGCTTCGCATCCACCCTGCATCCTCCCCGCGTCCGTGTTATCCGCTCCAGTTATGCAAATTTTTTCCCCTTTTGAGAGCGGATAACAACGGATGGAACATTTTGCTCGTCTGCTGTGTCCTTTTTGCATCCATTGGCCAGTGTGACATGGGCTTTAGTTCTTGATTGGTTCTCTCCTTGATTAGTTTCCATCCATTGCTTGGATTGACAAGATTCCGAAAGATGGAACGCAGAGTTCTTGGTATTACAAGGAAGGTGAAGGTAATGTTATTTTTAAATACTGCAGTCCCTAAAGCATCCTAAAAATATGCTAGAGAAGCAGAAACATCTTTTATATGAGGAAAAAAATAAAGAATTTGGAAGACAAATTTTAGTATAGATTTGATAAAGTTTTGAAGTGTTGAGGATGTGCAATAGGAAAACACATCCTTTATCTGCATTGAAAACTGTTAGTGATATCTGATAACTGACTAAAATTAGTTTATAGTTTACAAAAGCTTCTAATTATTTGTTAAGAAGCTAATAAACTATCAAACACTTAAGCTTGAGGAGTGTTATTGCTATAAGTAAAAACCAGGCAAATTTTACTTGTCCTATAACTGTTTTGACATTTTCTCTAATTACTGTAGTTGTAGTTGTTGAGTTATTTTTAAAAAATTACTGACAATTTCTAGTGCTTAGCCTGTTAGAGAAATGGGCTGTCCTTCCCACTCTCGTCAGTTTTAAGGGAGGTGGAAGGAACCATATTGGCTTCTAGCTTTGCTTCTTTTTTAAAAAAAAGTTCTCTTATCTCTTAATTAGAAGAAAGTAGTTGAAGATAGTATGTCATAACTATAAATGAATGTGATGTAAGTGAATTTGTTATTATTTTTAATTGGTAAATGCATTTCATTTAAGAGATGTGAACCATTAAGTGATGGTTCCAATTTAATTTCTTCTTTAAGCTCTTTTTTATTGTTAGGGCTCTGCTAGCAGTGAAAGTAATTTGCTACATATACATGGGAAAAGAAGCTTTCTGAAGACTGCTGGAATTTGCTTTTTTAAAACTTAGCCTTTCATTTATTTGTGACCTAGTAACAATGCAAGCATATGCTAATGGTGTAAAGAAACACTTTTGAGTTGTGAGATTTCAGGTGGATGATCCGTACAATGGCTCCAGATAATATTGCCAATCAAATTGGGCCCATTCTAAAAGTTTTTCCTTCTTCTTCTAGACATATCATACCACACTTTCAAGAAACATGTAAGAAATATTCATATTTATGTAACTGCAGAAGTAAATTGGTGAATGATTAGTTTAGATCAAAGGGAAAAAAAGAACATTGATTTCTAATGATCCAAGAATGGATGCAGAGGTTTCGAGATTTAATGTCTTATATAAATAAAAGGATTCTGATAGTAAAGATGAGGCAAAATGCAGATACTTGAGCTTCTAGCAAGAAGAACAGATGGTATTTGTTTAGATAGACAAATTATTGCATATAGAATGGATTTATACTATCAGTGGCATCTGTCAGATTTGTATTGGACACTTACCTTTATTGCTTTACTTCTAGTAAACCACTTTTGATTGCTATTTGTTAGTAGAAGTGTTAGTTGGCATGAATAAATTCTGACTGCAAAAATGAAGTTGCATCGTTTAAATTAGAAGTACGTGAACATTTAGAGATTTGAATGCTGCTTGATGAAACCTCTCTACCAAATTGTCAGATCAAACTTATTGCCATTTTCCCAAATAGTTTTATTAAGAAGTATATATGTAAAGAATAAAAGTTAATGCAAACCACAAAAAATTACAAAAGCAAATAAAAATGGGGATGTTTAAAAAAAGAAAGAAAGTAAAATGGGAAATAAAAAAAAAGAAGTAATTTGAATAATAATTTCTCTAAATAAGACATAATCTATTATCTTTCTATAGCTCAACAGGTAAGGAAAACAAAATCAAAAGCTAAGTCAATCAATTTTTGTTAGCAAAAATTCAATAAGGGCAACCAGATATAACTATTTTCTTTTAACCCTGGTCAAACAAACCAATCTTATAAATCTTCCCTGATTTTAAAAAATATCCTTAGACTCTTAAAAAAAATGTCCCAGGAGTTATTTGCTGCTCATATGAGTTTCAAAGTGAAAATCCTTTAGAACTTTAACAAGAACTTTAATTCTTGTATCCAAAAATTTATTCTTTCATTTGCCACTTCTAAAAAAGGTCCTTCTAAGTGTAAGTAGAGCTCTTTTGTTTATCCAGAGTGAAGAAAAATATCCAAATCAATTTCCTGATTTAATGTCCGTTCATCTTGGATTTAATGTCCATTCATGTTGGCAATAAGTCATCCATCAGATATATTTATATTACATTGAAGTTGCCTTATAAAGTACTTCAATAAACATCCATTACAACTCCCTCTTGTTTTGCAACTTCATAAGAACATGTTCTGTCAATTTCATCAAGTATCTGATCCATTCTGTCCAAAAGCTTAGCTGAAAGGTTTTCCTGAGCTAAGGATTTCTGCTCTGTTTTCTTTATCCCTGTCTCTTACGTACAGCCTTCAAGGTCTCCTTATATAAAAAAAACAACTGAAAGAATCTCAATTTCTCATGAGAAAGTATCTTTTAAATAATTCAAAGCTATAATTCCAAATCCCCCTGGCACCTTAATCCATTATTAATTTTCCAAAATCCTTATACTAAGCTGATAGTCTAAAAATCATATATTTTTGGAACCTCCAAAATCAAATTTAAACTGTTATCTTTTTCGAAGAAGGAAATTCACCCAATGAATGCAGTAGAAACTTGCCAATATAAAGGGTTTTAATCTTGCCAATATGTAAATTAATAACAAAAATAATCAAAAACAGCTGTTAAGATATAAGGCATTAAGATATTGAGATATATAGGTAGTCCTTGGCTTACTACAAGCTGAACCTGGAGTTATAAGTCATGATGGTTCTTAAATGGGTCACCATAGGATCATGCATGATTTTTATGACCTTTTTTTTGCCATGGTCATTAAGCAGCATAGTGGGAGGTAAGCAAATGCTGCAGTCATTAAGCAAATAACATTAAGCAAACTCATTTTGTTCAATGGACATTTTTAAATTGGAAACACTGGAAACTGTCGTTTTTCTATGCTGTACTCCAAATGCCATCATGTAACAAGAGAGGAGAGAGAGAGAGAGAGAGGGAGAGGGAGAGGGAGAGGGAGA
>BLBF01000041.1:11415952-11530518 GCA_015471245.1 Laticauda colubrina | reverse complement strand
AACTAACAGAACACTGCCTAACCAACACATATTTCATATACAAAGGACAAAGATACAAGCAAATTGAAGGAGCCCCTATGGGATCACCACTGTAACCCGTCATTGCAAACCTGTTCATGGAAGAATTCGAATCCAGAGCCCTGGCTAATGCCACCCACAAACCCAAACTATGGCTAAGATACATCGATGACACATTTGTGATTTGGCCCCATGGAAAAGAAAACCTAAACAATTTCCTAACACACCTAAACAACACACACCCCAAAATCAAGTTCACCATGGAAACGGAAATAAACAAACAACTACCATTCCTAGATGTACTAATCTACAAAAGAACAGATGGCACACTGGGACACATCATATACCAAAATAAAACACACACCAACCGCTACCTCAACGCCCAATCCCACCACCACCCAGCACAGATAAATTCCGTCGCGAAAACACTAATTACCAGAACCAAATGCCTGGCAGACAAGACACATATAAAGACTGAACTATGCACCCTGACTGAAGTATTGACAGCCAATGGCTTCCACAAAAACAAAATCACCAACTTGATCCACAAAAACACACCAAGACATAACAGAGACCTAGAAGATCAACAGATCCATGGAACAGCTGTCCTGCCCTACATAAGAGGTACCACAGATAAAATCAGTAAGAGCTGAAGAAACAAGCCTGAGGATGATGAATGAGACTTCATTGAAACGTTGCCCAGATACTTCCAATTTTACATGGGAGAAAACCCGAATAACCAACAATCAATATACAAATACCCGGGAAAACCTTAGGTTTTCTTAGGTTTTCGCGGGTACTTACATGTGTGCTGTTTAGCTTCCTTCGGGTATTATCCCACGTCATTTTAGTTCTGTTAAAGTTGTAGCAACGTTTCCGCAGAATCTCATCTGCCATCTTCAGGCTTCTGTATGGATATGGGTCTTACAGCTCCTGGTTTTAAATTTGAGGCTGGTCCATTCTGATTGGTTGGGAGCCTGGACCTGTTTCATTGGACTTGGAGTTTGATTGATTGGTGTTCCTGGTTTCTTCTGTCTGTTTTGTGGCTTTGTTTGGCTGGCAACAGTCTGTTCTTGTGTTGGAGGCTTTTAGTGCAGCTTGGCTCCGTGTGAAGGGACGGCTGCTCTTCATTAGCAAGCTGGGTTTCACCTGGGTGCCTGGTGGGGGGGTGAGGTTGGAGCTTCCAAATGATTGACAGTCTGGGGGAATCATCTCTTCTATTCATGCTGTCAGGTCTTTTTTCAATCTCTATGGCTTCTCTGATGATTCTGTGGCTGGGGTTTTCTATAGTGGCCAGGGTTTTAGTGCCACTGAAGTTGATGTTGTGACCTGTGGTTTTCATGTGTTGGACTAGTGAGGAGGTGTGTTCCAGCTTTTTTACTGCATTTTTGTGTTCCTCTAGGCGGGTACTTATTCTTCTATTGGTCTGTCCAATGTATGTGGCCGGGCATGATGGATAGGGAATTTCGTATATGCCTTGGTTTTCCAGGTCAATTTTGTCTTTGGGGTTCCTCAGGATGGCTGCTATTTTTTGTCTGTTTTGAAGGCAGTCTTGATGTGATGCCTGTGTAGTATCTTAGTGATTTTATCTGTGGTACCTCTTATGTAGGGCAAGACAGCTGTTCCATAGATCTGTTGATCTTCTAGGTCTCTGTTATGTCTTGGTGTGTTTTGTGGATCAAGTTGGTGATTTTGTTTTTGTATATATATATATATATATGTGTGTGTGTGTGTGTGTGTGTGTGTGTGTGCTGTTTAGCTTCCTTCGGGTATTATCCCACGTCATTGTAGTTCTGTTAAAGTTGTAGCAACGTTTCAGCAGGATCTCATCTGCCATCCTTAGGCTTCTGTATAGAGTTAGTTCCTGACTCCCTCTGATAGCTCCAACCCAAACATCCCCCCACCAGGCACCCTGGTGAAACCCAGCTTGCTAATGAATAGCAGCTTGCTAATGAAGAGCAGTCGTCCCTTCACATGGAGCCAAGCTGCACTGAAAGCCTCCAACACAAGAACAGAGTGTTGCCAGCCAATCAAAGCCACAAAACAGACAGAAGAAACCAGAAACACCAATCAATCAAACTCCAAGTCCAATGAACACAGATCCAGGCTCCCAGCCAATCAGAATGGACCAGCCTCAAATTTGAAACCAGGAACTAACTCTATACAGAAGCCTGAGGATGGCAGATGAGATTCTGCTGAAACGTTGCTACAACTTTAACAGAACTACAATGACGTGGGATAATACCCGAAGGCAGCTAAACAGCACACATGTAAGTACCCGCGAAAGCCTAAGAAAACATATCTTCTTCTTCTCGAGTCACTACACAAGTCCTGTCCAGTGCAGAGCGCAGGATCTGGCTTTGGTGTTGAAAGTCTCCAGGTCATTGACAGTGCATGGCTCTGGTAGGAGGGGGCAGACCAAAAGATGTTGCATTGTCTGATCCTGCCCACAATCGCAAGCAGTTTCTCCATCCCTATTGTAGCCCCATTTCTGCATGAGGACTTTGCATCGTCCTGTTCCTGTCCGTAGGCGATTCAGGCATGACCAGATGGGCCATGCCTCACTTGAACCCGGAGGAAGTGATTCACTTGGTTCATAGGAGAGCTGATGCGTCACAGACTGGAGGTGGTTGGACCATAGTGTAATCCTTTGACCGTGGGCGGTGTCATCAAGGGATTCGGTTGAATGGAGAAAACTGCGTCTGGATTTGAGTCTCTTTTTAGCCGGTTCACGATTGTAGAGTGGGTGGCGAGGGTTAACTTCTTGCTTGGTTTTCTCCATCTGTGCTGAGACCTCTCGCCTGATGTGTGGTGGAGCAATACCACACAGTAAGTAAAGGTCATCTACTCTTGTTGGACGCAGACATCCAGAGATAACTCTGCAAGCTGCATTCAGGACTGGGTCGATCTTTGCAGCATGGGATGACCTACAACAGACAGGGGCTGCATATTCGGCAGTGGAGAAGCATAGAGCAAGAGCTGTGGTGCGGATAGTTTTGGCATCTGTTCCCCATCTTGTATTAGCAAGCTTCTTCAATATGCTGTTCCTTGCTCCAGCTTTCGCCTTTGTCTTGGCAATGTGCTCCTTGTAAGTAAGGGAACGATCCAGTGTGACACCTAGATAGATCGGCTTATTGGTGTGTTTAAGCCATTTTCCATACCATCTGACCCTCAGTTGTCGGTTAGCATCTCTGTTCTTAAGGTGGAAGACGCTAAGTTGAGTCTTCTCCGGGTTTGCACGTAGGTGATTTGCGGCATAGTAAGAAGTTAGACCTGCCAGAGCATCACTGAGTGCTTTTTCCACCTCTTCAAAGGATTGCTTCTGTGAGGCAATGCAGAGATCATCGGCATACAGGTAGCTCCTTGTACTTGGATGGATTGGTTGGTCATTCGTGTAGATGTTGAAAAGAAGCGGGGCAAGGACGCTTCCTTGCGGGAGACCGTTTTTCTGTCTCCGCCATCTGCTGTGGGTACCATTCAGATTCACATAGAACCGCCGGTTTGAAAGCAGGTTCTGGATCAATTGTGTCAGCTTGACATCCTTGGTCATCTCAAAGACTTTCCTTGTAAGAATCCTATGGTTCACTGTATCGTAGGCCGCAGAGAGGTCAACAAAAGCTGCTCCAGTTATCAGCCCTTCCTCAAACCCATCTTCGATGTACTGTGTGAGATTCAACAGTTGGCCAGTACAGGACTTTCCTGGCCTGAAGCCTGCCTGCTCAGGAATGAGGAGCTCATCTACAAAGGGGGCGATACGGTTGAGTAGGAGCCTTTCAAAGAGTTTGTACGTGTGGCAGAGCAGGGAAATAGGTCTGTAACTCTTTGGGCTGGCTGGATCTTTGCCTAGTTTGAGTAAGGCGACTACTCTGGACTTCCTCCATAGCTTTGGCAAGGTGTTGTCACTCAGACATTTGTTCAGCATGTCAAGCAGCCACTGGAGTGCAACAGGTCCAAGATGTTTGATCTGCTCACAGAGGATATCATCTAACCCAGCTGCCTTATTACTCTTCATTGCTTTGGTAGCACCACACAGATCATTCATGGTGAAAGGTCTTGTGAAGTCAGATGGCCCTTGGGAAGCTGTCTCAGCATTTTGGGGGAGCTTGGCTCTTCTTGGGTGGTGGTTAGGGTTACCCTGGCTGTTCACAAGGAGTTGGTGAGCGACTTGGTCAGCAGTGACTTGAGGCCTTGGTTGGGATTTCGTAGAGTCGTTCCCAAGGATGCGAATCGTTTTCCAAGCTTTCCTGCTGCTGTGGGTCATATCTGTTGATTCAATGAATTCCTGCCACTTCCTCCGTCTGCTATCCATAATGGCAGTGGTCAAGTTTTCCCCACATTCAAGTGTGTCAGTACTGAAGGGGTCATTCTCAAAGTGCCTGACGTATTCGTTGTACAGCACCTTGGAGTCATCTGTCAAGCCTGGTGTATAGCTTGTACGGCATCCTCGTGGGATATTTTTCCTTGATGATTTCTTGATCAACTCTACAAAGGTATCGTAGTGGGTAGGAAGGGCAGGCAGGTCCTGAAGATATGAATCCAAGTCTACGGCAAACTGTTCCCAGTTTGCTTTCCTCAGGTTGAAACGTCTACGAAGGGGAACTGTGCAGGGAGTGATAGCTGCATTCACCTTCAGCCCGATTGGTCGATGTTGGGTGTGTGGGATAGGATCAAGCACAACCTTCTCACACTGTTGAGCGATATTGTTTGATACAAACACCAGATCAGGGTTGTAGCCACGTCTCCATCTACAGCTGTTGAAGGAGGAGGGAAGTTTTGCATCATGAATAAGTGACAACTGGTTTGCATCAGACCAGTTCTCCACAAGTTCGCCGTCTTCGTTGGTTTCTCCATATCCCCAGATGGTGTTGTGACTGTTGAAATCACCAATGGCCACATTAACACGGCCATCGGTAACTCCTGGAGGTACGCAGAAAGTCTGAGTTGGAGGTTTATAGATGGAGCTTACAGAAATCCCCATAAGCCCAATGGTTAGGACTTCAATGTTGTCCGTGTCTGACATAGAGAACTTATCCACAATCAGGCCATTGCGTGCGAAAATTGCGCTGCCATACTGGTCATGTGGTATTTCCGCTATGAGGGTCATGCCATCGATGCGTGGACGAGTACGTGAAGACCCACGATGTGTCTCCTGCAGACAAAGAATGTCACAATTGTTCTTTATACACAGGTTAGCCAGAAGATCCTGCTTGGCACCTGTGAGACCTTCAATGTTGGATGAGATGATGCTCAGGGCCGGTCCTGATAAGGACCCATGTTTATGACGCTGGCGCTCATCAACAGATCGGTCGTTGGTAGCCATTGTAATGAACTAGTAGTTGTGTAGTGTGGTAGAAGGATTCGCAGGAGAAATTCCTGACAGGGACCGCGACGTGAACGCTCCTTCTTTGGCCCCCAGAAAACACACACACACACACACACACACACACATACATACATACATACATACATATATATATATATATATGTTTACTCTAACAATAGAAGGAATTTTTTTTTCTTTCAACTTCCCAAATTGTTGGTTTCTACCTAATTTACCTAAAGGAAAGCTTTTCTCCTGGACAATCTAGTTACTGCTACAGTGGGATAAGAGGCATTTGAGACATTTCTTTAGAAACCATGTAGTTTTGTCTCTAAAGACATAGCTGCTTGCTGTAAAGCTGACAGCAGGAAACAACTCCTGTATTCAGTATTCCTGCAGCAAGCAGCTGAGCACAAAGCTTAGAATTGCTTTTCTTTCCTGTATGATATTTGGATCAGCTGTGTTGACTTCTGTATTTTGCTCTCCTTTTTCTTATGATATTTTTCGATAAATTTCTGTGTTATTAAACATAAAACAAGAATGAAATATCAGCTAAATAAGAAATTCTGGGCTCTTAGCTTAGTGAAATGTAAGTAGGTAGTAGGTATAGAAAGGATAGAGCAATTTTGTCTTTGATAAATTGAAAGGATATTCTTGTCTTGACTGTGGTTTATCTGGTAGAAATAAAGAGGGAATCATAATATTTTTTAAGCAAATCTGTTGGGTTGTAGTGATTTTATTTATTGTATTCTAGTTGAGTATTTGTTTCTTTTTGTAATTTGGTAGCAGATCAAAAGGCATTTTTAATAATATGCATTCCTACAGTTGAATAAATTTAGAGCTTCCATTGTGAGCTGCAAATCTGGATAACCCCTAGATGGCAGTGAAGAGTTTTCAGTTTCATACAGAAGGAGTATTGCTGGCACTTGCTAATAACATCTGAAGGAACTGGGGAGAGGGGGAGTTGATGTGTTATTCCTTGTGTATTGTTTTATCTCTCCTTGTTTTTGTTACTCTTGATTGTGATTTTTTTCTGAACCAGCTGCAAGGCTTGGAAGATGGGTGCATTTTGCTATGATGGTTCTCCTTTCTTAGTGGTTAGTTACTGTTGGCAGGTGGACACATTGGGCCTTTTGCATCTTATTCGTGTGATACATCAGAGCACAAGATTGCTTCTTGTTTAAAATTTACATTAATCCACCAAGTGGGGTAATCCATCAATGTGGAAAATACCTGCTTGTATATAATAACCCCGGGATGCCCAAGTGATATGTCAATGTGTGTCCTTGATGCTGTCTGAGCTTGATTGTTTCCTTACAAACACTTATGCAACTAGGTTCATACTACAGTGCAGATAACAGATAATTAGTGTTGGAAGGGACCTTGTCGGTCATCTAGTCCCCCTGCCCAAGCACATAAAGACTACACCATATCTGGCAGGTGGGAGTCCAATCTCTTCTTGAAAGTCTCAAGTGATGGTGCTCCCACAACTTCCGAGGGCAAGCTGTTCCATTGGTTGATTGTTCTCACTGTCAGAAAGTTTCTCCTTATTTCCAGGTTAAATCTCTCCTTGTTCAGTTTCCATCCCTTATTCCTTGTCTGGCATTCCATGCAAATGATTGTGGGCTTTGATACCTGTTTCTATGCAGATTGCTTAAGAAGGTTTATGTTTCTTTGTGTGCTATAGTGATGCTGTTTGTACACATTTATTGGTTATGTCTGAAATGTTTTTGATGTATGGGAGGGGTTGTCATGGATTGTTCTGGCTGTATTCCAGTAAGTTGTGCTGTCATGCACTTTCTGATAAAATTGTATGGATATTCATTTTGTTGGAAGATTAAACAATGCCATTTGTTGGGATCTTCTCTGACCTGTAAATGACTGAGGTCATGGCACCTGCTCTCTGGAATTATATCCCTCCCACTAGTGGTGGGATTCAAGTTTTTTTAACCACTGGTTCTGTGGGCATGGCTTGGTGGGCACGCTTCATGCACATACATGCACATAGCGTTTAATACTGACCTTCTGCTGCAATCCTGCACTCTTCCTGTGTCTTCAACAATTGATGCACAGTAATCCGCTGTGCTGCATGAAGCAACTGAGCTTCAAAACCAGGAAATAAAAGTCAATATACAGCTGGGGCAGGTGGGAGGGCCCAGCAGCTGATTGTCAGAGTGAACTGGTTCACTCACTGAAGCTACCAGTTCGGCCAAACCAGGTTGAACTGGTAGAATATCACCACTGCCTCCCACCCAGAAAATCTTCTGTGTAATCTCTTTCCATGATAACATTCTGGAAGTATTTAAGAACTTAGTTTTCTTAGATCCTGCAGTAGGGTGTTTGTGGTGCCTTGTCGCTTGTTTTCTGATTGAAGGAGTGTATTGACTAGGTGCATGATATTATCTTTCTTTTCTTTCTTTTTACTGTTTCAAGTTGCCAGATTCACAATAATTTCTTCTACAGTTCCTAGAAGAATGATGCAAAGATAAATTTCATGTCTTAAAAATAATCAGCAACAGGAAGGCTGGAGGTTTCACTAAAAGAAGTAGATGGAGGTAAAAGGCCTCATATTAATCAATGTGACCACAGCTTCCGTACTTTGAATCATTCCACTTGCTGGAACTCTCTCTTTCTTCCATTTGTATAAGATGTTGGGCACACATGATCATCTTTAAGTTTGCTTCAAACTTGGTTTTTTTTCCCCTTTGAATATTTGAAAGACACTTCCCCTTCTGAAAGCAACGGGAAAATTAAAGGCAGAAAAATGATTTTTTTCTATGGGATGGAAGGAACTTCAAGTATACTAAGAAAGTAGGATAAAATGATTCAAACAAACAACCTACTCTCTAATAAACAATTTGATTTCAGAAAAAAAAACTATCCTGTAATCTGCAACTCTTAACACTGCAAAAACATGGACTACACAACTCAATCAGGGCAAAGCAATTGATTCAGTGGTACATGACAAACTACTACTAACACTAAAATCTTACGGTATCTCTGGACACCTGCATAACTGGAAAGAAACATTCCTGTCAAACAGACAACAAATGGTCAAAATTGGGAGTGTCCTATCAAATTCTGTACCTGTCAACATGGTGTCCCCCAGGTCAGTGTTCTAGACCAACTCTCTTCATATTCTACATAAATGACCTCTGTGATCATATTAAGAGCAACTGCGTTCTCTTCGCTGATGATGTAATGTTCAACAGAACAGACAATACTGCTACCCTTCAAAAAGATCTTGACTATATATCAGAATGGTCAAACAAAGGACAACTTCAAATCTCAAAAAAATAAATGCTCTGTCTTACATATTGGCAAAAAAATTTCAGAAAATAAAATACAAGCTGAATAGTCAAGACCTTGTTGATGATCTAAACTCTGTCAAGGACCTTGGAATTCTCATCTCAAATGATCTAAGTAAGCCCACTGTAACTAAGCCCACTGTAACTACATAGCCAAAAAGGGGTTAAGAGTTGTTAACCTAATCTTCCGTAGCTTTTTCTTTGGTAATATCATACTAACTAGAGCATACAAAACATTTGCTAGACCAATGTTTAAATACAGCTCATCAGTCTGGAACCCGCATTATGCATCTAATATTAACACAGTTGAGAAAGTCCAGAAATTTTTCACAAGAAAAGTTCTCCACTCCTCTACTCATTGCAGAATACCTTATGCCACTAGACTTGAAATTCTAGACCTAGAAAACCTAGGACTATGCCACCTTCGGTCCGATCTAAGTATAGTATATAAAATCATACATTGCAGTGTCAATGAATACCTGTCAATGAATACTTCAGCTTCAACCATAGCAACACAACAGCACATAATAGATACAAACTCAAGGTTAACAGCTCCAAACTTGATTGCAGGAAATATGATTTTCAGCAACAGAGTGGTCAGTGTCTGGAATATTCTACCTGACTCTGTGGTTTCTTCCCCAAACCCCAAAAACTTTAACCTTAGACTGTCTACTATTGACTTCACCCCTTTCCTAAGAGGTCTGTAGGGGGCGTGCATAAGCGCATCAACATGCCTAGTGTCCCCATCCTATTGTTTCTTTTTATTTTTCTTATATGTATCCATTTCATGTATTCATAACTTTGTTTGTACTTATACCTATTATCTTGTAAGTGATTGACAAATCAAATAAATAAAATAAAATAAATAAATAAACTTTTTCTACATTAGACATACAAGACATGAGAGGGGCAGATCAGTAGATTCCTGAGGGAGGGGCAGCTGCCACTTTAACTGGAGCAGATGTGTGGGGAGTTACCGGAAAACTTTGTTCTCATACACACAATCAGAGGTGGGATTCTACTGGTTCGGCCTGGTTTTGCTGAAGTGGTAGTTCCGAAGATCAGCTGAGAGGGAACTGGTTCACTATGACAATCTTCTGTTCTTCTGTTTGGCCCGCTTGTCTGCCCGGGTTCTGGGCTGTCCTTTATTTCCTGCTTTAACTACAGCTGCTTTGCGCAGCAGGAGAAGATGATTTTGTGTGGCAGGAGAAGATGGGGCTTGCAGGAGAAGATGATTTTCAAATGCTGTGCATGCTCACCGAACCAGTTATTACACCAGTTGAATCCCACCCCTGCACACAACCTATTTTCTCTGGAAACTCAGGAGGGAGGATGAATCTGAAGAAGAGGGTGATGCAATGGAATTTATGAATGAACTTGGGGCAAGAGAGGAAGAGATACTACTTAGGAAACAGTGAGGCAAGAAAAGCAGGAGCCCCCATTGGTTTAATGGCAGAAAAAGAATATTAGGAAGGACCTGTTTTAATAACATTTTAAAATTAAGATGGAAAGTTTATGCCTTCAGATTTGCAAGATCCTGTAGCCTTACAATCGATTAGAATTAGGACATCTAGTTGTGTTTCCTGTCTGGTTCACCTGCAAAAACTCCTAAACTTTGCTTTCCATAATTTGGACAAGGGTCAGCTGGACAGTCCTGTTTTGGATTCATGATGCTGCTTTAAAAGTCTACATTTATGAAAGTATTGAATATAAATTAGGCTTTGTGTTGGGTTTTCCCCCCCATAAAATTGTTATGAAAGTCTGGAACCAATTCTTGATGTACTACATAAGAGATTTCAAAGCTTTTTCTCAATAGATTTATTGCTTTAAGCAGCACTTTTATAGGCATAAAAATATATCTTTGATTGTGAAGGAAATAAATGCAATTCCTAGTATCTCACTTTTGTGTAAATGAATCCTGGAAGCTTATCCTGATTCTGTTTCCTGTTTGCAAGCCTTATGTGGGTAAAAGGATGAATGTTTTCCAGGCTGGTAAATAGCTCACCAAATGCATTTATAAATCAGGGAATTCTAAACATTTCATCATTGAAGATGTCGCAAATTACAGGTGCAGACAAATACCAAGATGCATAAAATAAATTGGAAAAACAGGCATAGTGCATGAGGTTTAGTTTAAGATTATTGTGCAACTGAATTATTAATTTACAGCTTTATTAAACATTCCTTCTAATGATTGTATCACATAAGTAGTCTAAATGTAATTATATGTATATAATATATATAAATGCTGAAGAGACTAGTAGCTAGTCAAATTTTTCCTGGAAGCTTAGACATAATACATCAAGAGGGAAATGCTGAGTAGCCAATTGTTACTATGATAGTTGTTATTATCAAATTTATTTTCCGCCCATCTTGCTGTTCAAGGTGATTGAGTGGTTTGTCTTCCTACTTTGAGATCTGTGACCAAGAGAGCTTTTATATAGCTTCATCTGGTGTACCAGTGGCACCCTTTCCTGGATTAGACTGTTTTTCAAGCAGTCACTCATGGAAATGGAACAACTTGCTGTGGCCAACATGCCATGTTCAACTCGCTGCAGAACAACTCACTGTGGGACAATTTAATTATTCTATTTAATTATTAAAAAAAATAAAAATATTTTAATTTTTGCTGGTCACTTTTCATTCTGTCCCTCCTTTTGCATCCTTTATTTAATGATTCTATTCCACCATTTCATTGATATTAGTGTAACTCTTATCCCCAGTGAAGGACAAGAGATGTGGAGAGATGGCTGTGGTGAGTTGTCCTGTAGCAAGTTGGTTGAGACAAGTTGGCCAAGATGAGTTGGCAACAGAGAGTTGGCCATAGTGAATTATCGTAGACCCACATCCTTTGTATCTCACGGTTCTGCTATTATAATATACTCTAAATGGAGCTGCACTTGAAGATGAGCTGGATGCTTCAATTAGAGCAGAATTCTGTGGTGTGGCATTAGTGGACTTGCTTCAGTAGGCCCACTTCACTCCCCTGATTTTTGAACTGCACTGGCCGACATTGTGCTGCTAAGTGCACTTCAAAGTATTGGGCATTTGTTATAAAGCATAGGACCAAATTATTTGAAGGACTGCCTTTCTTCCATGGTTTCTGCTGGGTGAAAGCCAACAGAATTTATATACTCCAGGTCTCTTTGATTAAACAATGTCATCTAAAAGTCCATCCTTTAGAATGAAGTTTTCCCTGAGATCCATATGACTCCTTTCTCAATGATGTTCCAGAATGCCATAAAGACATAGCTTTTCTGTAACCCTTTGGTTAGGGTGGGATCTCCTTTGTCAGTTGTGCTTTATATATAATTTCTGGTTTGTTCAGCTGAAGTTCCCATCTTTATAATTTATTATGCATCATGTGTTTAATATTTCATGTATAAATGGAAGCTGTAGAGAAATTAAAGGAATTTCCAGTTACCTTAGAGGCATGCAATCTTGTGTCCCAGATATTCTATATAAGTTACTACTTGCAGCTTTGATATTGAACATGACTATATGGGGAAAATTGTCAAAGCCATAGAAATATTAATTTAATTAAATGAATTCAATTTTAAATTAATTGAAACTGAATTTGTTTTTGCCCCACTTGATTTGAATCATGACCTAACCTTCTGTCTGAAGTATGGTGGTGCCTGATAAATCATTGGAAATCCCAAATGTAGTGTGCAGATTGAAAAAAAAAATCAACATCACTTCTTTATTATATTGATGAAGGGTTTTTTCATATCTGATGGGGATCCTAATTTAACAAAATTGGATACAGCAAGATTAGATTCAATACAATATTTTTATCTTATCTTTTACATTAAGAAAATGTACACATTTGTTTATAAAATTATAAAAAGAATATTGATTTATCTAGTTGTCTAATTGTAGTCAAAGTGTTGGGTATGAGAGAGGTTTCATCAATACACAGCTGTACATTGTTCTTCTCCTACCATGTCTCTGTAGATGGTTGAACTTTCACGTCCTGCTATATTTCTCAAAGCTGGCAATAAAACACGAGCTGTTTTATTGTATTAAATTCCATTTCAACAGGATCCATGCTTAAGCAGTTCTGCAGAGAATATAACAGTTGATCTTGATGGACAATGTGAAATCCCTCTGCGGAGATCTTAAAGAGAGAAGGCTGATAAGAGTGCAGACTCTCAAATACAGTGTCTGTTTATAACAAAAGCTGTGCAGGTTCATGGTAGTCATACACTGTTGCTGTTATGAGCCACAGTAGGATTGTTTTCAAAGACTTGACTTTCCCAATACATGGGACTGCAGATTACCAATGTGATGAGCTTGTTTTTCATCCCCGGGCTTTGTCATGACTCCCACCCTGATCTCAGACTATCCTAGATGTGGGATCATGCTATTTTTTTTCTTCAGTAAATCCTTTACTTCCCTTTCTGTATTTATCAGTTCCTACATGGAGCAATGTGTCCATTAATTCTGTGATAGGACATAGAATCCTTTTGGAGATGGATAGCTTGAATATTATTTAGATAATCCAAATATCTTTAGAAAACAGAAAGCGTGGTTAACCTAGATATACCAGATGTTGCCATTTTACTTTACGTATGACTAGCTTCACAATTACCGGTAATAGATAGGTTGGAATACGGTATGGTATAGTTCAGAATGTATAACCTGTCCACATTCCCCATCAAGTTTTAAAAATATGTCCTTCCTTCCTTCCTGAGCAACTGCAAAGTGTAGGAGCCAATATATATGAAGAAAATTAGTCCCAAGATCATTGTACTTCATGATGTATTATTTTTTTAATACCTGTTGTATCACCTTCGCCCCCCCCCCCCCCGCAAAAAAGCAAAAAATGTGTGTTCTCATGTATTAATATGGGTCAGCTAGTTTTATTTGTTCGTTTTTTATTTTTACTTTCAGGAGAATTAATATGTCATCATCTTTGCACACAGCTGTTCCTGTAAAATGTATTTCTTCCACATTTTTATAATCTTTTTTATTATCACATATATTAATAAACAGATTGTATTCTAAAAGAACCTAAAGTAGATTAAAAAAAACAATTGAGGAGAGGGAGGGAAAAGGCTATTTGCTATGAACACAATTTAAAAAAAAAAAACTGAACTCAGATTGATTCATTTATGCATTGTAAATAAGTGAAGCCAAAGCAAACTCTATATGCAGAATAGCTTGTATAAAATGTGTATACACATGTATAGATATATGTACATTCATAGTTCCTTAATGTAGTTTGAAGAAATAAACCAGTTAACTTTTTGAATGTTCTTAAAAGAAACCCTAGTTAATTTTTTTGTTAATCCTTTAAAGACTTTAATTTAGTTAATTCAGCTACTAGATCTTTCAGTGTATTTTTCATTATTAAAACTGAATTAAGATGTGTCAAAGAAACAAAGCAAATAGGTTTCAGTCTGACACACATGCTATTTAAAGTTAATGAGAGGTAATAACTTAATTATATTGTAGGATTATAGTCATTGGTGTCAGGGTGCATGTGGATAACTGGTCTCACATATCAAAATTTTATTAATAATAAAAGACAAGAATGTAGTCAGCTTCTAATTTGGAAGAAAGAATAGTATTTGAGACACAATCCAAGGATTCTACTGAGTTCAGGATTCATTATTAAACAGGATATGCATTTTTCTTATGAAGCACACCAGTAGAAAATGCTGGAATTCAATTTGATTGTGAAACCTAGAATGACTTCACCAAACATGATGAAATTAACATACCAAGACAGGAATGTCTGAGGATTTTACCATCTGCATGGTAGTCATAGATGCCTCCCAATTTTTATTGATCACATTTATTTAGTAGACCATGGTTGTTTGTTAAATTGTTTTGGCTGTTTGAAGTGAGATGGAGGTAACCTGCATGTGGCTTCTCTCATTCTAGTCGGGTCACTGCAGTGTCTGATGTCAGGAATAGTGCTAATGGTTTCCAGAAAGTGTTTGGAAATTCTTCTCACCTTGGCAAGTAATGCTATTGAAGCCTGGATTCCTAGAAATCTTTTTCCACAATTTCTAATAGCATTATTTTCTGCCCTATTCCACTTTAAAAGTGTCTAAAATCACTATCCTGTCAGATTTATATCATCATGCATAATTGTGCACCAAAGTAGGTCTAGGCCTAAACCTTCAACTTGTAAACACTCATGGAGAGTAAAATTTGTTTTCCTCTCATTTTCAAATATGATTGTTTATTTTGGTTTGTGTGTGGGAAAAAAATATGAATCTGCCATGGTATTAATATACATGATGCCAGCTACTTTTTCCTTTTGAATACCATAGTCTCCATACCGTTTCCAATTACCCAAGTTCTTAATAGCATTTAGTAGGAAAAGTAAACTTTCAGCATCAATTTGGTCCTGTAATTGTTTTACCGTTAATATTTCTAATTTGTATTTTACAGTTCATATTAATATCAGCATTTAACAGGCATTGGGATATTATATTATATTTGGAATGCAAGTTTTCATGCTCTCCACATTAATGCCATAAGTTTGTTTCAAGTAGCACATTCTATGGGTAGGTTTAATATTCTTCAATAGGTGGTTGGATCTATAAATGATGGTTGAATGTTGGACTCCAAAGCTTAACTTACTGATTTTATGTTCTGAAGCAAGTGTAAACATATAGCCTGTAGATTACACAGAAATAGGACTTTTGCTTGCTTGCATCTAATTGCTGACAAAGAAAAAGTAAATGATGGGCTGAAAGAATAGTATCAGTTTTCAAATGGAACTAACAAAATGGTTAATCCAAAAAGTAAGTAATGAGATATATATAAGAAATACTAATATAAAAGTATTTGTACAGTAGCATAAGGAATACTTGATGACCAGGAAAAAAAATTGAATTTTCAGAAGCAGACTAATTACACTTGATAAATCTGTGCATAGAATCCTTGCATTTTATTATTCTGTTCTCTGCATACATTTATTTTCCTATTATGTTTTCATAGATTCTTCAGCTTAAGGCCCTGTCACACTGGCTGATGGATGCAAAACGTTAGTAAAAAGGACACAGTGGATGAGAAAAATGTTTCATCCGTTGTTATCTGCTCTCAAAAGGGGCAAAAATTTGCATAACCAGAGTGGATAACATGGAAAAGAATGGACGGGGGGAGGATGCAGGGCAGATGGAAAGCGGATGCGGAACGGAAGCCTAGTGGATGGAAGCAGATGGCACATCCACAAGGCTTCCGGGGGACCGCAGCAAAGTGGACGTGGAATGGAAAGAGCGGATGCAGAGCGGACGCTGAGCGGATGAAGCGGACGCACAGCAGATGCCAAGCGGATGAAGCAGATGCACAGCGGAAGCCTAGCGGATGCCTAGTGGATGCCTAGCATTCAAGGCGCATGCAGGGAGGATGCATTGCGTCAGCCCCGCGGATATAAAGGGAGGCAGTCACCATTCAGAGGAAAGACCTGCTTCCAGACACATCGAGTGCCTTGCCAGCCTGCCCTGCATGACTGCCTGCCAGCCTAGCTGCCAGCCTTGCTGCCTGCCATCCTGCCAGCCTCCCTGCCAGCCTTGCTGCCCGCCTGCCTGCCTGCTTGCCAGCCTGCCTGCCTGCCAGTCTGCCTGCCAGCCTTGGTGCCTGCCTTGCTGCCAGCCTTGCTGCCAGCCTTGCTGCCAGCCGGTCTGCCAGCCTTAGTGCCTGCCTTCCTGCCAGCCTGCCTGCCAGCCTGCCTGCCTGCCTGCCAGCCTTGCTGCCAGCCAGCAACCCCACAACCATGGGGAAGAAGAGAAAGCCTCAGCCATCTGCTGCCAGCCCTGGCAAGAGGGACAGGGCCCCCCTCCAACCCCCTGGCCCTCACTCTGCTTCTGCTGGGGCTTCTGCAGCATGGGCTTGCTCTTCTGGGGCTGGGGCTTCTGCTGCTTCTGCTTCTGGAGGAGCTGATGATGATGCTTCTGGCGGTGGTGCTTCTGCTCATGCTTACTCTGCTGATGCTGCTTCTGGCGGTGGTGCTTCTGCTGGTGCTTACTCTGCTGATGCTGCTTCTGGCAGTGGTGCTTCTGCTGGTGCTTACTTTGCTGGCACTGCTCCTGGTGCTGGGGCTTCTGCTGATGCTGCTTCTGGAGGAGCTGATGATGCTGCTTCTGGCGGTGGTGCTTCTGCTGGTGCTTACTCTGCTGTAGCTGCTCCTCGTCCTGCTGGTCCTGCTGGTCCTGCTGGTTCTGCTGGTCCTGCTCGTGCTCCAGGTCTTGTTCGTCCTGCTGGTCCTGCTCATGCTCCTGGTCTTTCTCGTGCTGCTGGTCCTGCTCGTGCTCCTGGTCCTGCTCGTGCTCCTGGTCCTGCTGGTTCTCCTGGTGCTGCTGGCGCTGCTGGTGCTTACTCTGCTGCTGCTGATCCTGGTCCTGCTGGTGCTGCTGGTGCTGCTGGTGCTGATGATGATCCTGCTGGTGCTGGTGCTGCTGCTGGTGTGGAGGAGCAGCCCCTACAACCTGGAAGCCCCTCTGATGAGGGCCCATCTGGTCCTGCCAAAGGGAGAAAGAGGCATATGCGAGAACGGGAGAGGAGGCAATACTCCATTGAGGAGGAACACGAGGATGAGGTGCTGGAGTGGCTGAGAGAGAATGAGTATCTATGGTGGAAGGGACACAGGCTCTACAGGAACACCAAAAGGAAGCAGGCTGCTTGGAGAGAGAAGGCGGAGAGTCTGGGCTACACTTCGGAGGTGCTCCTCGGCTGGTGGAAACATATGCACACCTGGTACGGGAAGCTGCACCTCAAGAAATCTGGCCAGGCTACGGTCCAGCTGACAGACAGAGAGACCTATGTCATGGCCAGGTGCAGCTTCCTGGAGGGTGAGATCCGCCACCGAGGAGCAGCCCCTCTCACAACCCTCTCTCTCCAGCAGCCTGCTGAGAGCCAGTCCTCTTCCGGCCAAGAGTCAGCTCCTGTCTCCAGGCAGGTTTCTGTGGAGCGTCCCACAACGGAGAACCCGCGGACAGTTGTTTTAACCATGGCGGAGCGCATGGAGGACTCCCTGGCACAGTGGGAGAAAGGAGACAGCACTTCCACCACAGTCCTACCCGCATCCACCCCCAGCTCCACCTCCACAGAAAGGCAGAGAGCCAGACAGCAGGAGGAGCAGAGCCACACTGTCCTGCTGGAGATCAGGGACACCATCCGGAGCAGCATAGATCTCCTCTCTCAGCTGGTTCACACCGACTCCTCATCCTCCAACCGCAAGCCCTTCCTCACCTATGTCAACCAGACCCTCACGGACATGGTGGAACCCCAGTACCAGGTGATGAAGGACCAGATCACCGAGCTGCTTCACAATCCTCCAGATCCAGAGGAACCTGCTCCCACCCAGTCCAGCTCTGCTCCTCCACCCAAGGTGATGTCACTCCCATTCCAAGGTTTTGCACAGGGCCTCACCTACCAGGGCTATGGCTACCAGGAGGTCCAGCAGCACAGGCAGCAGCCCTTCCCAGTCCAGGCACAGGCTCATCGGATGCCACCGTTGCCACCGGTTCCACTGATGCCACCGATGCCACCCATGCCACTGATGCCACTGATGCCACCGATGCCACCGATGCCAGTCCACACACAGCTGCAGACCAGACAGTCCCACTACACTGCTCCTTCCTCCACCCCACAGCCAAGCCCGGCCTCAGTACATCTGTCGTCAGTATTGGGACTGACACCCAATGTCATAGAGGAAGGGGCTCTCAACATCACGGGGCTGAGCCAGCTGTCTGAGAGCTTCCTCAACACACCGTCCCCTGTTGTCTTCTCGGAGCCAGGCACCACAGTGGCGCTTCAGACCAGCACTCCAGCAGCAGCCACCTCCACAGCATCTGGACCCTTCACCCCTGAGACTGGGCACACCTCCGAGTGACCGATAAGAGTGCCAGAGACTGGGTGGCTACCTGTAGACTTTATTTGGACACTTGACTTGGGTCATTTTTCTTTTACAACTTGTTATTAATAAAGATTATCTTTGCTTCACACACTTGCCTCATTTATTTTATTAAATAAAGTCTTGGTGGAAACTTTTAGAAATTGTTTAAGCCTTTGCGTGCTTGTGGGATGGGTAAGGATAGCAGTGGGGTGGGCAGGGATACCTTTGGGATGGGTAATAGCTGTGGGATGGGCAGGGATATCTGTGGGATGGGTTAGGATATCTGTGGAATGGGTTAAGATAGCTGTGGGGATAGATAAACCTCCAGTGCAAGCATAGTGGGACTGTATGGTCCATCCACCCAGGTGCCACATTATGGCCCTTCATTATCAATACTAATGTCATCATTGATCCACACATGTCAACATAAACAGAACTCTTTATTAAATGCCCTGTTCATTGTAGGCCCACCCAACATACATGGCCCGATCTCATCCGTGTGATGAGACAGGCTGAAGGAAGTATCCATTAATCATGTACCATCCTGTCTTGCCACTCCACTACTCCAGCTGGGGAGTTGCACCAGTTTTTCAGGAGGTTGCGCTGCTTCTTCCCTTCATGTGAGGCTCTGTTGAGGCCTTGCATATCCACAGTGTCTATCAGGTTTTGCCCTTGCCTCCATTCCCCAGGCTCCATGTCCCTATTGCCTTGTTGGAGGTCCACGAGCCTGTTCTGCAAGACTGGGTAGCAGGTGCTCATGAGATTGTGCAGGATGCAGCAAGCTTCCATGATCCTCCTCACAGTCTCTGGGTGATGCTGCATGGTGGTGAGAAGTGCCTGGAACCTGTTGGCCAGGATGCCAAAAGCATTCTCCACCACCCGCTTTGCCCTGGACAACCTGTAGTTGAAGATCCTCTCTTCACGGGTGAGGCATCTGGAGGTGTAGGGCTTCATGAGATAGGTTCTGAGGGAGAAGGCATCATTCCCCATGATGAAGTAGGGCACATCTTGCGTGTTGTTGGCAGGGGTTCTGGATCTGGGAAGCCCATGATGAGGTTGCATTCCAGCCCCTCCTTGAGATGACTGGCGTTGTATACCTGGGCATCTGAAGCTGACCCGTTGCCTGAAGCATTGATGTACATGAACTTGTAGTCAGCATCTACCATGGCGAAGAGGACGATGCTGAAGAAGCCCTTGTCGTTGAAATAAGTGGACCCCGACTTGGCTGGTGCTTTGCAGGCCACGTGCTTGCCATCTATGGCTCCAACGGTGTGGGGGAAGTTCCACCTCTGATACCACTGCTCTGCAACTTTCTTCCATCCCTCTTCAGTGGAGGGGCACTGGAGGAGCTCCTCCAGGTATTCTTCGATGCTGGCCTGCACCACTTCTCTGACCACAATGCTGATGGTGTTGTGTGGCACCCTCCAGCCAGACTGCATGCTCCTGTAGGTGGTCCTGAGGCCAGGTGGCACAGAGTCAGTGCCACCTTGAGCCCAGGGTCCAGGCTGGGCCGGAAGTTGGTGCTCTGCTTGGTCAACCTGGGTCTCAGCCTCTCCACAACTTCGTCAAACATGGCTGGAGGCATCCTCATGAAGTTCTGGAATGCACGAGTGTCTTCGTTCCTCAGCTCCACCATCAGCTTGCTGTACAGTCCATACTCTGCTCTTCTCCCGATCCATCTTCGGATCCAGACACTTCTTGGCTGCCTCCTTTTCTTCCCATAGAACAGTTGAAAGAGCCTGTAGATGGCTTCGCACTGTTGCAGAACGATGGTGGCTACCAAAAGGAGTGTGTTGCAATCCATGGTGGACATCAATTGATGCTGTGGACGAGCAAGAGGCAGATGAAGGCTGCAGAGGTCTGCACAGCAGGGCTGCTGGTCTGAAAGTGAGATCCAGGTGAGTTGCTCCCCCTTTTTATAGGCAATATAGGTTTTCCACTATGTGTCCTTTTGCATCCTCTAGGCATCTTCTAGACATCCTTAATATCCGAGATAGGTCCCCTCTGTGAATGTTTTTCCCGTTTTAATGCTTTGTATGCGAGCTGCATCCGCTTTCATCCTTTCTATGTCCATGCTACTAATGCTGCGCGTCCATTCTGCATCTGTTCCGCTTCCTCCCTGTGTCCGCTTTCTGCTGGAGTGGATGTGAGCTGCACGGATGCACAGCGATGCCTAGCGGATGTAGCGGATGTGTAACGGATGCCGATGAATGCAGAACGGATGTCCCCCGTATGCCTAGCGGATGCACAACGGACGCATTGTATACATTTTCCGCTCAGAAAGTTTTGAGCAGCTCAAAACTTTTTGAGCGGATGAAATGTCAATATACAGATGCTGGACAGATAGAGAGGAAGCAAAATGGAGGCAGTGAGTACAGAACGGAAGCATCGCGTTAACCAATGGATGGCAAGTGTTTTTGTCCATTTTACATCCTCTTTCCATCCATTGGTGCAGTGTGACAGGGGCTTTATATCCAATGCAGCCTTCCTCATTGCATCTGTGTTAAAGTAGTATTTTCCATCTTCATCCATCTTTGCCATGGATATTTTTTGATATGCTCCATTGAGGCTTTTGTTGAGAGCAGTTAAGTAACCTCAAGCAGTTGGTATCAGGCCAATGAGGTGGCTGTGGGATGGCATTACAATGAGGTAAGAGATACCAGCTCATGTTCATTGTACGAGTCTCGTTGTACTTGCCAGCTCTTGTTTGGGCCATTTGAACACATCTTTAGTGTTCTTCTTGAATAGCATTAAACCCATATTCCAAAGAATCCTAGTTTTTAGCTGAAGAAATGCATTCAAAACACTTGCATAAAACCCAAATTAGTTTTGATATATGACCAACTCATCACTCTTGCTAACCGTGCAAGGTCACCTCTTTTCCAGATCCATCTGTGTTTATAAGAATGATTCCTGCTGCCTAGTAATGCTTAATGGAAGGAAAATAGAGGGTATTTCTCAATCTTTGTCCTTAACTTCTCCTGTTGATAACATATGATTATGCTTAGTTCTTTTGGATAGCACTTTACCTTTGCCACGAGGAAGCTAATTTATAATAAATGCTAAGTATAGAAATTGTACACAGCAGGGGTGTCAAACTCAATTTCATTGAGGGCTACATCAGGGTTGTGTTTGATGTCAGGGGGCCATGGTGGGTGTGGCCAGGTCAACATCACTTGTGTGATCAAATGCCACTTTTTCTTGTAGTTTATTTTGCTAGCACTTTGCCTGCGAAAATGGAGGTCATGAGGGCTGCACACAGCCTTCCTGGGCTCCATTTTCCCCAGCAGAGGGCTACAAGAGGCTGTTGCAGCCAAAAACAGAGCCTGTGAGGGTCACACAAGGCCTCACAAGCTCCATTTTCACTGCAGAGGCACCATGGGCTGGTCCTTCACTGTTTCCAGGGCAGCCCCACAGGCCAAATCCTAGCACCCCATGGGCTGAATTTGGCCTGCAGGCCTTGAGTATATAGGTTCTGTTCAAAAAAGTCAAATAGTACCTCAATGTATTATCGATGTATTTTGTCTATATATCATTTGATTTCTCTATTTTTGTTTTTGACCCACTTTTTTGCATTTTCATAACTGAAAACCCTTAAGTCTGCTATAATTATCCATTTTGCTAGACTGTACACTGGGGTTCAGCTTCCTAAGTGCCTTCCACTTACACCACATTCTTACAGTTATACTGCATTGATATCATATTAATTATGATCCTTCTCCTGTCATGGTGACTTGGTGCAATAAGCCAAATATTTTTTTTCAAGCATTCAGTCATTATGTGATGGCATTGACTTTGCAAATGGATTCATTGGACAGACAATTATCTAAGATTTCATTATCTTTTTGATGTTCCATAAAAGTAAAAATTAGAATGTATCAAACAATTTTAACCATGTAAAGCTGTTGCATTGGACTCATAGAACCTTACTTCTTAAACTGGTTAGTCTAGAAGTCTATAGAGATTATCAGTCATCCAGGTCATGGTTGTCCCAAAGGTGCTTTTTTTAGGAGGCAACCTCCAAGTCCTTCAATGACCCTCTAAAAGGATGCAAATGACCAGCTCTCTGCAAGGAATATAAATCCATTCCTCAAGATCCTGTCAGAACTGAAGAAGCTTCTTGGATAACAAGCTAAATGTCCTCAAAGACAAAAACAATGAAGTCCAATTGCCTCCTGAAAAATTGGTTCATCTAGAATTGATTAGAACTGTTCTACAAAGGAATTCAGTACTCTGATGAAATCCAACAAATTTATCTATATATTGCATGACATAGGAATCTTATTTGCAGGTCTTGTTCTGAACATCACAATTTAAAACAATGGCTTGTAGATATATATAGAATTGAAGATAATTAATCTAGCACTTTTATCAATTTTGTTTTGTTTTTCTATTGACTTTTAATGGAGATAAGGGAAAGGGGAAAAAAAACAATAAAGATTAAAGGAAACATTGGATATTGAATAGATTGGAAGTTTTATATAAATATTAAAAAAAAAAACATGTAGAGAGAAGAAAACCTAATCCCTGATTGTTTGAAGGTTTGAAGAATAGTACACTCTGCACAGGAATACTCTTTTGGCATGTTTCTGAATTATTACACTTTGGACTGAGGAATTTGTTTGTATTTGTTATACCTGTAATTCTGAAATGTCAAAAGTATCATTAAGGGATGTAGACTTGAAGAAAATATGTTAGCTCACACTGGGAAGACAGGAAGGGTTAAGAAAGAAATTCAGAATTGGTCTCCTCTTAGACATAAGGAAGTAGGAGAAACCTTGTCAAGCTTTGGTTATTGCAATCTATATTCATTTAATACTACTCTTTTTATGGTGTTTGTTTCTTGATCTGGTTTACCTGAAAGGGCTGCCTGCTAGAAACTTGCGCCTCTCATTAGTTATTCCCATTTCCTTATTTCATCATTTGTGCATGAATCATTCTTTTGTCCCTTCTTGAAGCATTGTATATATTGCTTATTCATACAGATAAATACTTTGTGGAATGCTTTATGGTCCAGATCAGTACAAAGGAAATTTCTTTTTCTGTTTTGTTGTTGCTTGTTACTGAGTCTGGTACTTGTTTTGAACTTCTTGTGACTTTAATATCTTTTTTGCTAACTGCTCCTTTGAGCCCTCTATTCTATATTTCTGTTGTCAGTGATAACATTTAGCTATTTGTTCTTTTGTTAGCCTCCTTTGAGATTGCTTTCTATTTCTCTAAACATATTTTGTATTAGGGATTGCAATTCAGTCTGGCATAAAATATTTAGAAGATATTTATAGATATTTAGTTTTCAGATCCGATAAACAGCATAGTTTCAACTTTGAGTACTCCTATTCTGTGATGTATCAGTTCATTTAGTTCCAAAATGAATCAGATTAGACTGAAATGAGTGTATTTATATAAAATTGGCATGCTTGCACTGCTAGTTAAGAGCTAAAGTATAATTATGTTTACGTGACATATATTTCAGTAATGGCAATTATATAAAATTTTAGTAAGATCATACCTGGAATATTGTATCTAATTTTGGTTACCACATTACAAAAAAAGTGCAGAGAAGAGCAACTAAGATGCTCTGAAGACTAAAACATAGGAAGAACAGGTTCAGGATTTGAGTGTGTCTAGTCTAGAGAAATGAAGGACTAGGAGTGACATGATAGCAATATTCCAGTATTGATGGTTGGCCACAAAGGAGTCAACTTATTTTCCAAAGCACCAGAAGGCAAGGCAAGAAACAATAGATGGAAACTAATCAAGGAGAGGAGCAACCTGGAATTAAGGAGAAACTTCCTAACAGTGAGAACAATTAACCAATGGAACAGCTTGCTATCAGAAGTTATGTGGGCTTCATCATTGGAAGCTGTTAAGAAGAGACTGGAGAGCTACTAGTTTGAAATGGTATGGGGTCTCTTGTTTGAGCAGGGGGTGGACTAGAAAACCTCTAAGATTCCTTCCAGCTGTATTCTGATTAATTGATTAATTAATTAATAACTTGTTAATTGAATTAACAAGTCATACAATAAACTCATTACCCTAGATTAGATTTTATTAATTACCACTTTAAGCAATGTATTACAGTAACTGAAAATGTAGAATCTGTAGGGTAGACACTAGAATAGAGCTCTCCAAAACAGAGTTCGCATCCCTTAAAGCAAAAACGGCCAAATATAGAGAATTAATATAATTATCCAAGCACTGTTTACAAAGGAAACTCTGCTGAATCAGAGACTATGTATAAGCAGTTTAGTCATGGTAAGTTTCAACTATGATCCAAGCAACTGCATAACCAGTATAGCAGCAAAAATAAAATTCAGTTTACATGTTCCAGATAATAAAATAATGTGATAACTCCTACATATCCTCAGAAACATTCAGTCAGGAAAAAAGATTTATGCATGTTCTGAGGAAAGGAAATTCTAAAGCATAAAAATTGGAATTGGACCTGGACAAAATACACAGATGACTAAGAAGCTGTTTAAACTCAGAATGCTTATCAGTCCAAATGTGATTATATTTTTGCTTATGATTTGTAAGAGCTTGGAATATTAGGATGAATAGCATATCCTTTCCAGGTTGGATGTCACATTCAGACTCTGCACTTTCAAACTAGGCTGTCTAAACATTAAACGGTTTTGAAAGTCTACTGTGACAAACTAGAAAATCTATCTTAGAGGTGACCTCTCTTTCAGTATAGCCTAGTATGTATTGTTGTTTTGATATAGATGTAACACAGTGGGAATATATTCAGTGCAAGTTTCAGAGACAGAAAAAGAACTTTCATAGGAGTCCTTGAAAGAAAATGGAGCTAGTGAATTGTTTCTTATCCCTTTTGTTGAGAAAATACCTACAATTTCAGATCAGGACTGAGTTTCTTTTACTACCTAGTATAGGAAACATCACTGGTCATTAAACAATTTCTTAATCTGTGTCAGAACATGTGAGTGTTGTATATTTCGAAGCAAACATGAGAATCATTATCCTTGCTCAAATTTAATAATGGTATCTGTGAAAAGACCATTTGATTTGATTACTGAAATATGAATTTTGTGCACCATCTATTTGAAGTTGGTGATGCATATTATCCAGTTGAGAATGTGTTTATTGTTGGATTTCAGAGAAGAATAGAAATGCACACATCAAACTTGAAACATCAGTTCTGACATTTTGGTAGAATGTCACCCATTATTGCTGTTTTTCAGTGAAGAATACAACTTCGAACAGACAAGCCACTGCATTGTATATAATCGTGATGTTTCCTTTTTAGTAAGTCATATTATAAACAAATGACTATTTGTTAGAATTAAGAGGCAAAAGAATTGAGAAGTATTACTTTATGTAGGCTTGGTTTGGAGGTTTAATAATACCCAACAGTGTGTTACTTTAAAGGCTGCAGCTATATCTTTTCCTTTAACATTGATGGTCCAGGTTTGATTTGATATCCTTGATATATGGAGGAAAGATTTAATCTGTCCATGTCCTGTTGCAATTTTATCAACTGTTCTGCATGGCTAGATTAGTTCCACTGGCTTTTAGCTACATTAACTGGTGCCACATTAACTACTGCATGCATAATAAATGTTCATCAAAATAATTGTGGATAGGGAAGATTAAACTGTTTCTCCTAATTAGAAGGGAGATTTCCAACTCTCTCTATTTCTTTTTACATGATAATATTTGTTTACATGTAAAATAGATTAATAGCTTTTTTTTCAGGATAAAATAGCATCACAATTGAATTAAAAATACAAAACAAAGAATCCAACCCTTAACCCAATATTTAGTACATAAATAATGAAAATAACAAGAGATATATAATTAATAATAGCATATTAATCATTAATTCAAATTACATGGTTATAAAACTAAATGAAGGTATACTAGACTTAAATAAATCTTCAAAATACTAGTGTTTCAGTTTCACATTATTTCTGGATGATCAAAAGTAAGGCGACAAATTCTGATATTAACACTAGTGCAGAACTAATCTAACTTTAAAGCCTTAAAGGTTAATAACAGCAATTTAAATTGAGCCTGGAAATGAATGTATTGCTAGTGTACCTGGTACAGAGAAAATATAATTTAAGAATCTTGCTCCTGTGACTCCCACTGTTGATGGTTGATTTTTGTAACAATTGTATATTATGGTATTTAAAGACAGCCTTATAGGGAGCAATTATAGTAATCAAATTACTGTTATAGGAAAGGAACTCATACCAAAATTGTCCCCTGGCTAGTAATAGTAGCTATTTCCTTTCTGGCAGTATAATTGTGGGGCTCCTGAAGTAACCCGTTTCCCTTTCTCTGCTTAAGGAGAAAGGTTCTCAATTCTGAAATATTATATTACATAATATATCACCAAACTTGGTTCTAAGCAAAGCATAAATACAATTTAAAATAATTAAATTTCAAGAAGAATACTTGGTACCCAAATGTGTTCAATATACTGTTGGAGACTTGCTCCTTTACCCATTAATAAATACACACTAATTTCATATTTCTATGACCTTATTCTTATTTTACACACCTCCACCATAATGCCTGCACATCTTCACATATATCTTGCTAACTTTTTTTAAAGGGGGCAAAAACATAAGGTTTCTCTCAGTTTAATTGGAAGATTCTGGGAAATAGAGGCTGATGGCAGCACAAATACCCTGAAAGATTCTTGGATTTAGAACTGTAACAGTCAATAATTAGCTCATAGGAAAGCAGTCAAATGTGCCACATTGCTCATTTTTCTTATATTTCTTACCTATTGGAATATGAGCCTGTGAAAATTGACTTCTTAAAATCTGAACAGATGTGCAAGGCTTAAAGCTATTTGTATAACAACAAACCATGTTCCTTCATCATCTACTCTCAAAATAAAATAATGCTGCTTGCAGCAGCAAGCTTCTGTTAAGGCCCTGTCACACTGCCCAACGGATGCAAAACGTTTGTAAAAAGGACACAGCGGACGAGAAAAATGTTCCATCCGTTGTTATCCGCTCTCAAAAGGGGTGAAAATTTGCATAACCAGAGCGGATAACACGGAAAGGAACGGACGCAGGGAGGATGTAGGGCGGATGGAAAGTGGATGTGGAACGGAAGCCCAGCGGATGGAAGCGGATGGGAGTGGATGGCACATCCGCAAGACTTCTGTGGGACCACAGCAAAGTGGACGCGGAATGGAAAGAGCGGATGCAGAGCGGACACCGAGCGGATGAAGCGGATGCACAGCGGATGCACAGCGGATGCACAGCGGATGAAGCGGATGCAGAGCGGAAGCCTAACGGATGCCGAGCGTTAATTGTGCACACGGGGGGGATGCATTGCGTAAGCCCCGTGGATATTAAGGGAAGCAGCTCGGGAGCAGGTCACCATTCAGACCTGCTGCCGGACACATTGACTGCCTTGCCTGCCCTGCCTGCATGCCTGCCTGCAAGCCTTGCTGCAAGCCTTGCTGCAAGCCTTGCTGTCTGCCTGCCTGACACCCTTGCTGTCTGCCTGCCTGCCAGCCTTGCTACCAGCCTCCCTGCCAGCCTTGCTGTCTGCCTGCCTGCCAGCCTTGCTGCCAGCCTGCCTTCCAGCCTCCCTGCCAGCTAGTCTGCCTGCCAGCCTTCCTGCCAGCCCTGGTGCCTGCCTGCCTGCCAGCCTTCCTGCCAGCCTTGGTGCCTGCCTGCCTGCCAGCCTTCCTGCCAGCCTTGGTGCCTGCCTGCCTGCCAGCCTGCCTGCCAGCCTTGGTGCCTGCCTGCCTGCCAGCCTTGGTGCCTGCCTGCCTGCCTGCCTGCCTTCCTGCCAGCCTTGGTGCCTACCTGCCTGCCAGCCTTGGTGCCTGCCTTCCTGCCAGCCTTCCTGCCAGCCTTCCTGCCAGCCTTCCTGCCAGCCTTGGTTCCTGCCAGCCTTCCTGCCAGCCAGCAACCCCACAACCATGGGGAAGAACAGAAAGCCTCAGCCATCTGCTGCCAGCCCTGGCAAGAGGGACAGGGCCACCATCCCACCCCCTGGCCCTCACTCTGGTTCTGCTGGGGCTTCTGTAGCACAGGCTCGCTCTTCTGGGGCTGGAGCTTCTGCTGCTTCTGCTTCTGGAGGAGCTGATGATGATGCTTATGGCGGTGGTGCTTCTGCTGGTGCTTACTCTGCTGATGCTGCACCCCAATGGCGCTTCAGACAAGGACTCCAGCAGCAGCCGCCTCCACAGCACCTGGACCCTTCACCCCTGAGACTGAGCACACCTCCGAGTGACCAAGAGGAGTGCCAGAGAGTGGCTGGCTGGCTAACTGTGGACTTTATTTGGACACTTGACTTGGGTCATTTTTCTTTTATAGCTTGTTGTTAATAAAGTGTATTTTTGATTCACACACTTGCTTCATTCCTTTTTTTCAATAAAGTCTTGGTGGAAAATTTTAGAAATGGTTTAAGCCTTTGCATGCTTGTGGGATGGGTTAAGATAGCAGTGGGGTGGGCAGAGATACCTGTGGAATGAGCAGGGATACCTTTGGTATGGGTAATAGCTGTGGGATAGATAAACCTCCTGTGCAAGCATAGTGGGACTGTATGGTCCACCCTCCCAGGTGCCACACCTATGGCCCTTTTTGTTATCAATAACAATGTAAGCATTGATCCACACATTTCAACATAAACACAACTCTTTATTAAATGCCCTGTTCATTGTAGGCCCACCCAACATACATGGCTCAATCTCATCAGTGTGATGAGACAGGCTGAAGGAAGCATCCATTAAACATCTATCATCCTGTCTTGCCACTCCAACATTCCAGCTGGGGAGTTGCACCAGTGTTTCAGAAGGTTGCGCTGCTTCTTCCCTTGACGTGAGGCTCTGTTGGGGCCTTACACATCCTCAGTGTCGATCAGGTTTTGCCCTTGCCTCCATTCCCCAGGCTCCATGTCCCCATTGCCTTGTTGGAGGTCCACGAGCCTGTTCTGCAAGACTGGGTAGCGGGTGCTCATGAGATTGTGCAGGATGCAGCAAGCTTCCACGATCCTCCTCACGGTCTCTGGGCGATGCTGCATGGTGGTGAGAAGTACCTGGAACCTGTTGGCCAGGATGCCAAAGGTGTTCTCCACCACCCGCCTTGCCCTGGACAGCCTGTAGTTGAAGATCCTCTCTTCACAGGTGAGGAGTCTGGAAGTGTATGACTTCATGAGGTAGGTTGTGAGGGAGAAGGCGTCATCACCCATGATGAAGTAGGGCACATGTTGCGTGTCATTGGGCAGTGGGTCTGGATCTGGGAAGCCCACAATGAGGTTGCATTCCAGCCCCTCCTTGAGGTCACTGGCATTGTATACCTGGGCATCTGAAGCTGAGCCGTTGCCTGAAGCATCAATGTACATGAACTTCTAGTCAGCATCGACCATGGCGAAGAGGACGATGCTGAAGAAGCCCTTGTAGTTGAAATAAGTGGACCCCGACTTGGCTGGAGCTTTGCAGGCCACATGCTTGCCATCTATGGCTCCAACGGTGTGTGGGAAGTTCCACCTCTGATACCACTGCTCTGCAACTTTCTTCCATCCTTCTTCAGTGGAGGGGCACTGGAGGAGCTCCTCCAGGTATTCTTCGATGGTGGCCTGCACCACTTCTCTGACCACAATGCTGATGGTGTTGTGTGGCACCCTCCAGCCGTACTGCATGCTCCTGTAGGTGGTGCCTGAGGGCAGGTGGCGCAGAGTGAGTGCCACCTTGAGCCCAGTTTCCAGGCTGGGCCGGAAGTTGGTGTTTGCCTTGGTCAACCTGGGTCTCAGCCTCTCCACAACTTCGTCAAACATGGCTGGAGGCATCCTCATGAACTTCTGGAATGCACGAGTGTCTTCATTCCTCAGCTCCACCATCAGCTTGTTGTACAGTCCGTACTCTGCTCTTCTCCCGATCCATCTTCGGACCCAGATGCTTCTTGGCCGCCTCTTTTTCTTCCTGTAGTAGAGTTCACAGAGCCTGTAGATGGCTTCGCACTGTTGCAGAATGATGGTGGCTGCCAAAAGGACTTTGTTCTGATCCATAGTGGACATGACTGGATGCTGTGGAAGAGGAAGAGTCAGATGAAGGCTGCAGAGGTCTGCACAGCTGGGCTACTGGTCTGAAAGTGAGATGCAGGTGAGTTGCTCCCCCTTTTTATAGGCAGTATAGGTTTTCCCCTATGTATCCCTTTGCAGCCTCTAGGCATCCTCTAGACATCCTTAATATCTGAGATAGGTCCCCTGTGCGAACGTTTTAAATGCTTTCTTGCGAGGTGCATCCGCTTTCATCCTTTCTCCATCCGTTCTGCATCCATTCTGCATCTATTCCGCGTCCGTTCTGCTTCCTCCCTGCGTCCGTTTACCGCTGGAGCGAATCGAGTTGCACGGATGCGTAGCGGATGCCTAGCGGATATAGCGGATGCAGAACAGACGCATTGGATACATTTTCCGCGGAAAAGTTTTGAGCAGCTCAAAACCCTCTGAGTGGATGAAACATCAATAGACGGATGCTGGACGGATAGAGAGGAAGCAAAACGGAGGCAGTTAGTACAGAACGGATGCATCGCGTTAACCAATGGATGGTAAGTGTTTTTCTCCATTTTACATCCTCTTTCCATCCATTGGTGCAGTGTGACAAGGGCTTAACTTATTTATTTTATTTGCATCCTGCTTTTATTTTGTACAACTTGTTCCCTTCTCCTATTTTCCCCATAATAGCAAGCCTTTGTGGTGAACTTCACTGAGAAAAAGTCACTGGCCCTTCAAGAATATACTTCTGTTTTATGGGAAGTATTTTCTAAATGATGACTGCACACACAGATAAAACTGAAAAAGGAAATGGTTTGCTAGCAAGCAATACTGTTTGCATAACTGTAAATCATAATGTTTATCTGATTGAGATGATGCCAGAAGAGCATAAGTGTTTTTGCAATATGTATGTGGCTAAATTAAAATTCAGGCAGGTTGCATCATTAGCCATTATATAAATAGCTTATTAAAAAAGACACAGATATGTTTCTCTTAGCAAATTTAAAATAATCATTAGACTCTTTCAGCAGATTGCTGTTAATTGGGTTGGGAATTAAACAGCTTTGTATGAGTGCAGTTAATTAATAGCTCATTACTTTTTTAATAAGGCAAATTCACTTGTAAGTAAGGAAGATACCATAGAATTTATCACAGTCTTGAAATTAGACTGGGATTTCCCATCTTTTTATCTATAGAGAAATCTTATATCTTGAAAGATGAAGATTATGTCTAGAAAGGCTTGCATTAGCTTTTCTCAACTCCCCGGGCATTCAGTTTCAAGAGTTTTCCATGTTATCAAGTGAATTTATCAAAGACATTATTTTTCTTTCGGCTTATACATTCAATCTATATTAGGAAAGAAGGTAGAAATAGGGTAGGAATTATGAAACAGTCCTTTAAAGTCAAGAGCTTGTCTTAATGAAAGGAAAGGTACCCATGTCAATATAGGGGAACATATGTATTGGGGAACATATATGTAACATAAATACCTAACTAAAGCAAATAGGGGAGAGGAGTTTTTATTTATTTACCTATTTACTAAAGTCTCTTCATTGTCTCTCCAGTCAAGGAGACTGTGTGACTTTCATTCCCCTTAACAGTAAGGAGGTTGAAACAAGAAGTTGTAAGAGCAATAGAAACAGTACCACAAGCAATTACAATAGCTGCTTGAAGGAACTATGCGTACATACAGTTTATGATTTAATTCTTTTGGTGCAAGCATACTTTTATACTAAGAACATTATACGAATCTATAATACAGTTTTAAAATCAGTATTTGTCAAATAATGAAGTGATATCCAAATAAAATGTAACAAACGATTGAAAACATTTAATGAAAACATTTAATGAATATAATTGTATTCAAGCATAGCTATAAACAAGAGAAGTGGAAATATCAGACTGTTCTATGTAGCCTGACACAAATGAAATAAAACCGGAATTGGAATATTCTTATTGTTCAAGTATGATTGGATGCTCAAGGAATTTGTCTCTTGTGCATAAGCTCTCAGTATATATACAAACAGCAAAGTGATAAGTCATAGATCATAAATCATAATGTGCAATCATAAATCATAAGATAAAAATAACAAGCAATGAATCATAAGATACCAATAGGAGGAGATAGTAGGAAAGATCAAAAGATGAGAAAGATGAAAATGACAGTTGTATGGAAAAATGTTCCAAAGCTTTAGACATACTGCTACATAGAATATCTTCAATTCCCCTGCGACAATTTGGATGGTTAAGAATAAACAGAACTTTCCCTATTCTCATTTTTATTTCTTGGTTTGACTCTGCTGTTTGAACTCATTCCTACCAAATTTCAGAGTGAACTTACCTTCTGAAGTAAAACATGTAAATTATTTTCTTGTTGACACATCGATGCCTAAATAGTTATTAGGAGAGTGTTTATGATTGCCCTTCAGTACCTTCTTTACACTTTTTAATCAGTCCATATTAAAGCTGTGTTTAAATATTGGTACCTGTAGCAAGAATTTGAGAGGAAAAAAAATCAAATGCAAGTAAATTCTAAGAAATATCCTTTCAGATTATATTGTTAGAATAAATTGTGGGAATTTTCAGGAACAAGAAAAAAGCAGCATCACACTTTTGTCCATAAGATCTGCTCCTATGGACATATGTGCATAATTAAAACACACAAAGGAAGAGCTTGCATCATAACAACATAACACTGTTTTAGTCATGGTGTGATGACCCAGGGTGGGATACAAAGTAAACACAGGTGAAGCCCCTTTTATTCCTTCACTTTCTTCCAAGCTCCAAATATCCTTGACTGGAGACAAAAAAACTCCCACACAAGCAGTTACAAGGAGGAATGCTGTTTAAATTATAAAGAGGAAAAAACAACACAAACCAGGAAAGATAAGGGCACAGATATCAGAACACAGATATCAGAACACACACTGGGAAGGACACCAAAGTCAGAGAGGAACAATAAACTTGACATATTTCCATGCTTTGTTTTCAGCACTGGCCTGTACACATATCCGTCCTCTTATCAAGTTGTCATAGCTGCAGCCCATGAAGAGGATCAAGGCCCTCTCCTCCCCCATATACCATGTCTCTCCCTGCATGCCCTCTCTTCTCCTTTCCTCCCTGCATGCCCTAGGATGGAAAGCAAATGGGCCTGAGTCCTCCTCTGACTGCCCAGCCAGCTCTGCCCTTTCCCAGCCTCCTCCACAATCTCCAGAGCCACACTTCCACTCCCTGTCAGCTGTTCCTCCTCTCCTTCAGAGTCAGTCTTCACAAGGGGCATGACACATGGTCCCATGAATACTGCTGGAATAATTTGCTGTTGCTTTTGTTTTCAGCAATTTTTTTAGCTTGGGGATAATGTGCTAAATTGTCTTCTCCTCCAGTATGCTATAGCAATGTATCCATTTTTATGAAGCAAGCAGTGTCCATATTTCTTGATTCCAGAAACCATTGAACAGCTAACAAGGTCTACATGAACAAACAAACAAAGAAACAAACAAACAGTATCTATTCTTTCTTTTTTAGAAATCCCAGTGGCCATATTTTAATAAAACAAAACCTGTAGAATTAATATTTCTGAAGATTCCAAATTTCCTTTTTGTGGCATTTGATAATCAGTTTGTTCGTTAGTTTGTGTCAGGTGGTGCTCCATTCAAAGTCCAAGAAATAAATACTTGGATTTTTTAAGTTAGAGAAAAGATATCTTTCACTGAAAATGAAGTGGTAGCAACCATAGAATTCTGAATCTGAGAAATTAGGCGCTTGAATCACATATGCAAAGTGATGGAAATGTTCCCACCCCCAATAGTTCAGTTGAATCTTCCAATTAGAAGTTGTGAATATGATCATGTGGGCATCTTCAGGTGGTGATGAGGCCTCTGTCGGTTGACCTTGGCATATTTTGATAACGGGTTGCAGTTGTGCAAAGAAAAGAAAGCTAAGCGAGAAATAGAAACCTAACTCTATTGTATGCTCCCCCCCCCATTTACACAACAGAAGAATATAACACCTCCAGCTCACTTCCCAGATTCATCCCCTCCTCCCCCCCATTACTTATGGCAGCCAAAAGATGCAAAGCATTAGTAGAAGATCTTGAAGGCTAACATTCGGCCCTCCTAGAAAAAGAAAACCGTCAGTCCTAAAAGAGAGAGGAAAAAATATAAAAGCAATAATTAATCATTAGACAATTAAAATGAATACACTCCTAGGGTTTATCAGGATACTTGGTACGAAATGCTTTGATCAGTTTAGGGGCTTTAACGTCGTTTTTGTAAACCCACTTGGCTTGTGAAGAAGGGAAATGTTTCCAGGCTACAAGATATTGGACCCCTCCATTTGCGAGAATCCAGAATTTCTTTAACTTCAAAATGTTGTTCACCTTCAATCAGTATTGGTATGGGAGGGTCAGCCTGGGTGGGTCTTAAACCAGAAGAGTGTTGAGGTTTTAACAAACTAACATGGAAGACCGCATGAATTCATCGAAGAGTTTTCGGTAAGTTCAGCTGGACTGTTGGAGGATTTATAATCCGTTCAATCGTGAAAGAACCAATATATTTAGGACCAAACTTCTTCGATTTTTGAGTGGTTTGTAGGTATCTGGTGGACAGGAAAACTTTGTCACCTACTTTATATAATTTCTGTGGAGATCTTTTCTTGTCTGCAAACTTCTTATGAGCTTGATGGGCCTCATCTAATGCTTTGCGTGTCACTGGCCAGCTAAGTTGGAGTTGAGTTATCCATTCATCCAATGAATGGATGTTAGGCTTTTCACGAGGAAGTTCAGGTATGGGTACAAAATCTTGTCCCGAAGCTACTTTAAATGGAGTAAATCCAGTACTACTATGTACGGAGTTGTTATATGCCACTTCGGCAAATGGTAGTAAGTCGGACCAGTTATCCTGTTGATAATTTATGTAACATCTAAGATACTGTTCTAACACTGCGTTAGTCCTCTCACAGGCCCCATTGGTTTGGGGGTAGTAGGTGGAGCTTAAGCCCTGGGCGGAGCCTATCAACTTCAGGAACTCTTTCCAAAAATTTGAGGTAAATTGGACCCTTCTGTCAGAGATTATGCATTCCGGAACACCATGTAACCTATAAATACATGAAATAAACAGTTTAGACAACGTTTTTGCAGATGGAATCTTGGAACAAGGTAAGCAATGTACTTGTTTGGAAAAGAAATCGGTTACCATCCAAATAACTGTGTTTCCACTGCTTTCGGGTAGTTCTGCTATAAAGTCCATAGAGATTTCCTTCCAGAGGGCCGTTGGTTTAGCTACATTTTGTAAGAACCCTGCTGGCTTACCAGGAGGTCTCTTTGCCAAAGCACAAATTGGACAGCTAGCTACATAAGCTTCAATGTTCTTCTTCAAAGTAGGTCACCAGAATTGCCACTTAACCAGGTGTAAGGTTTTCACAAATCCAAAGTGACCAGCTGCTTTAGAATCATGAGCTTGTTGTAGTATTTGGCCCCTCAGCGCCTGTGGCACATACAACTTGGTTCCCACCCAAGCCAAATCATCTCTAACCATATAGTTATTCAAATGAGCCAGGAACCAATCATCAAGTTTTAGGGTTTCTTTTAGTTGTGCGGTTAAGTCATTCGATAGGTCTACCTCTTGTTTCTTATTTTGGGCTCTGGTGATAACTGGGGCAGCTAGATGTTTGGTCGAAACAATTGGGCTTACCACTTCCTGGCGAATACTATTATATTGGGGTAGTCTAGAGAGAGCATCTGCCATGAAGTTATTCCCCCCTGGAATGTACTTCAATGAGAAATTGAACCGCTTGAAGTACTGGGCCCAGCGAACTTGTTTAGGGGACAGCTTCCGAGGTGTTTTTAGGGCCTCCAAACTTTTATGATCAGTCCATACCTCAAATGGATGTTTTGCTCCTTCCAGGAAATATCTCCAGGTCAATAAGGCCCAACGAACTGCAAAAGCTTCTTTTTCCCAGACGGTCCACCTTCTCTCAGTTTCAGATAGTTTACGGGAGGTATACGCACAAGGCTGTTAGGTCCCTTTCTCATTGATTTGAAGTAACACTGCTCCAACGGCCACATCACTTGCATCGGCTTGGATCATGAAGGGAACCTCCATGTCCGGGTGCTTTAGCACTCGTTCTGCTGCAAATAGTAGTTTTAGCTTTTCAAAAGCTGCTTGGCACTCCATGGATCACTCTAAAGGCTTGCTAGGCCTTGGCTTCACCTCTCCTTTAGTTTTTAAGAGATTTGTGATGGGCATTGCTATCTTATCAAAAGCCGGATAAATTGCCAGTAAAAATTTGCAAATCCCAAGAAGCTCTGAAGTTGTTTTCTGGTACGTGGGGGAGCCCATTCCAATAGGGCACACACTTTCTCTGGATCCATTTCTATGCCCTCAGATGAAATGCGATACCCCAAATAGTCAATTTTCTCTTGATGGAATTCACATTTGGACAGTTTAGCATACAACTTAGCGGCACACAGTTTCTGTAGAACCGACCGCACTAGTTTCACATGTTCATCCAGAGTTTATGTGTAGATAAGGATGTCTTCAAGGTAAACCAGAACCCCCCTGTCTAAATGTTCATGTAACACCTGATTGATCATTTGCATGAACACAGCTGGGGCCCCTTGTAGGCCAAAAGGAAGAATGTTGAATTGGAAACAACTCATTGGGCAGTTAAAAGCGGTCTTCCACTCATCCCCTTCCTTAATTCGAACTTGGTAGTATGCTTCTCTCAAATCCAACTTCGTGAAAATCTTTCCCTTGGCTAGGTGGGCCAGCATGTCCTTCATCAAAGGGAGGGGGTACACATTTTCCATGGAAATGGCATTCAAATTCCGTAGTCCACCACCAAGCACTTGGAGCCATCTTTCTTTTCACGGAACAGCACTGGGGCTGCTACCTGGGGCCTAGCGGGTTGGATGAAACCACGTTCCAAATTTTTATCTATGAACAATCTTTGTTCTTCTAATTCTCGTGGGGTCATTGAGTATAACTTCAGTTTCGAGAGCTTCACCCCAGGTAAAATTTCAATAGCACAATTTGTTGACGGGTGAGGCGTGAGCTCATCTGAGGCCTTCTCACTGAATACTTCCTTTAAATCCCAATATTTTTTTGGAATTTTCTCCTCCCCTTTCAAGGATTCGGTACCTGTGGAATCTATTTCAATTGGATTCTGAAGCTTCGGCTGAGATCGCCCCTCCCTTTCCAGTCACTGATTGGTGCGTATGCGCAACGACCCATTCTTCCAGTTAACCTGGGGGTTCCATTTCCGGAGCCAGGGTAATCCCAGTATTAATGGTTGCTCCATCCCAGGGGCCACAATAAAGCGCAGAGTCTCATCATGCTCTCCCATGATCATTTCTATAGGTTCCAGTGCTAAATAAAATGTGCAGGGCAACCCCCAGCCACTGATCCATCTAATTGGCAAAAGGCAATGGACATTTTTAAAGGTTTTAGTTTTAAACCCATTTTCTCTACTACTCCCATGTTGATTACACACCTTGTGCACCCAGAATCTAGCAGGGCTAGCATTTCCCCTTCAGCCCCTGAAGTGGGTACCCTCAACTTCACCGGAATGGTCAAAGGGCCCTCGTGTGGACTTACCAGGAAGTCGTCTTCCTAGTCGTAGTTGCTCTCTTCAAGGGAAGTTGGGGTTGCTGGCTCTTCTCCTGCCGGAGAGGCAACCTCTGCCACCTCTCTTGTCTTTAGCACCACTTCGCGAGGCTTCGCTGGGGATTTTTCAGGCTTCTTCCCTCCTTTTGGTGCCCCCTTTGGTTCCAGCTTGACCTTGCAGTTCACAGCCCGGTAACCTTCCTTCCCACATCAGAAACAGGTAGAGGGTTTGGGTCTTACCACCACTCCTCCCCTCTGGGGTTTGGGGACCTCTTGAGGGCGTGGGGGGGAAGGCTTGCTTCACCCAGAACCTCCCCGCCATCTGCTTTGGGTTAAATCAATTTCCACTTCTTCTGCCAGCAAGTACCACATCTGCAAGTCATTCGGGTCCCTTCTAGCAATGCATCTCTGGTACACATCTTCATTTAATCCATCTTTAAATGCTTCTATCAGGGCTTGCTGGGACCAACTTTGGATATAACCTGCTAACTGTCTGAATTCTTGGGGGTAGTCAGCCACTGACCTCCGCCCCTGATTTATGGTCTTCATCCTGATCCGGGCCTTGTGCTCTTCCAGTGGGTCCTCAAATGTAGCCTGCAGTGCAGTCATGAGCAGGTTATAATTCATCAACTGGGGAACATTATCATTATGCAGGGTCACCATCCACTCTGCAGCTGTTCCCTCTAGAGCCCTGGGAACACATCTCACTTTGGCTGCTTCTGAGGAAATATCCTCCCCGTATTCTTCCATATATCTCTACACTTGAGCTAGGAAAAACCCCAAGTCTTTGGGATTTCCCCCGTACTTTATTTCTAATGGAGGCAACTTAGGAGCTCTACGCCTTCTAGGAATTACACCTCTCGCTGGGGGCCCTGGGGCTGCTGCTGGCTGCTGTGCTGGCTCAGGTTGATTTATGGAAGAGGGGGCTGCTCTGCTTCTTCTAGCTGGGGCTACTCCCCCTTCCCCTTCATACATTTGTGCAGCTTGAGGTTGTTCAAAAGCTTCATTAAGAAGTCTCCTGGCTTGATCCAGTAAGAGTTCTCTCTTTTCCCTCTCTTGCCATGGCTCCTCTTTTCCATGCCGGCAAGTGGTTGTGATTCCTGGGGGGGGTGTGTGTGTCCTTCTCTGGATCCTTCCAGCCAACCCCCACTGACCATCTGGGCTTCACAGCTGGATCCTCTTCCAGATTGAGCTCTGCTAACGATTCAGGTTCCTGTACCAGCAAAGAATCTTGCCCTCCAGTGGCTCCCAGATCTTCCTGGTCGCTAGTTGAAGATGATATGATGTTCAGGCCCCCTCGGAAGAAAGTTGGGTGTTTTCTCCAGGTGGGCTGGTAAACGGAGATTCAGAATAATATCAGGTGGTGCTCCATTCAAATTTCAAAAAAGAAATACTTAGACTTTTTAAGTTAGAGAAAAGATATCTTTTACTGAAAATGAAATGGTAGCAACCATAGAATTCTGAATCTGAGAAATTAGGCGCGTGAATCACATATACAAAGTGATGGAAATGTTCCCACCTCCAATAGTTCAGATGAATCTTCCAGTTAGAAGTTGTGAATATGATCATGTGGGCATCTTCAGGTGATGATGAGACCTTTGTCCATTGACCTTGGCATATTTTGATAACGGGTTGCAGTTGCGCAAAGAAAAGAAAGCTAAGTGAGAAATAGAAACCTAACTCTGATGTATGCTCCCCCATCTCATTTTACACAACAGAAAAAATGTAACACCTCCAGCTCACTTCCCAGATTCAACCCCTCCTCCCCCGCGTTACTTATGGCAGTCAAAAGATGCAAAGCAATAGTAGAAGATCTTGAAGGCTGACAGTTTGTAAGTTACTGCAAAAGGCCTGTGTTTCAGAAGAATTGTTATTTGTTTCATTTCAAAGTTGAGAACTGTTTATAGACTCTATCTTAATAAGTGGAGTGCTATATTTATATTGAACATCATTTGAATTAAATTTGCATTTTTAATATACGTTTATTTGTATCATTAATAGAAGCAATTGTATCTTTTCCTGGAATTGTCCAGTAGTTTTAAACATAGATCAGAGGCCTCCAACTTTGACAACTTTAAGACTTGTGGACTTCAACTCTTAGAATTCCTCAGCCAGCAAAACTCGCTGTGGAATTCTGGGAGTTGAAGTCCACAAGTCTTAAAGTTGCCAAGGTTGGAAACCCCTGACATACATAGATGCTACGAGTCCTTGACTTACATTACTTTAGTGGCTGTTTGAAGTTACAATGGCACTAAAAAAAGTAACCTATGACCTGTCTTCACACTTACAACCCTCATGGTGACATGATCAAAATGTGGGCACTTGGCAACCAGCATTTCTTTATGACAGTTGCAACACTGTGGATTCATATGATCACCATTTATAACCTCCCCATCTGGCTTCCGACAAGCAAAGTCAATGGAGAAACTAGATTTATTTAACGACTGTGGGATTTACTTAATAACTGTAGTGATTTGTTTAACATCCATGGCCAAAAAGTTATAAAATTGAACATGACACATTCAACAAGTACCTTGTTTAGCAACAAAAATTCTGGTCCCAATTCATGTAAGGAATAATAGTATATGTTTCTCTTCATGCAAGCCTCCTTTGGATACTGAGGCTGAAATGTTTTTCTCAAAAACTGGGCTCTGGATTAAATAAGTATTCACTTTTCATTTTCCTGACTTCCTTTCCACCCTTTCCCCTGTTGCACTTCAATAAGCTGTAGAAGAGTATAAAAGCTGACAAAGTGAAATATTTAATATGAACACCATCACTGAAATTCTATTTGTTGCTTGAGAACTTGAGCTTGAGAAAATGTTCTTAGTTCCTTGACAAAAAGGAAATTACCCTTGTGACATCCTATCACTGAATATTTTAGCATTTTGACTTGGAGGATCTTAATTCACAAGGTCAAATCATCTGTTTGACTATAACAGTGCCATTCATAATTATGTGCAGGAAATCAAGAACGTGAACAACTGGAAGTCATGTTTCAGGGTTGCTAATTATATATGAAGTTTTAGTTGCTGTGTGTTGAGAAGCCCAACAGAGGCTATATCATATATATAAATGTTTATTTCTGTAGATAAGATTCTTGGAAGAGAAAAGAAACATCCTAAAAGAAATCAGAGTCCAGTTTCCTTTTGAACTTTTTCCTTCCTTTTGAAAAAATACCTTTGGGACTGTAGATAGGACATTTTTTTCGTATCAAAGATGTAGTCAGAATTGTTGCATAGAATCATAGACTTGCAAATTTTATTTATTTATTTAATCTATCGGATGCCCAATACCAAATAGGTTTGGGTGGCTTATAACCAAATCAATTTCTCTGATAAGATAAAGGCCTGGTCCCACTGCACTTATGGATGCAAAGAGGATGTAAAACGTTAAAAAAAATTTGCCATCTGTTGGAAAATGCTATGCATCAATTGTGTACTCATTGCATACGTGTTTCATATGCTCTATCCGTTGAGCATCCGTCCACTGCGATTTCATCCACGCAAGAAGTTTTGAGCTGCACAAAACTTTGTGAATGGATAAACTTTCTGCCGTGTACGATGTAAATCCACGACATATGAGCAACAAAAGTTCTATGTCTGTTTATCACCCGTTAAATGTTCGCTGTATCCTCTCTGCATCCTCCCAACTCACATCTGCTGCAGCTGAAAATGGAAAGAGGGAGGAATGAAAAGGTACACGGAACGTCTACACAGCGTTAGTAGAACGGAAATAGAAAGGATGCACAGTGAATGGTTTGCATCCAATATACATCCGCGTGGCATCCCCTTTCTTTCCTTTAGGCATATGTGATGCATCTGCTTCATCCACTATGCGTCCACTTTGAAATTCTCCCCTGGAACCCCTTCAGAGGTGTCATCCACTTTCATCTGCTAGGCTTCCTATGAACATCCGTTTAACATCCCCGCTGCATACTACCCACGTCTGTTCTTTTCCATTCTTTTCCATTCTGTTTATGCAAATTTTCACCACTTTTTGGAGCAGATGACAACGGATGGAGCCACCCCTGAAATTTTGCTTGTCCGCTGTGTCCTTTATGCATACGTTTTGCGTCCGTCGGCCAATGGGACCGGGCCTTTAACACCAGACATCTCTCCAAAAGGTAAAAATCACAAAACTGTGCTTACTTTGGCCATGTCATGCAGGGGAATTCACTGGAGAAATCAATTATACTTGTAAGAGTTAGTAGTAATAGGTAATAGCCGCCCCGCCCCCAAAAAAACCATGATGGCAGGACACCATCAATGCTAACAACCAGCTAGAGGATAGAAAAACTACCCTCTGGCTAGTGCAAGACTGGAAGATGTGGATAGACCTAGCCCATAGAATCACAAAGAGTCAGACATTTTGAATGGATAACATCATTACCACCACTGAGCAGCTTACAGACCATAAAAAGATAAATAGGAAAAATATGCAAATAAAAAAATTAAAACTATACAATAAAACAGGACCAAAAGATGTACAGCATGTTACCCCAACAACCAGGGGTAAGTACCCCTTGGGGTCCCAATTTTTCAATGGGTAAAACCAAGTTTTGGGGTGAGATGGCTCCTCATATACCTTGGACCCATGCCACATTAGTAATAAGCAACACATTGAATTGGACCCAGAAGCAAACTCCAAGAACTCTCAGAAAAGTACACACCACACCATTCTGCACCTGTGGTAGTTTCCAAATATTCTTGAAGGGTAATCCCACGTTGAGTGTGTTGCAGTAACCCAATCAAGATATGACTAGGGCATGGGTGATCATGCATGTCTGGAAGCTGCCCCACCTCCCCTCTCTCTGAGTGGTGACTGATGTCAGATCTAAAACCTAGGTGGGCACATCTCTAAGAGGGATATCCTCTCCTTCTGGTCCATTCAGATTTCAAAGATACAAGTCAATTCAGTTTCTTCTTTGCTATCATATTGAGGATGAGGACAGATTTATTATCGGTTGATCTGGCATTCAGTACAACCAAAATGGAATGAAACTGGTACAAGAGTGAGTTTCTGAGAGTTTGGCATCAAATTGCAACAGCTAGAAGACCTATAGTTCCCCCCTCCTTGCTTTAATTCGTCTCCCCAGTTTTGCTAGCTTGGGTTTTAACATGAAGAGCAAGCGGGGAAAAATAATCTAATTTAGAACAGAAAGGACTTTTCACCACTGTATAGTTGGAATTACGCATATTGTAGTGGTATTGTGATCTTTACCATGACAGTGTTTTATGACAGTAATGGCATTTTCCATCTCCTTTTCCCTCCCAGTCATTCACTTCATGCTTGTCATTTCATTTTGCTAATGCCACCAAGCTTATCATTTCACAGCTGTTGGCCTTTGGTGGTGCATGGGCTTTTCAAGCTTACTGAGGACATCCTTCTCATATAACATACACACAGTTTTACTTTCTCCAATTTGGAAAAGGAGCTGTCTTCCAATTGTGTCTCTGAAATAAAATTCCCCATGAGTGAGCATGTACATTAATACCTATTTAGTGATACTGCCAAGCTGGATAAGCTTGTGTTTGATGGTGCTTGGGTGCTTCCTCTAATGGCAGTTTCTTCTCAAATATAGCCCCTTAGGGAGTTTAAGCTATTCTGCTTCTGCAGCTGGTGCAATTCTGTTGCCATTCAGATATCAGATTGTCAAGGTTCTCTTTTCTTACAAATGGGATCTAAAGAACAAAGTCACACAAAAGAGATGGGTTTAAATAAGGAATGGCAGGTTGGCAGTGCAGTGTGGCTTCTTTTGTCTCCTAATGGCAACCTGTTAGAGAAATGAGCTGCCTTCAGTTCTAAGGATGCTTGGGTTCTATTATCTCATTATAAGATAATGTGTCATTTTATTATTGGTAGAACTTAGCTCTTTATATCAATCTCCAAAGAAAAATGCTTGTGTTTAAAAAACAAATTCTTGAATCCTCCCAAATTTCTTTCAGGTTTCATCAACAATAAAGTAGTCTTCTTGGCAGGAAATACCTTATCAAAAGAAAAGGAACAGTACTCATATATATCTGTTTGTATGTTGGCATTTCTGTAGTGACAAAGATATTTTTCTGCCCAACAATGCTTCCTTGATGTAAAATGCTAACACCATATCTTTCCAATCCATTATCCTGCAAACAATCCTGAACAGAAATGCTATTCCTCTTTTGCTGTTTTATGAACATTTGTTTATATTTTGTTTTATTATTATGTTCCATCAACTTGTTTTCCATTCATAGCGATCACATAAATAGATTTTTTTCCTGATGATCTGTCCCTAAACAGGTCTTTCAGGTACTCCAACAGTACTCTAATTGTTACTGTACCTGCTGAGCCCATCCACCATGCTATTGGTTGTCTTCTTCCTTTCCCTTTCATCTTTCCCACCATTAGACCCTTCCCCAGAGAACTGTGTTGTCATATAATTTGTCCAAATAGAGTAATTTATGCCTACTTATTTGTCCTTAAGTGAGAAATCTGGATTGATTTGTCCAATGTTCCATTTTGTTTGTTTTATTGGCTGTCTATAGCCATTGTTTAAGAAAGAAATAACAATAATGTCCTCAGTTTTCTTAGAAGTCTTTTTAAACATCAAATTTCATAGGCATCAATCTCTTTCCTAGCCTGCTTTTTTCATGGAATACCATGACTTGCACGACACTGATCTTTATAGGCATAGACACATCATAGCATTTGTAACTTTGGAAAGAATACCTATAAAAATTGTGCCAGCCGATCAAGTGGTAACTACAGCATATTTCTTGACTGTTTATTCTTTTATTGTTGATGGTTGATCCTAAAAGTGATTTCTTCACTGTCAGTTTTAAGGCTTCTTCTTCTATTTGTTGTCATTTGTTTGGCATTCTTTAGATTTAATTTAATCATATTTTTTCACTGTTTGCCTTTTGCTAATGTCTTCTTTATGTTCATTCCATAATTCCCCTGGCTTTTTTTATTAATCAATGAGGTTTCAAAACAATTCCTGGTATTCTACTTGAAAATTGTGGGTAAATATTCAAGATCATATTGAAGAAACTGACTGACTTTCTTTTTCTGCTTTTTCTTAATCTGGGACACAGTCAGCACCTAGTTATGTATTTGATAGCACCTTTATCCCTTTTAGCAATAATGTGGTCAATCTGATTTCTATGTACTCCATCTGGTGATGTCCATGCATAGATACATTGCCTTGGTTATTTGAATACAGTGTTAACTATGAAGAATTCATTGATGAGGCAAAAATTGATCCTATTTCATTTTGGTTTTTCAATCATTTGATCAAATAATGTTTTCCTCTTTTATGTTTTCAACTTTGGCATTCCAGTCTCTACTCAAAGGCAGCACACATTGCTTATATGTTCTGTTGATTTCAAATTAAACTTGACCATAAAAATAATCAATCTTATCTTCTTCTCCATCTGTGATTGCAGCATAAACCCAAATGCCTATCATATTAAAGGTTAGTCAATAAAGTTTAATTGATATTATTTGGTAATCCATAGCATTGTAATCACATACTATTCCTGCTGTTCCCTCCCTAAGTATAAAAGCAATGCTCTTCTTTGTTTTCCATGTCCTGAGTAATAAAGAGTATGATCTTCTGTCTGAAAATGTCCAATCCCAATCAATCTCAATTCATGGATGCCTTAAGATGTAAATTTGTATTACTTTCATTTACAGCAATGGTCTCCAATCTTTCCAGCTTCAGATCTCCATATTGTAATAACTCCATGGTGAAGAGTTAAGGAAAAGATGTATGACAGAGTGATTAACAGATCAAGCTGTTCTCACTCTGGTGCCATTTCATTGACCATACAACTGGCTAAGGAGGAGGTAATAGATTTAGTCCTAAACTGAATTGCTCTTACATAGAATTAAATTAATTATCCCAGTCATTAAGTCAGCCATCTCATGGGAATTGATGGCAGGGTTCTCTAATCTTTCCTAAGATCGAGCTTGAAATTATATAGAGACTGTAAAAACATGCTTCTTTGAGCATTCCATCTCTGTGGTGTGGCAGTCCATATTTTTTCGACAGTGTTCTTATACCTGTGATTGACCCTAAACTTAAAGTATTGCAAAATATTATAGAAAAAGTAATGATCACTGGATACAGTGAAAGTATTTCAATCTTCACTGATAGTTATATCATCTCAGGTTCCAGTTCAGGGTGTTTACATTAGTCTACAAAAATCTTTAATGATTTGGGACCATCTTATCTGAAGGGATGTGTCAAGCCTGAAATTTACATAAGTGTAGCAGTTTTAGTTAGGGTTAGTACATATTCTTTTTCTTACATTCTCTGTGGTAGTCATGGGTGGAAGGGTTTTGGGCTTGCCACATTCCTAAGGTGGGTGGAGTGAAGATAAAGAGAGTTGTTTTGCCTAGGTGATCTTTCTTCCCCTGGGAAACGAGCTGTCCTTACTGGGGCCCCTTGAGGTGGAGATTTATGACATCAAGCAACATTAAATTACTTCTATTGGAGAATGTGACTTATGAGGGTTGTTTCTAACTTGTAATATTGTGGGGTAATTCCGGGTTGTGTCGGATCCGGAATTACCATGGACTTTGCCAATTTGAAGGTTTCCTAAAAAAAAGAATCTTTTTGAAAGATGGACTTTGTACTTTTCTTTTTAAATGGATTTCATCACTTGGAAACCTGACAGGATGTTCCTTCCTATTATGTTGCTACTCTTTTTGTAAGATTATTTTTTGCTTCAGGAGTTAAGGTATAATTAGCACAATAGAAAAGAATAAGGTTTTTTTTTATGGTGATCCCTGTTTCTAACAAGCTGTTTGTGATGAGATTTGTCTGCTTCTACATTTATTGCCTTTTCAGTGCCATGCAAAGATATTTGTATTTTTCCAAATGCTTTTATTCTCTTAGATATTTTTTTTTCCCAAGTCAGCATTTTTATTTATTTCATTCAATTTATATTGCTGCTTAGAAACCATTAGCTTCTTGTGTTGTGCATATGAGAAAAAAATAAAAATAAAATGAAATAAAAATAAAATAAAATGAGTAGAATTAAAAAAAATCATTCCCTTTCCTGTCATCACACAGTGTTTATGTACTTGAAAGAGAGAGAGGAAAAGAAAGCAAAAATTAAAGACTAGCTCCTGTCCTCTGAATGTGTTCATGATTTCACTCATCCTGATATTCCATCCCAGAATTTCCTTTTTATTTTCCCCTGAAACTTGAAAAAGAAGAAAGAAATAAGCAACTGAGCAGGAAGTGAAAAATCTCCAAGCCTTCTATTATCATTGCAAACATGTCCCTGCAACATAGATCCAGTCATCCATAATTCTATTTGTTATCATTACAAATAGTCCTTCCTGAAGGACCCCTCAGTTACTATTTGAAGTTGCAGTGGTGTTGTACAAATGGTACTTATAACTGCTATTTGACATTTCAGTGCTTTTCAGTGCACTTATAACAGTTGCAGCATCTTGTAGTTACATAATCATTATTTCTGACCTTCTCTGTTGCCTTCGCAAAAGCAAACTCAGAGGGAAAGATTGCAAATTACATTGTAAAGTTCCCTTGCCTTCTTGTCCATGTACCCTTCCATACCAGCTAACTTCTGGCTTTCCTGTATTTACCCCATGTTGCAACATTCCTTTCTTTAACTCCCCACTCCTTACATATTTCACATGGCCTTTGCCAACCCTGGGTCTACTGGTTTGCCAACACAGGGTCTACTCTGCGCCCCTTACTTAGGATCCCTGCTGCTTCCCATGTAAACATTTGTGTGTCTTAGTGTCTATGGAGATTCTCAGTCATTCAGGTCATGGTTTTCATTTATTTTCATTTAATTTGATTTGTCAGGTGGTTACAAGATAATAGATATAAGAATAAACATAGTTATGAACACATGAAATGGATACATATAAGAAAAATAAAAGAAACATTAGGAAAGGAACGGTCGGCATGTTGGTGCACTTATGCACGTCCCCTACAGACCTCTTAAGAAAGGGGTGAAGTCAATAGTAGACAGTCTAAAGTTAAAATTTTGGGGGTTTGGGGAAGAAATCACAGAGTCAGGTAGAGTATTCCAGACATTGACCACTCTGTTGCTGAAGTCATATTTCCTGCAATCAAGTTTGGTGTGGTTAGCCTTGAGTTTGTCTCTATGGTGTGCTCTTGTGTTGCTATGGTTGAAGCTGAAGTATTCATTGACAGGTAGGACACTGCATTGTATGATTTTATATACTATACTTAAATCACACCGAAGGTGGCGTAGTCCTAGGTTTTCTAGATTTAGAATTTCAAGTCTGGTGGCATAAGGTATGGTAGCGTTATAAGGTATAACGCATAGAGGAGTGTAGAACTCTTCTTTTGAAATATTTCTGGACTTTCTCAACAGTGTTAATATCAGATATGTAATGTGGTTTCTAGACTGATGAGCTGTATTCGAGTATTGATCTAGCAAATGTCTTGTATTCTCTAGTTAATAGTGTGATATTACCAAAGAAAAAGCTACGTGGGATTAGGTTAACAATTCTTAATGTTTTTTTGGCTTCGTAGTTACAGTGGGCTCTAGCACTTAGATCATTTGAGATGAGAATTCCAAGGTCCTTGACAGGGTTTGGATCATCAACAAGCTCTTGACTATTCAGCTTGTATTTTATTTTCTGAATTTTTTTTGCCAGTATAAAAGACAGAGCATTTATTTGTTGAGATTTGAAGCTGCCATTTGTTTGACCATTCTGATACAAAGTCAAGGTCACTTTGAAGGGTAGCAGTGTTGTCTGTAGTGTTGAATAGCTTTACATCATCATTGAAGAGAATGCAGTTGCTCTTAATGTGATCACAGAAGTCATTTATGTAGAGTTTGAAAAGAGTTGTTCCAAGAACACTGCCTTGGGGGGGCACCACTGTTGACAGGTACAGTATTTGATAGGATGCTCCTGATTTTGACCATTTGTTGTCTGTTTGACAGGAATGCTTCTATCCAGTTATGCAGGTGTTCAGAGATACTGTAAGATTTTAGTTTTTGGAGTAGTTTGTCGTGTACCACTGAATCAAAGGCTTTACAGAAGTCTATGTAAATTGAATCTATTGCTTTGCCCTGATCGAGTTGTGTAGTCCATATGTTTTTGCAGTGTAAGAGTTGGAGATAACAGGATAGTTTTTTCTGAAACCAAATTGTTTGTTAGAGTAGGTTGTATGTCACTAAGTGGAGGATAATGGATTGGTTAATAATTGATTCCATGACTTTACACGTAACGCAGCATAAAGAGATTGGTCTGTAATTTTCAACTAGGCTGGGGTCTCCCTTTTTGAAGATGGGGATGACTGTGGCTTGTGACCATAGGTTTGGCAAGGAGCTGGTCCTGAAAGATTTTTCAAAGATTATGCTTAGAGGTTCAGCAGTGGATAGCTTTTTTAAGAAGTAGGCACATATTCCATCCGGACCAATAGATAGAGATGGTTTTAGATTGTGTCGCGCTTTTTCAACATTGTCTTCTGTAAGATCGATAAGTATTAGATCATTGTAGTTGCCTGTGGTTCGTGTAGAAAATACTGGGCCTGATCCATTGCTGTTTACAAATACTGAGCCAAATAATGTGTTAAAGGGGTTGGTTTTATTGGTGTCGTCATTGCAGTCTTTACCATTTGGTCCTTTCAGGGGTGGGATGGACCTTGAGTCTTTTAGTTTGTTGTTTACAAAATTGTAGAAAGTGTGGTTGGAATTGGTGCGTAGAAGATTTTCCTCTTGTTTAATGTGATAGTTGGTGCATTCAGCCTTATCTGGTGGCATACATTTTTGTATCAGCTTTTGAAGTTGGCAACGTGACCAGATTTGTTTTTTTGCCAAAGTGGTCTCTTTTTTGGATTGAAGTTTCCTTATTGTGATGGGTAATCTGTTTTTTCTGGTTTTGAGAGTTGTTATTGGTACATATAGATTGATGATTCTTTTGACTTCAAGTAAAATTTTGTTGTAATGGTCTTCAACAGTATTGCATCCAGTGAATAGAGATTGCCAGTCAAGAAATGAGAGATCGTTGTCCATAAGATCATAGTCGCCTTTTTTGAAGTTATAATTGGGGATCACATTGTTGTGATGATTTTTGTGTGGATGTATGTTGAGACAAAAGTCTATCATGTTGCGGTCACTGTTGGAAAAGTGTTCTTTAATTTGTATTCCGTACATTGAATTCAAACTGTTGCAGAAGATGAGATTAAGATCATTGTTTAGTCTAGTATTGTTGGTTACTAGTTGTTACAATCCTAGATTTGTACCTTTCCAAAGGTGCTTTTTTAAGAGGCAACTGGACTTCCTGGTTTTTTTTTGAAAAAGTTTTGCTTCCAAACCAAGAAACTTCCTCAGCTCTTATGTCAGAGAGCTCTTCCTCAGCTCTTAGGGTTATAATAACAACTAGAACTGCTGAGATTTTCATCCCTAAGCAATGCAGTCACATGAAATCATGTTTTATAACTACAGCTGTGTGAAAAAGTCCTGCACGCTTTACAGTTTATGGTTTATGGTTGATGACATTTTTTGGATAGGCCATTGATTTTATGATATTTTATACTAACTGCTATGCAAATATTGTTGTGTTTAAATAAATACTGGTGGTTTTTAGGTGAAAAGCATAGGCTTTTTGCAATTTGGTGCTGTTTGGATGGGGATTGTGAATTTTCTTGCATGCTTATAATGCATGCTTACAATAACTATGAAAAGAGATTAACTGGTGCATACTCAATGGCATATGTGTTGCAATTACTAAAGCCAATGCTAGTGTTTTGTTAACATTTTTATTGTTTGTGGCCCTGGAAAGGACCGTTTAGGTAATCAAACATGGTTACTAATATGAAATTGGCTAGCCAATTTAATATTGCTTATCACCAGGCAAAATTGCTTCAGCATAGACTGTATTAAGTAGACCAACAAACAGTGGGCCAAGGTCATCTTCAGTGATTAGAGCAATTTCTAGTTGACTGGGAATTAGTACAATAAGTATGTCAGAAGATTTTCAGCTGAAGAATTTAGGCTGTACTGCCTGAATCTATCTGTGAAGCATCCATTGCATGTGATGATCTCGAACTGTATCACTGCATTTGGTATTGGTCAGATACAAATCGTACAGGGAATCATGAATTTCAAGCAGTATGTTGAAGTTCTGGAAAAGACCATGCTTCCTTCAGCTCAGCAACTTGTAGGGAAGGACTTTTACTTACATGATGATAATGCTCCTTGTCATCAAGCTAAGTCCATCTAGCAGTGCATGAAGAAGCATGGTGTTTAACTTCTGTATTGACCAACTTAGAGTCCAGATTTGAGCCCAACTGAGAACTTGTGGGCCAAGATTGGTTATGAAATAAGCAAGAAACATCCAAAGACCAAGCAGGAGCTGATTAAATCCATCATTGCAGCCTGACACTATATTGTCATCAAAGATCATATGCAAAGGGCTTATACAGTCTATGCCGAAGTGATGCTACCTGGTGAGAAGCAATAAAGGCTGTCCTTTCATTTCATATTAATTTCATATTAATAACCATGTTTGGTTACCTAAACAGTCCTTTTCAGAGCCACAAACAATAAAAATGTTAACAAAACACTAGCATTGGCTTTAGTAATTGTAACACATATGCCACTGGGTATGTATCTGTTAATCTGTTTTCATGGTCATTGTAAGCATGCAAGAAAATTCACAATCCCCATCCAAACAGCACAAAATTGCAAAAAGCCTATGCTTTTCATTTGAAAACTACCAGTATTTATTTAAATATAACAATATTTGCATAGCAGTTAGCATAAAATATCATAAAATCAATGGCCTATCCAAAAAAAAATGTCATAAACTGTAAGGCATGCAGGACTTTTTCACACAGCTGTATAATGATGGCAATAAGTTAAGGACCACTGTGTGATTTAACAACAAAACCCCAATATGAAGATGCTTATACTTTTAAAAATTTGGATGTTTAGCATGAAGGCATTTTCTGTCATATTCTGATAGAATAACTTGGCTCCTTCCCTCATAATCTTCCAGATGTTTTTAAAAATTGGGTAATTTTGAAGTTAGATATGTATGTGTGAGATATAATATCATGAATGATGTTGATTGAAGTCATTGTAACTTATTGCTTAATTATTACTGTATTCTTTGTTATCATGCCTGTTGTTGAGTATACACTACCTAAGTCAGTTGTGATTGATGCAGTATAACATGAAAGAAACAAAGAAAACAGGAAATGCAAATATAATGGTTTATGTAAAGTAATGTACTTTTTAGCACCCTACTTACATTCTTTGAAGAAAACTTCATTTTTAGTTTTGAATCCAGTGAGTTAGACTTTGAACATTTTTTTAAAAAAAGAAGTGATAACCCAATCATTATAACACAGATTGAAAGAATCAGTTGTAACTGAAAAGGAGCCACTAGCTTTGGAAAATAAGAGTATTTGGAGATATAAAGATTTGAACTAGGCAAACTTCTCCAGAAACAGATTTATATAAATCAGGTGCCTCTACAATGAAAGTAATTTCAACTGGTTGCAATCTGCCTATCCTCAGGAGGCAAGGAAGAAAAGAATTGAAAATAAAGCTATCTGGTAATTAAGGATTGTGGGAATAGAAAGTTTTCACAAAAAAGTTTTAAAAAAACCCAGTGCTTTTATTTGAATAGTGCTCCACAGCACAATCTGTTTTTGAACAAGTAAACATACACAATGCAATCACTTTGAAGTATTATCCCAGTAGTTTAGCAAAGTGACACTAACTTTTGAATAAATAATTTATTTAATAACAGATATTCTCAACATTATTGCAGTAAGTTCTCTTTATCCAATAACAGCTATTTCTTTTTCTTGTGCAATATCTGAAATAAGTAACAGAAGCACATTTGTATATATTTCATGAGCAAGGCTAGAATGAATTTTGACTGATGTCTTCTTCAACAACTAAAACAAAAAGATTACAATCTACAAATTTGAAAAAAATGCATCTTCTGGCAATATTCAGAGTGAAATGCATAAAAAGGCTATTACTCCTCAGCATGTGCCTTCAGATAATAGCAATGAAAGCACATTCCTTAGCATATGCTATATAACTTTGAAAACCTTTTCTACATGTTTCTGATATTCATCTATAAGAATATAAGGGTGGGTTTACATTACATCTTCTTGTTCTAGACAATTTCACTGGAGAACTGAATTTATATATTCTGGGCTATCAAAAATCAAGCTCACAGATGGAATGCAAAAATGTTTGGAATCCTGACAGAAACAAATACATTCTTCTTTAGGCAAAGAATAGGCGTGAATCAGAATTAATTAACTGAAGAGTTAATTCTTCAGTTCTGAAGAAGCTGAAGAAGCTTCTTGGATGAGAAACAAAATGTCTTCAAGGAAAAAAAAATCCAGTTGCCTTAAAAAATAACACTTTTGGGACAACTATTACCTGGATCACTGAGAATCTCCATATAACAGAGGCTGTCATACTTTGGTCATGTCATGAGAGCTGACTCACTTGAAAGTCAGTCATGCTGGGAGTGATCAGTGGAAAAAGGAGAAGGGGCCACCCTAATACCCATTGGCTGGACACTATAAAATATAACACTGGATAATCATAGCAGATCTGAAGGAGATTGCTGTGAGACAGAGAAGCATGGAGACTGCTGATCCAAAAAGTGGCTGAGGGTCAGACATAACTGAATAGCTGACAACAACAAGGCTATAGTAGTGCTAGTCTGTTTGAAGAATTCAATTTGTTCCTGTGCTTTCTATGTGTCCAAAAGATTTTTAAGTGTTGAAAGAAGCAGCTTGTATCAATTGCAGATTCTGGGTTATTTTCAAAAATAGCGCTGTGCAAAGTATGTTGCATGAGTTTAAGCATGTAGTTATGAAGATTTTTGTAATCTAGGCATTTGCTATGTAGTCTGAGCTAGGCAAAGAATCCAAACTCACTCCTCTTTTCCATGGGTTCAAAGTGTTATTCCAACAAGGCTTGTGACTCCAAGATTCCCAGTTTTGGATCTGTTTCTTTAGAACTCTCATGTTCTCCACACACCAAAATGTTTCTCTTGATATGTTGAACCACAGAATGGTTCCTGTTGCAGAATGCTGTAAAGGTTTAATGGAATGAAATAACAGTTTAATAAATACATTTCATACTAAATGTAAAATAGTTTAGAAAGATAGCTAGATTGATATTACATTTAGAATGTTCCTTATTTGGAGGCACCATTTTGAAAGAATTCAGACAAAAAACTGATTAGAGAGAATACATTTTCAAGTGGTGAATATATCTATTGCATTTGGATAGGTGCCAGTCCACATAGTAATATGGGGAAAATTTGCACATGATTTTCTCATACCATCTGATATGTGTATTGTGACAGTAAAGAAATAATCTGTGCAAAATGCTGTGCAAAAATGAAAGCTTATGTTTGAAATAAATACCCCTTATCTTTTTCTCCATTTATTAAAGTCAGGGTAAATTAATAGTCTGATGTTTATTGGCTGGTACTTGGAAAACATAAATAGTATTTCTTTTGGCAAGAAAAATAGTGGCAGAACTCCATGCACCTGTGTGCATTTGTATTACGGATTTTAAAATAGCTCCTATATCTCTTGGACTGTAAAAGTCCAGTTTTGTTCAGGACTAAAGCAATACCTAACCTTCAGGGAACCTTATTGCTAGGACAACATATGAATAAGGTAGAAAACCAGGCCTTCATGGTGGATTGGGTGAGGTTTTTTTTGGTAGGGGGGATTAATAAACCACAAATAAATGTAATTGTATCTTGACCATGCTCAGATTTTGACTTTCATTTGAGGCATCTTTTTTTCCTCTTAGGCAAACAGAGATGTTAATTCTTCCCTGCCACATTCCTGACATTGATCTCAAGAAACATCTGAGCAATGCCAATTCTTTTGTTTTTCTTCAGCTGCAGAGCTGAGTAAATTGGAGGCACCTGTATCGCTCTCTTGTATTCTGACAGAGCTGTTGCTACAGCTGGACAAAACTGTAACTGTAGAAATCCTTACAAGGAAATATCAGGGCAAAGGCAGCAGGAGGGCAGGGGATGGGGACAGCAACAACCCTTTCTTCCCTTCCTTGCTATTCTGTTTCTGCCATCACCAACCTAAAACATAACTTTGTTGTTGTTATCCTTGACATATGATTGGAAAAGGTAGGAGAAATCTCCAAAAGATACAATTCCTTGTTTCATGTCTAATTCTCTGAATGGTATTTGTTTTGATACAGCTGTTAGACTTCTTTAGAGTTTTAGCAGCCTTACTTTCCTTTCCACAAAAAAGATCAGTCCATGGTTATCCCCACCTGCTCAGATTAAGGCCCTGTCACACTGCCCAACGGATACAAAACATTTGTAAAAAGGACACAGCGGACGAGCAAAATGTTCCATCCGTTGTTATCCGCTCTTAAAAGGGGCAAAAATTTGCATAACCAGAGCGGACAACACGGAAAGGAACAGATGGGGGGAGGATGTAGAGCGGATGGAAAGCGGATGAGAAATGGAAGCCTCGCGGATGGAAGCGGATGGGAGTGGATAGGTCCCCTCTGCGAATGTTTTTTCCATTTTAAATGCTTTCTTTGCGTGCTGCATCCGCTTTCATCCTTTCTCCGTCTGTGCTACTAACGCTGTGCGTCTGTTTTGTGTCCATTCCGCTTCCTCCCTGCATCTGTTTACCACTGGAATGGATGCGAGTTGCACGGATGCGCAGCAGATACCTAGCGGATACAGCGGATGCATAACGGATGACAACGGATGCAGAACAGATGTCCCCCGTATGCCTAGCGGATGCAGAACGGACGCGTTGGATACATTTTCCGCTCAAAAGTTTTGAGCAGCTTAAAACCTTTTGAGTGGATGAAATGTCAATAGATGGATGCTGGACAGATAGAGAGGAAGCAAAACGGAGGCAGTGAGTACAGAACGGAAGCATCGCGTTAACCAACGGATGGTAAGTGTTTTTCTCCGTTTTACATCCTCTTTCCATCCGTTGGTGCAGTGTGAGAGGGGCTTTACTAAACTTAATTCTTATTTCCTCCTAGAGTAATCTTTTGTCATGGGAGTATGAGATTTGTCTTGAACTTAGATGGATGAGAAGAGAATACCATTCCTTCCTCCCATATTATAATACTGATAGATCTAATTCTGAATAGAATTCAAAGCTCAAATGGCATCTACTGGGACTCTGTATAAATGGGGCACAGTTTTCTCCCTTCAATGTGATTGCAGAGTCCTACATCAAACTATAGATCTATAGATCGCTGTAAGCTGAGGGCATAGTATCTTCATTAAAAAAAAATAAATGATGCTGCGCTTTATTTTATTTTTTTAAATAATTTTTTAATTAATTTTCCAAATTAATGTGCTTTAATGGTTAGATAAACTAGACACTGGTATTTGAACATAGATCTTTTAAACATTTATATTTTATTGTGTATCACTAATCCAGATGAAATGTTAATATATATTGCTAGTCCATGTATATCAGGACTGTCAAACTCCTGGCCCGGGGGCCAGATGCATCACATTCTGGCCACGGCTACATCTGGTTTAGCAAAGGGGAAAAAAATCCTGATACATCACATGATGCTGCCATGAGGATGTAAGTTTGACACCCCTGATATATATGATATGCCATATGATAAATAAATCAATAAGGTCCATCAATCCTATTTCCCTTTTTAAAACAATGAAATCTTATAAAAGTACGCACCCAAGGCTCTCCAACTTGGCTAGTTACACATTTACACAATCTTATCAATGCTTATTAATCACTTTCTTATTAATCACTTTCTATTGACATGTAGCACACATGCACAACTCCAATTCATTGTTTCTCAGGATGTCTCACTCTTCCAAAGACGATTCCCCTTTAACTCCAAGATTAATCCAACAAAACATTTAAAATAAATTTAAAACAATCTGAAATCATTCCTTAGATTGCCCTTAGTGATCCATTATGGAACTTTATTTATGATGTTGATATGTTTTGTTTTGATGGTAAGTCTGAAAAGAATAAAGGACAACCTATGAATACAAATATGCCAACTTTTTGGTGACTTGTTAATCTTCAAGGAGACTGAAGATAAACCTTTCATCATCCTCTGAGTCTGCTTTAAATTTCTTGCTAAGTTAAAAGAGCCTTTCCTATTACTTTCCAATGCTATGCACTAATTTACAGTCTAGATTGTGTGGCTTCCATTTAATACACAAACTTAGGTTGGAGGGAATGCAAGTTCCAGAATCAGGGACTAATTATATTCCTGAATTTGAATTGTTTCACAAACTCCACTTAGAACAGGGATGTCAAACTTGATTTCATTGAGGGTTGCATCAGGGTTGTGTTTAACCTTGAGCTGGTGGGCAGGGGTTGGTTGATGTGGCCAGGTGGGTGTGGCCAGCTCAATATCATTTGTGTTTGGGGTGCCTGTGATGGCCCAAGTGCTCTGCCAGCAAAAACAGGGTCCCAAGCTTCGTTTTCAGCTGTGACGGACTCCTGCAATCCTTTACCAGCAAAAATGGAGCCCAAGCTCTGTTTTCACTGGCAGAAGCACCAAAGGGTGGTCCTTTTCTGTTTCCAGGTCAGCCCCACGGGCCAGATATAGTACCCTGTGGGCCGGATCCAGCCCGCAGGCCTTGAGTTTGACACCCCTGACTTAGAAGATTTGTCTAATAGATTGAGGAAAGAGTTTGAAGTGGAAGAACATTTCTTTCATTAGTGCTCAAATGAAGTACAAATTACAAAACATCAAAGTCTTCATATTTCTTAATGATAAAAGTTGTAAGTAAAATTAAGAAACAGATTTTGGTTTTCAGATTTGGAAAAATATGTTTTGAGATGTAATAACCCATTTTTTTTTGCATGGATTATGTGACAGAAGCTGATTTTAGTAAATATAGGCATTGTTTGATTTGTGATTATTCATCTAAGTATAGATTTCACATTAAAATTTAGACTTCTTATTTTGTGGAAAGCTTCACCAGAGACTGTTTAGCAAATGTGAAAAGATAGATTACTCCTTTCTATTACAAACTTCACTCATCTCATGACCAGGAGTGTATATTTGGATTCCTGTAGGACACAATCTTAAGCCCATGTCACACTGCACCAACGGATGCAAAGAGGATGTAAAATGGATAAAAAAGCTTGCTATCCATTGGTTAACGCGATGTACTCACTGCCTCCGTTTTGCTTCCTCCCGATCCGTCCAGCATCCGTTTATTGACGTTTCATCTGCTCAGAAAGTTTTGGGCTGCCTAAAGCTTTTGCGCAGAAAATGTATCCAATGCATCCATTCTGCATCCTCTAGGCATACGGGGGACATCCGTTCTGCATCCATTACGCATCTGCTATATCCGCTAGGCATCCGCTGTGCATCCGCACAACTAAAATCCGTTCCAGCAGTAAACGGACGCAGGGAGGAAGCAGAACGGACCTACAGCGTTAGTTGCACGGATGGAGAAAGGATGAAAGCGGATGCAGCTCATCCGCTCTGCATCTGCTCTGCATCCGCTCTGCATCCTCTATGCATCCGCTCTGCATCCTCTACGCATCCTCTACGCATCCGCTCTGCATCCGCTCTGCATCCTCTACGCATCCGCTCTGCATCCGCTCTGCATCCTCTACGCATCCACTCTGCATCCTCTACGCATCCTCTACGCATCCTCTATGCATCCTCTACGCATCCTCTATGCATCCTCTATACATCCGCTCTGCATCCTCTATACATCCGCTCTGCGTCCTCCCCACGTCCGTTCCTTTCCATGTTATCTGCTCTGCTTATGCAAATTTTTGCCCCTTTTGAGAGCAGATAACAATGGATGGAACATTTTGCTCGTCCGTTGTGTCCTTTTTGCATCCGTTGGGCAGTGTGACATGGGCTTTAATAAATACTCGTACTTGGTGAGCAGCTGCATAAAATTATGAACAATGATTTTTGTTGGAACAATTTCATAAGAATGCTGCTGTTGAAAAATGATGGTTTAAGGCAAAATTATTTGGGCAATCCTAAAATATTGAAAAGAGGAACTGATAGAATTTGAAGAGTAAATCCATCTTAAACAGTTCCTCTTGGGATGTCAGAATTCAAAATTATTTTGAAAGATCAAAAGCAATGGACAGAAATCATTATAATTTTCTGGAATGTAACTTGAAAGGACAGGATCTTGATCTAAAGAGAAATCTTGAATTATGCATCAAATAATGCTTCTTATGCAGTTTTACAGAATGGAGAAGTTGAGAGCACAATTCAGTGTTCATTAAGATTCCCAGAATGGTTGAATCTATTATATTTTAAATACTGGTATATATATTTTAAAATTAGCCAGAACTGTGTTACAATGAGTGTAATAAAGTATTATTAATACAATGTATGTTAATATTCAAAAACTTGTTTTTAAACAGTAACATAAATAAGCAGTACATAATGCAACTGTAATAGTGGTGGAATTTGAAATAAAACTGCTGCTTTTGGAAACTGGTTGGTCTGTATGTTGGCTCTTTATTTTTTGTAAGTAGCAAACATCTGCTTTGAATTTCAGTTTATATTAAAACAAATGTGTGTCTTGAAACTGTCCAAATCTAACCTTGATCTGAGTAGGATCCTCCCTCTCAATAATTTTGTTTAAACTAACTCAAGAAACAAGGATACTATTTGTGTCTTATGCCTTAAAAAGTTATATCACAGAGTGGTTGTAGGGGGTAAAAAAGCTTTATCTCTCAAATATTTACCCTGTAGTGCTCGTCTTTTGATTTATTGTGGCAGCTTTCCTAGATGTTTTTGTCAGCTGCTCATTTTTCAACAAAGGTACTGAATTGTTTTGGGTTTTTTTTTTCTTTTCCTTGCATTTGTTCTAAATAGAGAAGAGGGCTATAAGACTTTATGAGATTTTAAAGGTGTTCAAATATAATGCTTGCCCAAACTTGATTATCTGTCACTTATATTTTTGTGTTAAAGAGGGGCATGAGTTATATATGAATGTCTGATCTTGTTATATATCTAGGCAGTTCAGTCATAGAAGATATTACATTACAACAGCCACCCACTTTCAGCCATCTGTTGATTTACAGAAACCTGTTATTGGAAACTTGCTTATGGAAACACTTGTTCTTGCCACCTGCAGTTTGAAATTATATAGTCCTGAAACACAATTTACATAATATGGGAAGCAGCCATTAAATATTTTTGGTTTCCATAAAGTGGAATATTTTTTGCTGTTAAAATGATACATTTTCATTTGCATAAATCTCCAAGATATTTATTCTAGATACTATACTTAATATTATTTAGTCTAGATACTCTTGTTAGCATTATTTCATGCCAGAAGAGCAGAAACATTATTTTTAGAATTACTAAGTTTTTTGTAGGTGTTTCTGAGTTTCCCTATATAGATAGACATCATGTACAGCTGCCTCATGCAATGACTATTTGAATTTATGATGCTGCTGAAAAAATCTGTGACCAAGATATGCATTTATGTCCTTTGCAATGTATCTCTTCCAGTCACATGTTTACCATTACAATCAGTCTGTACCCATTGACCTGACTGACTTTTCTACCGCCCGCTTCATCTGCAAAATGGAAAGTTTGCCTTCTTAGGCAATTTCTCCTGTAGCTGGCCCACTTTTTTTCTTCCAACTATCTCCCCTTTCTCTTTCAGAGCAGAGAGATTAGAGATGAAGGGATTACAAGAGAGTAGTCAGGCGGCATACAATGGGAAATAACCATCAAAAAGAGTACACTATAATGTTAGGCAAACAGTCAGTGCTGAGGTATTTCTTTTGATGTGTATTCCCCATTGTGTGCCTGCTTCCTCTTTTATACTACCTTCCTCTTCAGTGAATTAAATCTAAACATAAATTCCCTTCTTGCTAATTATACAGGCGCTAGGGTGAACATTCCAAAGGGCAGGGGAGTGGGGAAAAAGGAAATCTGAAGTAGAATCATGAGCACAGTTGTGGTTCTGTTATTTTTTACTTAGTGACTATATCATTAGAAGTTCCAACTATGGTTGCTAAATGAGGTTATCTGTATCTCATTCCTGAAATTCAGTTTCAAAATGATTACTTAAAATATAAACGGGAAAAAAACATTAAAGATTTCAGAAGTAAAGTTTTGTGGTGTCAGAATATATTTTGAATTGCATTCTGTGACATTTTAAATGCAAGCTAACAAAAAAAAAGTATTACTGTAACTTTTGAAAGTATTAAATCCTACTACGGATACAAGTCTATATTGTTATTTTGATTAAGAATTATCTTTTCATATGTTTTTTTAAAAAAAAATCATAATATTAGGAATGTAAAAAGCATCTGTAAATATGCCCATCAAAGTACAGAGTCTATTTCTATCCTAGCTGTTGAATTTGGACTCAAAGGAGCAGTTTACATTTACTGAATCAAGCTATTTCCAAATATTATCCTATCCTAGAAATATATTTCCTCTATCATGCAATGAAAAGAAACTATGTTATTTGTCAGAATAATAATTTGGAGTTCCAAGAGTTGTGCAAGAGTAAATAAAAATAAGATCCTGACAGCTGTGAGGATATTTATTCCTAAAAGCGAAGAGTTTGCTTTTATGGGCAATTGCAGAGAAATGGGACACAGCAGCACAGTTTTATAGGGAGCATGTCCTGAGTATGGAAGTGTCTACATGCTGATTCTAGGGTGACACTTGATGGATGTGTGTATGTTTGTGTGTGCATAGTGCAATTCCACTGAGAGATCTAATTTAATTAACTCCATTGTACTTATAGACCTCATCCTTTCATATATGGATTAGGTCTGGATAATTTATTTGGGGGTTTGAGGAAGTTTGGGTAAATTCTTTTACCCCATTTGTTATTTTTACTTAATTAACTTAGTTTCAGTTTGACTGTCAATTATTTAGTGAAGACACCGATTCTCAATCCATTATGGACTTTGCTAATGTTTTAAGGGAAGATGGAAAAAGTATAAAGAATAAAATATATTTTGATATAAAATTCTTCACATATTATTTTGTGCTGTGTTCATTCTACACAGGATTAACAACATTCCCTGAAGTGAGATTAACCCTGAGCTGTTTGGCCTTCCTGAAATTAACAGATAAAAGATAATCAGAGTTGGAAGGGTCCTTGTAGGTCATCTAGTCCAACCCCCTTCCCAAGCAGGAGACCCTACACCATTTCTGACAAATGGAAGTCCAATCTCTTCTTGAAAGTCTCAAGTGATGGCGCTCCCACAACTTCCAAGGGCAAACTGTTTCAATGGTTGATTGTTCTCACTGTCAGAAAGTTTATCCTTATTTTCAACTTAAATCTCTCTTATTCAGTTTCCATCCATTATTCCTTGTCTGGCCTTCAGATGCTTTAGAAAACAGCTTGATGCCCTCCTCTCTGTGGCAACCCCTCAAATATTGGAACACTGCTATCATGTCTCCCCTGGTTCTTCTCTTCACCAGACTAGCCATGCCCAGTTCCTGAAACATTCTTCATATGTTTTAGTCTCCAGTCCCCTAATCATCCTGTTATTCTTCTCTGTACTTTTTCTAGAGTCTCCATATCTTTTTTATAGTGTGGTGACCAAAACTGGATGCAGTACTCTTGATGTGGTCTTAATGAGGCTTTATAGAGTGGTATTAGTACCTCCCTTGCTCTTGATTGTATCCCGCCTTTAATGAAACAATTTTTTTAAAATGTGTGGCTTTCCTAGAAGTCCCGTAGAAACTGGGAGCTTGCAAGATGATTTTATTATGTATCAGATTTTTAATATTCTCACATGGTCTTATTTATTTGTATGTTTCTATTTAAAAAATACTTATCTAAGGTGTGTTTACTGTTTGCTTTATCATATGCCATCCATAGGCACATTTGTGAACTGGGAAACTATATTAAGGAAATAAAATAAAGGCTTATTCTAATATCTATTTGGGGGTTGTTTTGAAGTGAAATTAATTAAAAATGCAGATGCTATAAATCTACAATAAAAATAATTGGACTCGGTTGTAACAACAACTCTGCTTTATGTTCAAAATTTTTTTGGAGAAAACTAAATTTGAATGTACTTAAGGCTAGGTCCCACTGGCCGACGGATGCAAAACGTATGGAAAAAGGACACAGCGGATGAATAAAATTTAGGGGGTGGCTCCATCCATGGTTATCCGCTCCAAAAAGTGCCCCAAATTTGCATAAACAGAACGGAAAACAATGGAAAGGAAAAGATGGGGGTAGTATGTAGTGAGGATGTTAAACGGATGTTCATAGGAAGCCTAGCGGATGGAAACGGATGGAAGTGGATGACACATCCGAAGGGCTTCCGGGGGAGAATTGCGAAGCGGACACATAGCAGAAGGAGCAGATGCATAGCAGATGACGCGGATGCATCACGGCCGCCTATAGGATGCATAGCGGATGCGTAGTGGATGCAAAGCGTTCACTGTGCATGCGGGGAGGATGAATTGCATCAGCTCCACAGATATAAAAGGAGGCAGCTCACAAGCAGTCAGCATTCAGAGGAAAGACCTACTGCCACAGACATCTTCGAATAACACCATGGTTCGTCAGTCAGGGAAGAAGAGGAAGCCTACTCCTGCCAGCCCTGGCAAGAAGGAAGAACCACCATCCTACCCCCTGGCACTGACTCTGAAGCTACTGGTGCTTCAGCTGCTGCTGCTGCTGGTGGTGCTACAGGTGCTACTCCTGCTGGTGCTGCTGCTGCTGGTGGTGCTGGTGGTGCTGCTGATGCTGCTGGTGCTTCTCCTGCTGCTGGTGCTGGTGCTGCTGCTGTGGTGGACCAGCCCCAAGGCCCTCAAAGCCCTGCTACTCAAGCCCCTGAAGGCCCTGCTGCTCAAGCCCCTGCCAGAGGGATGAAGAGGCAAGAGAAGGAGAAGGGAGAGAGGAAACAGTACACCCTTTCCAAGGAGCATGAGGAGGAGGTGCTGGAATGGCTGAGGGAGAACGAGTACCTGTGGAGAAAGGGCCACAGACTCTATTGCAACACCAAGAAAAAACAGGCAGCTTGGAGAGACAAGGCAGAGAGCCTGGGATACACTTCAGACCTACTCCTTGGATGGTGGAAGCACATGCACACCTGGTATGGCAAGCTACACCTGAAGAAATCTGGGCAGGCCGCTGTCAAGCTCACTGACTGGGAGATGTACGTCATGGTGAAGTGCAGATTCCGGGAGGGTGAGGTCCACCATCGAGGAGTAGCCCCTCTGACACCCCTCTCCCCCAGACAGCCTACAGACAGCCCACAGACAGCCAGTCCTCTTCCAGCCAGGAGCCAGCTGCCCTGTCCATGCAGGTGTCTTCGGAGGGCCCCATGGCAGAGACCCCCCCCAACAGCTGCACTCCCCATGCCAGAGGACGTGGAGGATCCCCTGTCACAAATGGAGCAAGAAGCGGCAGCCACCAGAGACCAACCCACCCTCACCCCCAGCTCCACCTCCACAGAAAGCAGGCAGAGAGGCAGAGACAGACTGGAGGGCCAGAGCCACACTGTCCTGCTGGAGATCAGGGACACAATCAAAACCAGTATAGATCTTCTCTCTCAGCTGGTCCACAGCGACATACCATCCTCGAACTGCAAGCCCTTCATCACGTATGTGAGCCAGACCCTAATGGAACCTGCCCGAGGCCCAGTACCAGGTGATGAAGGAGAAGATCAAAGCACTTCTGCACAACCCTCCAGGCCCAGCTGAACCTGCTCCGACCCAGTTCAGGTCTGCTCCTCCACCCCAGGCGATGTCACAGCCCTTCCACGGCTTTCAACAGCCCATCACCTACAAAGGCTACGAGAACCAGGACTTCCCACTGCAGAGGCAGCTCTTCCCAGGCCAGGTCCAGGTTCATCGCATGCCACAGACGCCTCACCTTGCCCAGCTGCAGACCAGACAGCCCCACTACACTCCTCCTTCCTCCACCCCACAGCCAAGCCCCTCAACAGACAATCTGTCTTCAGTCTTGGGCCTCATATCCCAGGTCCTTGAGGAAGGTCCTCTCAACCTCACGGGACTGAGTCAGCTCTCTGAGAGCTTCCTGAACACACCATCCCCTGTTGTACTCTCGAGGCCAAGCACCCCAATGGTGCCTCAGACCAGCAATCCAGCCACAGCCACCTCCACAGTCCCTGGCCCCTTTACATCTGAGACCATGGGCACACCTCAGAGTGACTGAGAAGAGTGCCAGAGACTGAGTTGTTACCTGTTCACTTTATCTTTGCTTAAGATACTTTACTTAGCTCATTTTGCTTTTTAATAAAGTCATACAGTTTACCAAAGACAGTTATTAATAAAGGTTATTTTTGCTTCACAGACTTGGTTCATTTTATTTACTTAATAAAGTATTGGTGAAAACTTTGAAAAAATGGTTAAGCCTTTGCATGCTTGTGGGATAGGTAAGGATAGTTGTGGGATGGGTAAGGATAGTTGTGGGATGGGTAAGGATAGTTGTGGGATGGGTAAGGATAGTTTTGGGATAGATAAACATCCACTGCAAGCATAGTGGTACTGTATGGTCCACACTCCCAGCTGCCACACATATGGCCCTTTTTTATCAATAACAATTTATTCATTGATCAACACATTTCAAAATAAACAAAGCTCTTTATTAATGCCCTATTCATTGTAGGGCCAGTCAACATACATGGCACAATCTCATCAGTGTTATGAGACAGGCTCAAGGAAGCATCCATTCAGCATCTACCATCCTGTCTTGCCAATCCACTGCTCCAGCTGGAAAATTGCACCAGTGTTTCAGGAGGTTAAGCTGCTTCTTCCCTTCACGTGAACCTCTGTTGGGGCCTTGTACATCCAGTGTCTGTCAGGTTTAGTTCTTTCCTCCATTCACCAGGATCCATGTCCCCATTCCCTTGTTAATGGTCCACAAGCCTATTCTGCAAGACTGGGTAGCGGGTGTGCATGTGATTGTGCAGGATGCAGCAAGCTTCCACGATACTCCTCACAGTCTGTAGGTGATGCTGCATGGTGGTGAGAAGTACCTGGAATCTGTTGGCCAGGATGCCAAAAGCGTTCTCCACCACCCGTCTTGCCCTGGACAGCCTGTAGTTGAAGATCCTCTCTTCACGGGTGGGGTATCTTGAAGCGTAGGGCTTCATGAGGTAGGTTCTGAAGGAGAAGGCATCATCCCCCACGATGAAGTAGGGCACATGTTCTGTGTCATTGGGTAGAGGGTCTGGATCTGTAAAACCCATGATGAGGTTGCGTTCCAGCCCATCTTTGAGGTTGCGTTCCAGCCCATCCTTGAGGTCACATCCTTCAGATACCTGGCTATCTGAAGCTGACCCATTGCCTGAAGCATCGAGGTACATGAACTTGTAGTCAGCATCAACCATGGCAAAGAGGATGATACTGAAGAAGCCCTTGTAGTTGTAATAAGAGAACCCTGAGTTGGCTGGAGCTTTGTAGGCCATGTGCTTCCCATCTATGGCTCCAACGGTGTGGGGAAAGTTCCATCTCTGATACCACTGTTCTTCAACTTTCCTCCAGTCTTCTTCAGTGGAGGGGCACTGGAGGAGCTCCTCCACATATTCTTCGATGATGGCCTGCACCACTTCTCTGACCACTTTGCTTATGGTATTGTGTGGCACCCTCCACGCATACTGCATGTTTCTGTATGTGGTTCCAGAGGCCAGGTGCCACAGAGTCAGTGCCACCTTCAGTCCAGGGTCCAGGTTGGGATGGAAGTTGGTGCTCGGCTTGGTCAACCTGGGTCTCAGACGCTCAACAATTTCATCAAACATGGCTGGTGGCATCCTCATGAAGTGATAGAATGCATGAGGGTCTTCATACCTCAGCTCCACCATCAGCTTATCATACAGTCCAAACTCCACTCTTCTCCTGATCCATTGTCGGACCCACACAGCTCTTGGACATCTCCTTCTTCTCCTTGCATAGAAAAGGTGAAACAGTCTGAAAAGGGCTTGGTTCTGGTGTTGAATGATCGCAGCTACCATAAGGACTGTGTGATGATCCATGGTGGAGATCAATGGATGATGTGGAAGAGCAAGACCAAGGGTGAAGAGGCCTGTACACCATGGCTGCTGTACTGATAGTGAGATCCAGGTGATTTCCTCCCCATTTTTATAGGAAATATCGGTTTTCCGCTAGGTGTCCTTCCACATACTCTAGGCATACTGCAAACATCCTAAATATCCGAGATACATCCCATATACAAATGTTTTGTCTGTTTTAATGCTTTATATACGAGATGCATCCACTTACATCCTTTCTATTTCCATGCTACTAACGCTGTGTAGACGTTCCGTGTACCTTTATCTTCCTCCCTCTTTCCCTTTTCAGCTGCAGGGGATGTGAGTTGAAAGGATGTCCAGAGGATGTCGAGAGGATACAGCGGACGTTTAATGGATGACAACAGATGTAGAACATTTGTTGCCCGTATGTGTCACGGATGTACATCCTACATGGTGGAAAGTTCATCCACTCAAAAACATTTGTGCAGCTCAAAACTTCTTGCGGGGATGAAATCTCAGTGGACAGATGCTCGATGGATAGAGCGTATGAAACACGTATGCAATGAGTACACAATGGATGCATCGCATTTTCCAATGGATGGCAAGCTTTTTTGTCCGTTTTACATCCTCTTTGCATCAATTGGTGTAGTTGGACATGGGCTTTTGTTCAGTACTAACAGTATGCAAAATTGAAAGTCCAGTCTTTATTAATGATCTAATGATAATTATAGTTCATTTACTAAGATCTCTTCATATCCTTTTGTTCAACTTGGTGCCATCCAAGTATTGGTACAGTTCCTCATAGGCATTGCTCAAACAGGGTGGAGACTCTCAATTGTAATCCTAACAGCTTCTAGCATTTGTAAGGCATAGAGAGGACACTAGATTGAGGAAGATGGTATCTAAAAGTAGGGTTATTGCTTTGATGGATAAAGACTGGCAGTTTTTATTCTGTGAATATACAGATTTGCTACATATTGTAGAAACTTAACCAAGGCCTGTGAAAAGGATGTCAAAGCATGTCAAGAACATTTGTCATTACTGAATGTCAAGTATTATGATTAAATGGGATTTAAATTAGATGGGCATAATAGCATATGTTATTTTTGTGGCAGAAATTCAAATCCTGCAAAACTCATTTTCTTTCTGTGTCTGCACAAGACACAAAATTAGCTTTTTTTTCATTAAATATATAAATATCCTGTCCCAGAATAATATTCCATAAACAACACTAAACAGCTTGTGTTATGAAGCCTACATGTAGTGGGATGGGTCAACAAATATATCTTCTATTCTCTGCCTTACTATTTTACATATTGCATTAAGAAACCATCTGTTGTCCATATTCTTGGACAGAATTTCATTTGCATCTTTTCCTCAGAAATTAAAATACATGGTATTTTAATACACGTTGGAATACAAATTTGGAGAAAGCTAAATTAGCTATAGCAATTAAGGGAAGATTTTTATACATTTATGTTCTGCATAGAGCCTATAAGTTTTAAGATGATATATAAATAAGATTTTAGATGTTTAGGCATTTAGGATTCTGATTATTATTGAACATAGGTACTAATATTTTAAAAGAACTAACATTATTCTTATTTTATCGAATGCTTATATTTTTACATTGTTAGTTTTGTGTTTCTCAACAGCATGATACAGGTGGCCAAATAATTCTAGCATGGGAGCTCATTACAAGATAGATGAATGGACTTGTCAGCCTTCAAGATCTTCTACTATTGCTTTGCATCTTTTGACTACCATAAGTAACGGGGGGAGGAAGGGAAAGTCTGGGAAGTGAGCTGGAGGTGTTAAATTCTTCTGTTGTGTAAATGGGGGGGGAAAGCATACAATAGAGTTAGGTTTCTATTTCTTGCTTAGCTTTCTTTTCTCTGCACAACTGCAACCTGTTATCAAAATATGCCAAGGTCAACGGACAGAGGCCTCATCATCCCCTGAAGATGCCCACATGATCATATTCACAACTTCTAATTGGAAGTGTCATCTGAACTATTGGGGGTGGGAACATTTCCATCACTTTGTATATGTGAATTGCATGCCTAATTTCTCAGATTCAGAATTCTTTGGTTGCTACCACTTCACTTTCAGTAAAAGATGTCTTTTCTCTAAACTAAAGAGTCTAAGTATTTCTTTCCTGGATTTTGAATGGAGCTCCGCCTGACATTATTCTGAATCTGCACCCACCAGCCCACCCGGAGAGAATACCCAATTTTCTTCTGAGGGGGCCTGGACATCATGTCATCTTCAAATAGTGACCAAGAGGATCCGGGAGCCATTGGAGGGCAAGATTCTGTGCTGGTGCAGGAGGCCCAATTGCTAGCAGAGCTCAGTTTGCAAGAGGATCCAGTGGTGAAGCCCAGATGGTCGGTGGGAGTTGGTTGGAAAGATCCATAGGAGGACCCTCCCCCGGGGTCACAACTACCCACCGGCGTGGAAAAGAGGAGCCTTGGCAAGAGAAGGAAAAGAGGGAACTCTTGCTGGATCAAGCCAGGAGACTCCTTAATGAAGCCTTTGAACAACCTCAAGCTGCACAAAGGTATGAAGGGGGAGGGTAAGTAGCCCCAGCCAGAAGAAGCAGAGCAACTCCCTCTCCCATAAATCAACCCGATCCAGCAGCAGCCCCGGGGCCTTCAGCGGGAGGTGTGATTCCTAGAAGGCGTAGAGCTCCTAGGCTGCCTCCGTTAGAAGTAAAATATTGGGGGGGATCCCAAAACCTTGCGATTTTTCCTAGCTCAAGTTTGGAGCCATATGGAAGAATATGGGGAGGATTTTCCCTCAGAAGCAGCCAAAGTGAGGTGTGTTACCAGGGCTCTGGAGGGAATAGCGGCAGAGTGGATAGTGACCTTGCATAATGATAATGCTCCTCAGCTGCTGAATTATAACCTATTCATGGCTGCACTGCGGGCTAGGTTTGAGGACCCATTGGCAGAGCGCAAGGCCCAAATTAGGATGAAAGCCATAAAACAGGGGCAGATGTCTGTGGCTGACTACACCCAAGAATTTAGACAGTTAGCCGGCCATTTCTGAGGCTGGCCCCAAGAAGCCCTGATAGAACTGTTTAAAGATTGTTTAAATGAAGATGTGTATCAGAGATGCACTGCTAGAAGAGACCCCAATGACTTGCAGATGTACTTGCTGGCAGAAGAAGTGGAGATTGATTTAATCCAAAGTAAACGGCAGGGAGGTTATGGGTGGAGCAAGTTTTCCCCCCCCACGTCCTCAAGAGGCTCCTAAACTTCAGAAGGGAGGAATGGCGGCAAGACCCAACCCCTCAGCCTGCTTTCGATGCGGGAAAGAAGGTCACTGGGCTGTGAACTGCAGAGTCAAGTTGGAGCCAAAGGGGGCGCCAAAAGAAGGAAAGAAACCTGAAAAGTCCCCAGTGAAGCCTCGCGAAACAGCACTAAAGTCGAAAGAGACAGCAGAGGTCGCCCCTCCCGCAGGAGAGGAATCAGAAGCCCCAGTGACCCCTGAGGAGGAGGATTCTGACTCGGAAGATGACTTCCTGGTAAGTCCAAGCATGGGCCCTATGACCATTCCGGTGAAGTTGAGGGTACCCAATTCAGGGGTCGAAGGGGACATGCTAGCCCTGTTAGATTCTGGGTGCACAAGGTGTATAATCAGCATGGAAGTAGTGAAGAAAATGGGCCTAAAGCTAAAACCTTTGAAGATGCCCATTTCCTTTTGCCAACTAGATGGATCAGTGGCTGGAGGTTGCCCTGCCCGTTTTGTCATGGAACCTATAGAAATGATCATGGGAGAGCATGAGGAGACCCTGCATTTTATTGTGGTCCCTGGGATGGAGCAACCATTAATACTGGGATTGCCCTGGCTCCAGAAATGGAACCCCCAGGTTAACAGGAGAAAGGGGTTGTTGCGCATACGCACAAAGCAGCAACCGAGAGGAGGGGCCAGATCCCAGCCGAAGCCTGAGGACCTAATTGAAATAGCTTCCACAGGTACTGAGCCCGTGAAAGATGAGGAGAAAATTCCCAAAGAGTATTGGGATTTAAAAGAAGGGTTCAGTGAGAAGGCCTCGGATGAGCTTCCACCTCATCGGCCAACAGACTGTGCTATTGAGATTTTGCCTTGGGTGAAGCTCCCGAAACCAAAGTTGTACTCAGTGACCCCACGGGAATTGGAAGAGCTAAGATTGTTTAGAGATAAAAATCTGGAACATGGTTCCATTCAACCTGCTAGACCCCAAGTAGCGGCCCCAGTGTTGTTCCGGGAAAAGAAAGATGGTTCCAAACGCTTGGTGGTGGATTACAGAAATTTGAACGCTATTTCTGTGGAAAACGTGTACCCCCTTCCTTTGATGAAGGACATGTTGGCCCATTTAGCGAAGGGAAAGATTTTCACGAAGTTGGATTTGAGAGAAGCATACTACCGAATTCGAATTAAGGAAGGGGATGAGTGGAAGACCGCTTTTAACTGCACGATGGGTTGCTTCCAATTCAACGTTCTTCCTTTTGGTTTACAAGGGGCCCCAGCTGTATTCATGCAAATGATCAATCAAGTGTTACATGAACATTTATACAGGAGGGTTCGGGTTTATCTTGATGATATCCTTATCTACATGGAAACTCTGGATGAACATGTGAAGTTAGTGTGGTCGGTTCTACAAAAACTGTGCCGCTAAGTTGTATGCTAAATTGTCAAAGTGTGAATTCCACCAAGACAAAATTGACTATTTGGGATATCGCATTTCATCTGAAGGCATAGAGATGGATCCAGAGAAGGTGCATGCTGTTCTGGAATGGGCTCCACCACGCACCAGAAAACAACTTCAAAGTTTTTTGGGATTTGCAAATTTTTACCGGCAATTCATCCCGACGTTTGCAAAGATAGCAATGCCCATCACAAATCTCTTGAAAACAAAAGGGGAAGTGAAGCCAAGGCCAGGAAAGCCGCTGGAGTGGTCCATGGAGTGCCAAGCCGCTTTTGAAAAGCTAAAATGACTGTTTGCTGCAGAACCAGTGCTGAAGCACCCGGATATGGACACTCCTTTCATGATTCAAGCTGATGCAAGTGATGTGGCTATTGGAGCGGTATTACTTCAAGTCAACAAGAAAGGGACCTTACAGCCTTGTGCGTATACCTCCCATAAGCTGTCTGAAACAGAGGGAAGATGGGCCGTCTGGGAGAAAGAAGCTTTTGCAGTTCGTTGGGCCTTGCTGATCTGGAGACATTTCCTGGAAGGAGCAAAACACCCATTTGAGGTATGGACTGATCAAAAGAATTTGGAAGCCTTAAAAACGCCCCGAAAACTGTCCCCTAAACAAGTTTGCTGGGCCCAGAACTTCAAGCGATTCAATTTCTCCTTGAAGTACATTCCAGGCGGGAAGAACTTCATGGTGGATGCTCTCTCTAGACTACTCCAATATAATAGTATGCACCAGGAGGTGATAAGCCTAATTGTCTCAGCCAAACATCTAGCCGCCCCAGTAGTCACCAGAGCCCAAAGGAAGAACCAAGAAGTGGTTTTATCGAATGACCTAACCGAACAATTAAAAGAAGCTTTAAAACTGGACGAATGGTTCTTGGCTCATTCAAGTGACTATACAATTAGAGATGGCTTGGCTTGGGTGGGGGCCAAGTTGTATGTGCCACAGGTGCTGAGGGGCCAAATACTACAACAGGCTCATGATTCTAAAGCAGCTGGCCACTTCGGATTTGGGAAGACCTTACATCTGGTTAAGCAGCAATTCTGGTGGCCTACTTTAAAGAAGGACATTGAAGCTTATGTAGCTAGCTGTTCAATTTGTGCTTCAGCAAAGAGACCTCCTGGTAAGCCAGTAGGATTGTTACAAAATGTAGCTAGACCAACGGCTCCCTGGAAGGAAATCTCTATGGACTTTATAGTAGAATTACCTGAAAGTGGTGGAAACACGGTCATCTGGGTAGTGACTGATTTGTTTTCCAAACAAGTACATTGCATACCTTGTTCCAAGATTCCCTCTGCTAAGACTCTGGCTAAACTGTTTATTTCACATATCTATAGGTTACATGGCGTTCCAGAACGCATAATCTCTGACAGAGGGGTCCAGTTTACCTCAAATTTTTGGAAAGAGTTCCTGAAGTTAATAGGCTCTGCCCAGGGGTTAAGCTCCACCCACCACCCCCAAACTAATGGGGCCTGTGAGAGAACTAACGCAGTGTTAGAACAGTATCTTAGATGTTACATAAATTATCAACAAGATAACTGGTCCAAATTACTACCATTTGCCAAAGTGGCATATAACAACTCTGTACACAGTAGTACTGGATTTACTCCATTTAAAGTGGCTTCGGGACAAGATTTCGTTCCCATACCTGAACTTCCTTGTGAAAAACCTAACATCCATTCGTTGGATGAATGGATAACTCAACTCAAACTTAACTGGCCAGTGACACGCAAAGCATTAGATGAGGCCCATCAAGCTCATAAGAAATTTGCAGACAAGAAAAGATCTCCACAGAAAGAATATAAAGTGGGCGACAAGGTTTTCCTGTCGACCAGATACCTGCAGACCACTCAAAAATCAAAGAAGCTTGATCCTAAGTATGTTGGTCCTTTCACAATTGAACGGATTATAAATCCTGTAACAGTCCAGTTGAACTTACCCAAAACTCTTCGACAAATTCATCCAGTATTCCATGTTAGTTTGCTAAAACCTGAACGTACTTCTGATCTAAGACCCATCCAAGCTGACCGTCCCATACCAATACTGATTGAAGGTGAACAGCATTTTGAAGTTAAAGAAATTCTGGACTCTCGCAAATGGAGGGGTCGAGTCCAGTTTCTTGTAGCCTGGAAACATTTCCCTTCTTCGCAAGCCAAATGGGTTAACGAAACCGACGTTAAAGCCCCTAAGTTGATCAAAGCATTTCGTTCCAACTATCCTGATAAGACTTAGGAGTGTATTGTTTTGTAATTGCTGAATGATTAATAATTGTCTTTATATTTTCTCCTCTCTTCTCCTCGAGGACTGATGGTTTTCCTTTTTCTAGGAGGGCTGAATGTTAACCTTCAAGATCTTCTACTATTGCTTTGCATCTTTCCACTGCCATAAGTAATGGGGGGAGGAAGGGAAAGTCTGGGAAGTGAGCTGGAGGTGTTATATTCTTCTGTTGTGTAAATGGGGGGGGGAGCATACAATAGAGTTAGGTTTCTATTTCTTGCTTAGCTTTCTTTTCTCTGCGCAACTGCAACCCATTATCAAAATATGCCAAGGTCAATGGAGAGAGGCCTCATCATCATCTGAAGATGCCCACATGATCATATTCACAACTTCTAATTGGAAGTGTCATCTGAACTATTGGGGGTGGGAACATTTCCATCACTTTGTATAAGTGAATTGCGTGCCTAATTTCTCTGATTCAGAATTCTTTGGTTGCTACCACTTCACTTTTAGTAAAAGATGTCTTTTCTCTAAACTAAAGAGTCTAAGTATTTCTTTCCTGGATTTTGAATGGAGCTCCGCCTGACAGGACTAAGTTATTATACAAATGTTCAAATGAATATATACTATGTACAAATATGTTCCAGTGATTGCTAAACATTAGATTCTATGAGATAATAATATTGAGAGAGTTCATTATGAGTAACATGATATAGCTTAAGCCCATGTCACACTGCACCAATGGATGGAAAGAGGATGTAAAATGGAGAAAAACGCTTGCCATCCGTTGGTTAACTCGATGCATCCGTTCTGTACTCACTGCGTTCGTGATTCATACGTTCTATCCATCCAGCATCCGTCTACTGAGATTTCATCTGCTCAAAAAGTTTTGAGCTGCACAAAACTTTTTGAGTGGATGAACTATCCACAGCATCCGTTCTACATCCGTGACACATACGGGTAACAAACGTTCCACATCCATTACACAACCGCTGTATCCGCTCAGCATCCGCTGTGCATCCACGCAACTCGCATCCACTCCAGCAGAAAATGGAAAGAGGGAGGAAGTGAAATGGACACGGAATGTCCACACAGCGTTAGCAGCACGGACATAGAAAGAATGAAAGCAGATAAATCTCATACAGAAAGCATTAAAACGGAAAAAACGTTTGTATATGGGATGTATCTCAGATATTTAGGATGTCTGCAGGATGTCTAGAGGATGCAGAAGGACACCTAGCGGAAAACCAATATTTCCTATAAAAAGGGGGAGGAAATCACCTGGATCTCACTTTCAGTCCAGCAGCCCTGGTGTGCAGACCTCTTCAGCTTTGATCTTGCTCTTGCTCTTCCAGAGCATCCAGTCATCTCCAACATGGATCGTCACACACTCCTTTTGGTAGCTGCCATCATTCTACAATAGTGCAAAGCCCTCAACAGGCTCTTATACCTGTTGTACGCAAGGAAAAGGAGGCGTCCAAGAAGTGTGTGGGTCCGAAGATGGATTGTGAGAAGAGCCGAGTATGGACTGTATGACAAGCTTTAAAGTCCATGGGGACATGGAGTCTGGAGAATGGAGGAAAGGGCAAAACCTGATAGACACTGTGGATGTGCAAGGCCCCAACAGAGCTTCACGTGAAGGGAAGAAGCAGCGCAACCTACTGAGACACTAGTGCAACTCCCCAGCTGGAGCAATGGAGTGGCAAGACAGGATGGTAGATGCTTAATGGATGCTTCCTTCAGACTGTCTCATCACACTGATGAGATTGTGCCATGTATGTTGAGTGGCCCTACAATGAACAGGGCATTTAATAAAGAGTTGTGTTTATGTTGAAATGTGTTGATGAATGATTAAATTGTTATTGATAATAAAGGGCCATAGGTGTGGCACCTGGGAGGGTGGACCATACAGTCCCACTATGCTTGCACTGGAGGTTTATCTATCCCACTGCTATCCTTACTCATCCCACAGCTATTACCCATTCCACAGGTATCCCTGCCCATCCCACTGCTATCCTTACCCATCCCACAGCTATTACCCATCCCACAGGTATCCCTGCCTATCCCACTGCTATCCTTACCCATCCCACAGCTATTACCCATCCCACAGGTATCCCTGCCCTTCCCACTGCTATCTTTACCCATCCCACAAGCATGCAAAGGCTTAAACCATTTTTAAGTATTTCCACCAAGACTTTATTTACTAAAAGAACTGAACCAAGTGTGTGACACAAAGATAACCTTTATTAATAACAAACTGTAAAAGCAAAATGACCCAAGTAAAGTGTCCCAATCAAAGATAAAGTCAACAGGTAGCAATACAGTCTCTGGCACTCTTCTCAGTCACTCTGAGGGGTGCCCATGGTCTCAGGGGTGAAGTGTCCAGGTGCTGTGGAGGTGGCAGTGGCTGGAGTGCTGGTCTGAGGCGCCATTGGGGTGCCTGGCCCTGAGAGGACAATAGGGGATGGTGTGTGCAGGAAGCTCTCAGAGAGCTGGCTCAGTCCCGTGATGTTGAGAGGCCCTTCCTCCATGACATGGGGTGTCAGTCCCAAGACTGATGACAGATGTTCTGAGGCTGGGCTTGGCTGTGGGGTGGAGGAAGGAGGAGTGAAGTGGGGCTGTCTGGTCTGCAGTGGCATCGGTGGCACCTGTGGTGTGCAATGTACTTGTGCCTGGACTGTGAAAGGCTGCCTGTGCTGCTGGAACTCCTGGTAGCTTTAGCCTTGGTAGGTGAGGGCCTGTGGAAAGCCTTGGAAGGGCTGTGACATCATCTGGGGTGGAGGAGCAGACCTGGACTGAGTCAGAGCAGGTTCAGCTGGGCCTTGAGGGTGGTTCAGAAGACCTGTGATCCTCTCCTTGATCCCCTGGTACTGGGATTTGGGCATTTCCATGAGGGTCTGGTTGACGTAGATGAGGAAGGGCTTTCTGTTAGAGGATGGTATGTCGGACTGTACCAGCTGAGAGAGGAGCTCTACGCTGCTCTTGATGGTGTCCCTGATCTCCAAGAGGACAGTGTGGCTCTGTCCCTCCGGTCTGGCTCTCTGCTTGCTTTCTGTGGAGGTGCAGCTGGGGGTGGGGGTGGGTTGGTCTCTGGTGGCAGTGGCTTCTTCTTGCTCCAACTGTATCAGGGGGTCCTCCATGTGCTCCGCCACGGGGAGTGCAGCTGTTGGGGTGCTCCAAAGATTCCTGCCTGGACACAGGAGCTGACTCTTGGCCAGAAGAGGACTGGCTCTCAGCAGGCTGCCGGAAAGAGAGGGTAGACAGAGGGGCTGCTCCTCGGTGGCGGATCTCACCCTCCAAGAAGCTGCACTTGGCCATAACGAAGGTCTCCCGGTCAGTGAGCTTGACCGCGGCCTGGCCAGACTTCTTCAGGTGCAGCTTCCCGCACCAGGTGTGCATGTGCTTCCACCACCCCAGGAGGACATCTGAAGTGTAGCCCAGGCTCTCCGCCTTCTCTCTCCAAGCTGCCTGCTTACGCTTGGTGTCTTGATAGAGCCTGTGTCCCTTTCTCCAGAGGTAATCATTCTCCCTCAGCCATTCGAGCACCTCCTCCTCATGTTCCTCTGCAATGGAGTACTGTCTCCTCTCACCCTTTTCTCACGAACGCCTCTTCCTCCCTCTGGCAGGGCCTTCTGGGCCCTCATCAGCAGGGCTTTGAGGTTCTAGGGGCAGGTCCACCACACCACCACCACCACCACCACGAGCAGCAGCAGCAGGACCAGGAACACCAAGAGCACCAGCAGAACCAGGAGCAGGACCAGCAGGACCAGGAACAGCACCAGCAGAGTCAGCACCAGCAGAACCACCAGCACCAGGAGCAGCACCAGCAGAAGCACCAGCACCAGCAGAGTCAGCACCAGCAGAAGTACCAGCACCAGCAGACTCAGCCCCAGCAGCAGAAGCCCCAGCAGAAGCAGAGTCAGTGCCAGAGGGTAGGATGGTGGTCCTGTCCTTCTTGCCAGGGATGGCAGTAGTTGGCACAGGCTTCCTCTTCCTCCCCATGGTTGTTGGCTGAAGATGTGTCTGGCAGCAGGTCTTTCCTCTGAATGATGACCTGCTTGTGAGCTGCATCCTTTTATATCCATGGGGCTGACGCAATGCATCCTCCTCGCATGCGCAGTGAATGCTTTGCATCCGCTAGGCATCCGTGATGCATCCGCTAGGCGTCCGTGATGCATCTGCATCATCCGCTAGGCATCCGCTCTGCATCTGCTCCTTCCGCTGCACGGCTACTTCACTTTTCTCCCCTGGAAGCCCTGCGGATGTGTCATCTGCTTCCATCCGCTTCCATCCACCAAGCTTCCATTGAGCATCCGCTTAACATCCTTGCTACATCCTCCCCCTGTCTGTTCCTTTCCATTGTTGTCCACTCTGTTTATGCAAATTTGGGGCACTTTTGAGAGTGGATAACAACGGATGGAAAATTTGCTCGTCCGCTGTGTCCTTTTTACATACGTTTTGAATCCGTCGGCCAATGTGACCTAGCCTTTAGTGTAAACCTGAAGTTATTTCAAAGCATATTTGTTTTTATTTTTTTACAGTTTTGTGTAAGATTCTTGGTACATTTTGACTAATATTTTGAGAATTGGGATAATCATTTTTTGAGTAGATATACAAATTATAATAATTAAAAAAAGAGAATATATAGTAAGAACATAAGGAATACTGTAAAGTAACTATCAATAATTATAGGATTTAATATTCAATATTGAGTATACTAAAAGTTATATGTATGGTGTATATAAAGGTATTATATAGATTGTAAAATAATGTGGCATAGTGATATATAGAAATTGAATACAAACTCATAAAATTTACTTACTTGATTTAGATTTAAGATTTGGAAAAATATAGTTTAATAGATAAATTAATCGTGCATAGATTAACTTTAATATTGAGGCTATAATATTGAATGGTAATTTGGGATAATATAATTAATATAATTCAACAACAGAAACAAATATTAAAAGAAATGACTTCAACAACTACCACAACCCTGAAAACTGGCAGGAAAAGTACTCCAACTTTAACAACTACATTGGCAACAGCTTCACCTATGGCCGAAAAAACTATAGAAGAAACATTACCAGTAGAAAAACAACCCAATATTACAAATGTTAATATTCAATCAATTTTAGTAACAGTCCAAGAATCGATGGAGAAATTACAAGAAACAATGATAAAAAAACCACAATGAAACAAGAGCAGACATTAACAAATTAAGGGAGGAGATGAGAAAAATGAAATTAGAAATGAAAGTGGATATTTCTAAAGTAGAAAATAAAATTGGAATACTCCAACAGGCCTTGGAGAAAAATGAAGCAACAATAAAAGAAGTAGAGAAAAGGACTGAACGAACTGAAAGGAAATTGGAAAGGGTAGATGTGGAATTAAAAAATGTAACCAAAGAAATGGAAGGCTTGTTGGTTTATTTAGAGATAGACAAGGCGGCTACATACCTAAGATTCCAGAATGTAGAGGAGTCCAGGGATGAAGACCGAGAACAATTGATGGCGAAAATACTGGCTGGACTATTAGATAAAGAAAAGGACAATATTTTAAAAGAGTTTGATGAAGTCTATAGGGTCAGTTCTAGCTATGCGAGGTGCCATAAATGCCCAAGAGAAGTTCACATACGCTTTATGAGAAGGAGTATCCACAATATTATTTTTAAGAGATCTAGAGATGGAACAATAGTATATAAGGGCAAAGAAATTTTGATCCTTAAACAAGTCCCGAGAAGAATAAGAGAAATAAGATGAGATTACAAATTTTTGGCTGCTTATTTAAACCCCAAAAAAAATTGTATTCAAATGGTTAATTCCAGAAGGGATGCTTGTTACATGGAAAGAAAGGAAAATTAAAATTGATACGATAGAAAGAGCCCAAGAATACTATGAGCAATTAGTAAGTTCAGAAGATTCGAGTTGTAGGGAGGAATTGGAAATAAACCCACAAGAAGACCAAAGCTATCACAGAAATAAAAAAGAAGGAACTTTAAGCCAGCAAACATTAGGAGAGACCGGAGTTATTACAAGACAAAGAGTGAAACAGAATTAAGAAGAAAAGAAACTTCTTTCAATTAACATAAATGGTCTAAATTCGACCTTAAAAAGAAAAAGGATATTTACAAAACTAATTAAACATGTTGGTGACATAATATGTTTACAAGAAAACCACATAAGAAAAGAAGATGAAAGATTTTTAAATTGCCCGAAACTATGGAAGCTATTTACTGCGCCAGCAGATATAGGAAAAAAGAAAGGAATTGCAGTATATATAAAAGAGGATTTGAAAGCAGAAGTAGTTTGGTCAGACCCGGAAGGAAGAACTTTGGTTTTGCAGATCTGGATTAATGATATCCCAATTTTATTAATGGTAATCTATGCCCCAAATGAAAACCAGAAATATTTTTTGAAATATTTATACCGAAAAATAATAGGATTTGAACAAAGGAATATTTGCATTATAGGAGATTTTAATTCTATTGCTGATTATCAGAAAGATCATAGCAGAAGGGGGAAGAATAAAAAAGGGAAAAGAGAGTTCCCTAAGATATGTAAGGAAATGATAAGAGAATTAAATTTGGTTGATTTATGGAGGAAACTATACCCAGAAAAAAAACAATTTACATTTTATTCAAATCCACATCAAACATGGACACAAATTGATATGGCATGGATGAATGGGGAAATAGCAAATGAAATAAAAAAAACTGAAATACTACCAAATGAATGGGCAGATCACAATCTAATTCAGATAATATGGAAAGGTAGGAAGAAACCAAAGAAAAGATGGACTTTAAATACTCAATTATTAAGAGAAAAGGATTATACTGATAAACTTAACGAGGAATTAAATTATTTTTTAAAAGAGAATAACAATGGCGTAACTACAAAACAGAACATCTGGGATACAATGAATGTGGTAATAAGAGGCACAACAATTTCTTATAATTTTAAGAGGAATAAAGAAAAATATGCCCAACAAAATAAACTACAACAACAAATTAAGGAACTAGAAATGCTACTACAGAAGACCCCAAAAAACCCAACATTACAAAACCAGGTAATAATAACAAAACACAAATTGAACTTAATTGAACAAGAGAAACTGATTATAAATTTGAAGATGACAAAACAATCTTATTTTGAGAATGCCAATAAGCCAGGAAGATGGTTAGCTTACAAATTAAAAAAAAAGAAAGAAAAGTGATTGATATATCAATTAATAGATGGTAACGGTGATATACAACAAGAGATAAAGAAAAAAAAAGAAATTGTACATAAATACTACGAAGAGTTATATAAAAAGGAAGAAATAAATGAGGATAGAATAAGAAATTATTTAGATGAAATTAAAGATAAAGAAATTGAAGAAGAAATGATAGAAACACAATAAAGATATATCATGGTCTGACTGAAATCGGCAAAAGAGAACCAAAAAAAAAACAAAGCCCCGGGTCCTGACAGAATCCCAGGAGAGTTATATAAAATAATTGCAGAACAGATTGCACCATTTATGTTGGAAATTTTTAATGAAGTATTATTGGCAGCTAAGATGCCGGATTCATGGAGGGGAGCACTGATTTCGTTGATCCAGAAGGAGGATTCTGAACCCAGATATATTAACAATTATAGACCAATTTCACTATTAAATACCAATTACAAAATATTTGCCTCCATTATAGCTAATAGACTTAAAAGAATATTAAGCTTATATATGCATGAAGATCAAAATGGATTTCTTCCGATTAGACAGATTAGCAATAACTCAAGAACAGTATTAGATATTTTAGAATTTTATGAAGCCCACCCTGAGAAACAGATTGCACTTATGTTTTTAGATGCTGAAAATGCCTTTGATAATTTAAATTGGCAATTCTTAATACAAAAAATATATAATATGAAATTAGACACCAAATTTGAAAATATTATAAGAACTATTTATAATACACAACAGGACAATGTTATAGTAAATGGGGAATATACGTGTCCAATAAAAATAGAAAAAGAAGTTAGACAAGGCTGCCCGCTCTCGCCCCTGCTCTTCATATTCGCATTAGAAACATTACTAATTAAGATTAGACAAAATCCAGAGATAAAAGGATTAAAGATTAAATCAGAAGAATACAAATTACAAGCATTTGCTGATGATTTGGTTTTTTTCATTGAAGATCCAATTGAAAGAGGACAAAAATTGATTAAAGAAATAGAACAATTTGGAGCAGTAGCAGGACTTAAAATTAATAGGAAAAAAAACAAAATTAATGACTAAAAACTTAACAGAAAAGCAGAAAAAAGAACTAGAAGAAATTATGGGAATACAAGTGACAAAGAAAGTTAAATATTTAGGGATATGGTTGACAGCACATTGTAAGGCACTTAAAGAAAACAACTACGATAAATTGATGCTTCAGGTAAAGAAGGATCTAGAATTATAGGGCAAATTACAACTTTCACTATTGGGAAAGATTGCTACCGTTAAAATGAATATCCTCCCAAAATTTTTATATCTATTTCAGATGATTCCAATTAAATTACATAAGAATTTTTTCGAAGAACTCAATAAAATTATTGCTAAATTTATTTGGCAAGGGAAAAAACCCAGAATAAGTTTAAAAGCAATGCAGGATATGAGGAGCAGGGGAGGGTTGGCACTTCCAAATTGGGAATTGTATTACACAGCTGCCACCCTGTATGGTTAAAAGATTGGGTAAATTTAAATAATAAGAGAATCTTATTTTTAGAGGGCCACCACTTACAAAGGGGGTGGCATGCTTTTTTATGGGATGTAGGAAAAATTACCCAGAAATACTTTCACAGACACTTAATTAGAGACTCATTGGTAACTAATTGGAAAAAAATACGTAAAAAACACTATTTAAAAGTATCGATTTGGCTATCAACAATGGAGGCAATGATTCACCCAAACAATTTGGATATTTCTAGAATGATCAAATATAAAGATTTATTAGACGTACAAGGAAATTTGAAATCCCATCAAGAACTTCAAGAACGGGGATTTAAAATAGATCAATGGGCATATTTACAAATTCATAGTAGATATAACCAGGATAGAAAAGAATTTGGAATTAGTAATAAACCCCAGCAGCTAGATAAAATTTTAATGGGATCAGGAAAAAAGAATATAACTAGATTTTACAATTGTTTACTTGAAGTAGAATTAGAAGAAGAAATAGTAAAAGGAAATATGATTGCCTGGAGTAGGAATATAGGGCGTAATATCACTTTAAATGAATGGAAAAAAGTCTGGGGAAATAATAATAAGATTACAAAATTGGCAGCATATAAAGAAAATGCATATAAATTGTTTTATAGATGGCACCTTCCTCCTTCGAGATTGGCGAAAATGTGCCCCAAAATGAGTCCAGAATGTTGGAAATGTAAAAAGAAAGAGGGAACTTTTTTCCACATGTGGTGGTCATTCATAGAAGCCCCAAAATATTGGAAGATAATAAGAAATTGGCTAGAAGATATTACTAAAGAACAGATCGAATATAAACCAGTCTTTTCTACTAGGGATTTTTGACAAACAAATATCGAAAAAGACAAAATATATTACAATACATATATTAACAGCAGCTAGGTTGGCTTTTGCTCAGTGTTGGAAGCATCCACAGATACCTACAAAGGAGATGATTATCCAAAAAATTTCAAACTGCACAGAAATGGACAGATTAACATTAGCTCTAAAAAACAAAGAAACTTCAATATATTATAACAGCTGGAATTATTGGTATAAGTGGTTTGAACAAAGATGAATTTTATAATATAGGATAGAAAGAATAAGATAAATTTATATGAGTGATGTATAAATTCTTGTAAAGATAAAGTGTTTAGAGATAGTAAAATCAAAGGAAGAAAAGATCTCACAAATTGTCGAAAGTAAGAATATTTTTAACAAATCTCCTTTCTGTATTTTCTTTCTTTTTTCTTTTTTTTGTTTTTTGTTTTTCCGGTCCTCTTTTCCCATCCCCTTTTTTACTCCTCCCCCCCTACCCTTCAATTATGTACGAGTTATTATGTTGTTGTATCTTTTTTTTTTAAATTGCAAAATCAATAAAATTTGTTTAAAAAAAAAAAGAATCTAGCAGAATTAAAGTCATAAGTTTATGGATGAATGTTGAGCAGCCATCCTGTCTGAACCATGCAAGATGCTTCTTAAAGTGATTAGGTTTTGCTTCACATTGCTACAAATCAACTTCATCACAATTGTGAGCCTTCATAATCAACCAAGAAAGAGACTCCATCAACCTCTGGAAGAGACAGAAGTTTATCTTAATGACAAGTTGTTTGTCTAATAATGCCATTTTATTGTGTTGGATTGAGGTACAATGTATCCTATGTGCAGTATTTCATGATGGCATTGATAGCTCTACATTAATAGGTTTGCAATAGCATGTCATAATAAGGACATTGGAGACAGCTGTAAGACACTTAGATTTATTTCTGTATGTGTGAGTGGTGGGAAGAAAAGAGCTATTTCTCTCAGCTCAATTAATCTTGCTAGTCAGTGTTGACAGATCTGTTTTTCTGAAGTGGTTAGACATGGCTTCTGGATTGTTTCTTTTCGTCATACATATTGAGTAGGTAAAGCTTAAAGAGACTTTAACTATACAAAACCTACAAAGTGAAAATCAATACTAGAAAGGTAGACATTCCCCAAAGTTTTGGTTTGTTGATGAAGCTTTAATGGACATCACCTTTTCAGATCAATAGTAGATGGCTTTAAATAACTGAACCAGCATTCCTTCATATTCTCCAGAGCTGTGATGATTTACATTCTCTCAGCATAAAAATGGAGGAATGGAAATTCTGGACCCCAGACTTGTAAAAGTATCTTTCAAAAGATTGTTAATTTTTAATCTTAGTATTTTGACACCTCGACCTATTATATGGATTTGGTTTGTTTCAGTGTCATTAATTGAGGTATTTCTTTAAGTCCAGTATTAAATGCTTTATCCACATTTAAATACAGAAAAAAGAAAATAGAATATTTAAAAATGAAACAAACTATTGTTTTGAATATAAATTTCATTTTAGCACCCATTTGGAATAATCAGATTTCATTCCTTTCTTTAAATATTAGGCATTAGACAGAATTTTGTGTGTTAAACATTGGGGTGCCATTGTTTAGCACAGTTGGACTTGGCTTACTGACCACTTACTGATCCATCATTGCCATTTGCAACCTTCATAGCTGGTTTCTGACAGTCAACAGGGAAGCTGACAGCTATTCATAAGTCATGGTCACGTGATATTATACTTAATGATTTGCAGAGATTCACTTAATGATGATAGTTGGAATTGACAAACTGATATATGTTGGATGTGGTCATGTGACATTTCACTTTATGATTACATTCATTAATGAAGGAGTTGCCTGTCCCAAATGGGGTGAGGACCACATGTAGTATTAGATAGGTGAGATGTGGCTATTTTTGAATTACTTGAATTACTTTTGATGCTATTGGATATTTTCTAATAGGGCACTTAATCAGAATTTGAGAGCTAACTGTTCACAGTCAATTATTCACCTTCATTAAATAATATAATTTCAAATTCTGTGACATAAGATATATGTCAATCTATTTTTTATGGCATTCTCTGAAATCATAACTCCATGAATTGTTTCTGTATAAACTGTTCATACAGTACATGCTGCAGTAGATTAATATGTTATAGTTGATCAACCATTTTTCCTTTGATTTTTCTACAGCTACATATTACAACTGTTCTATAACTATTAAATAACACCTATACCTATTAAAATGTTAATGAAAATTCCCATCCTCAACATTTCTAAAACAGAATTCATCTAACACAACAAGCATTAGTGTTATAAAATATGAATTTTTCAAAATATAAATATCTAAAAGATGATACAGACTGTTTCAGTTTCAGATTATCATTCAAATTAGATTGTTATGATGGTAATAAAATTTTACAAATCTATACATTCAGCAGCTCTTTTAACTTAAAATAGTCCACATGTCTGCATTTTGAATGGAATTCTTTCCTTTTCAATGGAGTAGAACTAAATGTATTCAGTTATTATTTGGTCTTTTGAAAATAACTTGCATATATTCTCTTGTTTCTTTACCTCCCATTTCCCATTTCCATTGTTATGCCATCCTGTATTTTTTTATATGAGAACTATACTTAACAAATCTCCCTTTCCCAAACAATGTTTCCTTTTGTCCTCAAGTTTCATTTAAAATCTATATCCTTTTGATTAATTTTACATTTTCACACAAGTCAAGACATATTTCAAAATAACATGTTTGAATTTAATAAAATTATCACCCTCCCATCTCTGCTGCTAACACAGGAGGATAAAATGAAGGTCATGCACTGCCTTCCAGAATTTTAGATCCCTTGCATCTGTTTCTATGTATTTTCTCCTGCCCATAGTAGCTCGAAAAATATTTCTCTCACAGTTATATGCTCTCATCTATGTATATATACACACATATTGTTGGTTCAGCACTGAGTCAATTGTCAATACCCTCAACAATTTATCTGAATTCTTTGGTGGTCTTTGTGTGTTTTTTTCTACAGTTGATCCATTTTTTTCAGAGAAAAAATTCAGGGTCTGTTTGTTTCAGGTGTAAGGATCTCATCCAGTGCTACTTGCAGTAACCCTCACAATAACCATGATTTACTGTCAGTAATATTGTCAGCTGCCCAAGGGAGACCAAGCCAGGATATCAACTTCACAGAAACACTAAAACTACTATACTTTTACTGAATTTAGCTATAATAACAGTATTGTGCAAGTCTGAGGCTATAACTCCTCCTTTTATACTCAAGTGAATTTGGAGAGCAACTGTTTTCAAACATTATCTTGTTTGTATATAACAAATGTTTCAGCCTCTTTTACCTAGGTTCTTGCATACAATATTTCGCAGTATGAGGCCTTGTGCACAGTGGTTCAAATGCAGTATTTCAGGCTAAGTCTATCCACAACCTGGAGTTTGATCCTGACAGTGCTCAAGTTGACTCAGCCTTCCATCCTTCTGATGTGGGTAAAATGAGGACCCAGATTGTTAGGGAAAATATGTTGACATTGTAGCTGCTGAGAGAGTGCTGAGGTGATATATAAGTCTAAGTACTATTGCTATTTCCATCAAGGTCATCTTCATTATTTTCTGTAAGTATATTAAGATATATGTTTTATTAATGAATTTGATTACATAGGTTAACATATTCTAATAGGACCTCCTTTTATTTAAAGTTAGAGGCAGATTTATTATTGTTGTCAAAAGGAAGTAGGAAAAGGTCAACTAGAAAACCATTGAGGCAATAATGAATTACAAATAATAGGCAAGGACCTTTGCTTACATGTAAATAACATATACATTTATGGCCTGTTGGGAAGAATTTAAAACTTGCAAAAAGTACATTCTGTCTAAAAGAACAAAACAGGAAAACATGAACTGTGAATTATTTATGAATACAATGAAATATGCTTAATGCAAATTTAGCAAACTTGGCATCAATGTTATTTTGGATTAATACCATTGGACTTTATGATTTGAGATTGTACATTTATTTCCAGTCAAAGTGTTATGAAAATCTTTTGCAAACATCAGAATTGTTTTATGTAGGAACTTAGATAGTGGGTTCAACTGGGTTGAATTTAGTGTTATATTCCTGTACATAATTTGAATGGCACAGGTTACATCACTGAGCTACCATACCGAAAATCCTTTATTACTTTATGAAAGCTATGCATTTATCCTTCCCTCTATGTTTCTTTTTTTGAATAAATTCCACACGCATAAAAAGTACACTTTTCTCTTGAGTGCTAAATATTCTTTTGAGTCATTGGGCCCTGGGACTAAGAAAAAATATTGGAATAACTATATTTCACAAAATCTAACCTTACATCTCTCTTGAGAAACCTGGGTAGATATGATTTCAATACCCAAGTGGTTGAATTCACAGCTCTGGGAGACCATCTGTTCCCTTAGGACAAAAAGGATCAAGCACATCCAAAATAACTAAGCAAGAATGAGCTTCAGCCATTTCCTTGAAACCTATCTTATAGTCCAGTTTGGAGCAAATCTGAGTGAGTTTATTCTAAATGCCTAGCATTTCCCTCACACTTGTCTTTATAGGTAAGTTTCTGACTACAATAAGTTCTACACATAAAGATATATAGCTCAATGCTTTTTGTATCTGTATGATTATTAATGAAGTTAATAAAAATGTTGCTCTCTGGACCCATAATCATCTAAGCAGTCACCTATTTGAAGATTATTATTTTGATATAAAATATATGATATCTAATGCCATAAATTTGTCTTGACATTTATTCATTGCACTGTATTTATGAGAACTCTGATACCTTTAGCTTGCTTTATTCTATACTCATGGCTGATGTTTGCACAATTTATTTGAGGCCAGTATATTGTACACCCTTATGATACTTTTCTGGATATTTTATATTATTGAGCACTTGAATGAATGACAATTCCTTTTGGCTCAGTAAGAGTCTTAGAAAAAATCATGTATGACTATAAATAAAGCACAAAATGCAGCTGGTGAGCATACCAATGATAAAGGGAACTCTGAGAAACCTGTTTTTAGTTTGCTCTGAATCCCTACAGTCTCTTAGCACCCAACACTGGCTCTATTATTCCCCCCACTTTCTTAGAAGCAGGGCAGCTTCTTGCTTAAGCCCATGTCACACTGGCCAACGGATGCAAAAAGGACACAGCGGACAAGCAAAATGTTCCATCCGTTGTTATCCGCTCTTAAAAGGGGCAAAAATTTGCATAACTGGAGCGGATAACACGGACGCGGGGAGGAACGCAGGGCGGATGCAAAGTGGATGCAGAACGGAAGCCCAGTGGATGGAAGCAGATGGGAGCGGATGGCACAACCGCAGGGCTTCCGAGGGACCTCAGCGAAGCGGACGTGGAACGGATACAGTGGATGCAGAGCGGACGCCGAACGGATGAAGCGGATGCACAGAGGATGCACAGCGGATAAAGTGGATGCACAGCGGAAGCCTAACAGATCCACAGCGGAAGTGGAACGGATGTCGAGCGTTAATTGCGCATGCGGGGGGGAAGCATTACGTAAGCCCCCCGGATATAAAGGGAAGCAGCTCGCACGTGGCCAGGATTCCGAGGAAAGACCTGCTACTGGACACTTCAAGTTCCTTGCCTGCCCTGCCTGCATGCCTGCCTGCCAGCCTTGCTGCCAGCCTGGGTGCCTGCCTGCCTGCCTGCCTTCCTGCCAGGCTGCCTGCCAGCCTTCCTGCCAGCCTACCTGCCAGGCTTCCTGACAGCCTTGGTGCCTGCCTGCCAGCCTTCGTACCTGGCTTCCTGCCAGCCTTCCTGCCAACCTTGGTGCCTGCCAGCCTCCCTGCCAGCCAGCAACCCCACAACCATGGGGAGGAAGCGAAAGCCTCAGCAACCTGCCGCCATCCCTGGCAAGAGGGACAGGGCCAACCTCCCGCCCCCTGCCCCTGACTCTGCTTCTGCTGGGGCTTCTGCTGAAGCTGCTCCTGGCAGTGGTGCTTCTGCTGGTGCTGGGCCTTCTGCTGGTGCTGACTCTGTTGAAGCTGCTCCTGGTCCTGCTGGTCCTGCTCGACCTGCTCGTACTCCTGGACTTGCTCGTCCTGCTCGTGCTCCTGATCTTGCTCGTCCTGCTCGTGATCCTGGTCTTGCTCGTCCTGCTCGTCCTGCTCGTGATCCTGGTCTTTCTCGTCCTGCTCGTGATCCTGGTCCTGCTCGTGCTCCTGGACTTGCTGGCCCTGCTGGTGCTTACTCTACTGCTGCTGATCCTGGTCCTGCTGGTCCTACTGCTGCTGATCCTGCTGTTGCTGCTGCTGCTGCTGATGATGATGATCCTGCTGCTGCTGCTGATGATGCTGATTATGATCCTGCTGGTGAGGATGATGATGATGATGATGATTCTGCTGCTGCTGCTGCTGCTGCTCTGGTGGTGTGGAGGAGCAGCCCCTACTACCTGGGAGCCCCTCTGATGAGGGCTCATCTGGTCCTGCCAAAGGGAGGAAGAGGAGTATGCGACAACGGGAGAGGAGGCAATACTATATTGAGGAGGCGCACGAGGATGAGGTGCTGGAGTGGCCGAGAGAGAACGACTATCTGTGGCGGAAGGGACACCGGCTGTACAGGGACACCAAGAGAGCCGGACAGCAGGAGCCGGACAGCCACACTGTCCTGCTGGAGATCAGGGACACCATCCGCACCAGCATAGATCTCCTCTCTCAGCTGGTCCACACCAACTCCTCCTCCTCCAACCGCAAGCCCTTCCTCACCTATATCAACCAGACCCTCAAGGAAATGGCGGATCCATAGTACCAGCTGGTGAAGGACCGGATCACCGAGCTGCTTCACAACCCTCCAGACCCAGAGGAACCTGCTCCCACCCAGTCCAGGTCTGCTCCTCCACTCCAGGTGATGTCCCTCCCATTCCAAGACTTCCCACAGGCCCTCACCTACCAGGGCTACGGCTACCAGGAGGTTCAGCAGCACAGGCAGCAGCCCTTCCCAGTCCAGGCACAGAGTCATCAGGCGACACTGTTGCCACCTGTTTCACTGATGCCACCTATGTCACCCATGACAATGATGCCACCTATGTCACCCATGACAATGATGCCACCCATGACAATGATGCCACTGATGACAGCGATGCCACCCATGCCAATGATGCCACCCATGCCAGTCCTCACCCAGCTGCAGATCAGACAGTCCCACTACACTACTCCTTCCTCCACCCCACAGCCAAGCCCGGCCTCAGTACATCTGTCATCAGTACTGGGGCTGACACCCCATGGCATGGAGGAAGGACCTCTCACCATCCCAGGGCTGAGCCAGCTGTCTGACACCTTCCTCAATACACCGTCCCCTGTTGTCCTCTCGGGGCCAGGCACTCCAGCACCACCCACCACCACAGTACCTGGACCCTTCACCCCTGAGACTGGGCACACCTCTGAGTGACCAAGAAGAGTGCCAGAGACCGGGTAGCTGGCTATTGTGGACTTTATTTGGACACTTGACTTGGGTCATTTTTTTTTTTCACAGCTTGTTGTTCAATAAAGTTTATCTTTGATTCACACACTTGCTTCATTTGTTTTTTTTTAAAAAGTCTTGGTGGAAACTTTTAGAATTGGCTTAAGCCTTTGCATGCTTGTGGGATGGGTTAAGATAGCAGTGGAGTGGGCAGGGATTCCTGTGGAATGAGCAGGGATACCTTTGGGATGGCTAATAGCTGTGGGATAGATAAACCTCCAGTGCAAGCATAGTGGGACTGTATGGTCCATCCTCCCAGGTGCCACATCTATGGCCCTTTTTTTATCAATAACAATGTAAGCATTGATCCACACATTTGAACACAAACACAACTCTTTATTAAACGCCCTGTTCATTGTAGGCCCACCCAACATACATGGCCCAATCTCATCCGTGTGAGGAGACAGGCTGAAGGAAGCATCCATTAAGCATCTACCATACTCTCTTACCACTCCACCGCTCCAGCTGGGGAGTTGCACCAGTGTTTCAGGAGGTTGCGCTGCTTCTTCCCTTCCTGTGAGGCTCTGTTGTGGCCTTGCACATCCTGATTGTCGATCAGGTTTCGCCCTTGCCTCCATTCCCCAGACTCCATGTCCCCATTGCCTTGTTGACAGTTCACGAGCCTGTTCTGCAAGACTGGGTAGCGGGTGCGCATGAGATTGTGCAGGATGCAGCAAGCTTCCACGATCCTCCTCACGGTCTCTGGTCGATGCTGCATGGTGGTGAGAAGTACCTGGAACCTGTTGGCCAGGATGCCAATGACGTTCTCCACCACCCGCCTTGCCCTGGACAGCCTGTAGTTGAAGATCCTCTCTTCACGGGTGAGGAGTCTGGAAGTGTATGGCTTCATGAGGTAGGTTCTGAGGGAGAAGGCATCATCCCCTACAAGGAAGTAGGGCACATCTTGCATGTCGTTGGGCAGGGGGTCTGGATCTGGGAAGCCCACGATGAGGTTGCCTTCCAGTCCCTCCTTGAGGTGACTGGCATTGTATACCTGGGCAATTGAAGATGAGCCGTAGCCTGAAGCATCGATGTACATGAATTTGTAGTCAGCATCGACCATGGCGAAGAGGACGATGCTGAAGAAGCCCTTGTAGTTGAAATAAGTGGACCCCGACTTGGCTGGAGCTTTGCAGGCCACGTGCTTGCCATCTATGGCTCCAACGGTGTGTGGGAAGTTCCACCTCTGATACCACTGCTCTGCAACTTTCTTCCATCCTTCTTCAGTGGAGGGGCACTGGAGGAGCTCCTCCTTGTATTCTTCGATGATGGCCTGCACCACTTCTCTGACCACAATGCTGATGGTGTTGTGTGGCACCCTCCAGCCATACTGCATGCTTTTGTGGGTGGTCCCTGAGACCAGGTGGCGCAGAGTGAGTGCCACCTTGAGCCCAGGTTCCAGGCTGGGCCGGAAATTGGTGTTTGCCTTGGTCAACCTGGGTGTCAGGCGCTGCACAACTTCGTCAAACATGGCTGGAGGCATCCTCATGAAGTTCTGGAACGCCCGAGTGTCTTCGTTCCTGAGCTCCACCATTGGCTTGTTGTACAGTCCGTACTCTGCTCTTCTGGCAAACCATCTTTGGACCCAGACTTTTTTTGGGTGCCTCTTTTTCTTCCTGTAGTAGAGTTCACAGAGCCTTTAGATGGCTTCGCACTGTTGCAGAAGGATGGTGGCTGCCGAAAGGACTTTGTCACTATCCACGGTGGACATGACTGGATGCTGTGGAAGAGGAAGAGTCAGATGAAGGCTGCAGAGGTCTGCACAGGTGGGCTGCTGGTCTGAAAGTGAGATGCAGACGAGTTGCTCCCCCTTTTTATAGGCAGTATAGGTGTCCCTTTGCATCCTCTAGGCATCCTCTAGGCATCCTCTAGACATCCTTAATATCCGAAATAGGTCCCCTCTGCGAACGTTTTTTCCACTTTAAACGCTTTGTTTCTGTGCTGCATCCATTCTGCATCTGTTCTGCATCCATTCCGCTTCCTCCCTGCGTCTGGGCGGATGCGAGTTGCGCGGATGTGCAGCGGACGCCAAGCGGATATAGCGGATGCATAACGGATGCGTAGTGGATGGGTAGCCGATACAGAATGGACGAACTGGATACATTTCCGCGCAAAAGTTTTGGGCGGCCCAAAACTTTCGGAGCAGATCAAACGTCAATAAACGGATGCTGGACGGGTAGAGAGGAAGCCAAACGAAGGCAGTGAGTACATCGCATTTTCGAACGGATGGCAAGGTTTTTTGTACGTTTTATATCCTCTTTGCATCCATTGGTTCAGTGTGACATGGGCTTTAGCCAAAGCTTCATAATGACAGATGTGATCTAAGTATGATTCAAAAGTTGAAATGTTTGAAAAATCTCTTTTTGATTATTATTTTGAGTGAAGATGAAAGTGAACACTGCTAGTGCATTCTATTAACTATTTACAGTACACCAGAAGATTCTTAGTAATAAGAATAACTAATAACTATTACAGTACACCACAAGATTCTTGGGTTATGATGATTTCTTACATAGCTTAAAATACTGAAACAAAACATCTTGTTTCAAAAGTTATGGAATACCGGTGCACATACAAATAGTGTTAGTTACGTCTCATATATTTTGCATATTTTTCTAGTTCATTCACGGAATACAGTTTATTTCTTACTTAAGCTGAAACCTCAGAGAGTTCAATAAATGGGAGGAGGAGGAGGAAGTAAAGTTTAAAATATATACAAATAGATTTTTTTTTTAAATTGTGTTTTTGGAAGGTTGAAAGGACATTGGTGCAATTTATTTTGTTTGAAGGACTGTGTCTCCCCAATTGCATTTACCTATACCATTAGATCTGGAAGGAAGGGCATGAAAGAAAAGCAAAAACAGAACTTATATCTGCCTTTATTCACTCTTTTTATGTTTTAGATCAGTTTGCTTTTCTTGTTTTCCAGCAATAAGGCTTACCTTATTTGAGAATGGAAATTTTTATAGTATGATAAAATGGACACATTGTTTCAAGGATTATTAGTGCTTAAACTTGGGTTATTAGATAACATAGTGGCCTGGAATTGAATTGTCTCTCCCCAACCTGTAAGTAGATCCTGATAGAAAGGAGGTGAAAAAATGTGTAGCTCTTGGCAGAATCCTCATGTATGCATGGAGATTGTGTTATTTCTCCTTATTCAACTACTTTATTGAGGCAGTGAGATGATCAAATATGATTAGTTGGACATTGGGTCCAGGATCTCGTGATCATACCTTGCTGCATCAAATTAAATATGTGTCTTTATTATATTAAATATTTGTGGTCCATCTGGATGGATCTTCTAGATATATTTATGATATCAATCTGAAATTGGCAGTGCCATTTCATGCCCCATAACATTATAGCACTTCCAGCATTCTTCACATGCTGAGCTGATTCATTTAAGAAGATAATCATTTGAGCAATTTAAACTACAGGAGAAAGGCAGCAAAACAGATTAATAGGGGTAAGTTTGGTGACAGCTTCCTCACTTTGGCTCTTGTTGCCATTTTCTCCTGAAACCAAGAATGCTGAGGACCACCCTCCAAAAGTTTTCAGTGGTTGGCAGTCAAAAATGAAGAACTGAGATTAAAATTGTGAAAGAGAGTTATATCACTTAGATGCAGGGGCACATGTCTCAAATTTACGAATCTAAGGTAATTTGGTAGAGAAACTTTTGGAAGGATCATAGTTTTTTCAACATCATTAATCATTTAACATCAGTAGCTGAATTTCATTCTGGAAGCACTGGAACAAGCATTGGTCTTATTCTGTATTTTCTATCCCAGATTAAGGGATTATAGGGTTATAAAAAGAGAGGGTGGTTTTTATTGTATCTGTATAATGTGTCTATGATAGAATGACCAGGGCTTATTGACACTTTTTCTAACTTTATTCTGTCTGTCATACTATCTTCCAACAATATTTCAGAATATTGTTAGGCCTTTTTTCTCAGATATGACAAAAGTGTAAAGAGAAGTATGATGTGCCTGTTATCCAAGCAAAAATATTTATAAAAATATTTCTTTGGCTCAAGGAGTATTTATTTCTCAACTAAAAATCCATATTAAGTTGCAGCTTGAACTTATGAAACACTACTGTGTCCAGTTCAGAGCTGATTTAGTTAAGCATTGTAAATAATCTTATGTATAAATCATTACATAGACTAAGGTAAAAATTGGATAGGAGGCATACAGATGAGGTAATTAAAATCACTGGCCTGCCCTTGAAGGGAGCACCTTGACTGCACTGTTATAGCTGAATTTCATCATCTATTATTTAAAAGGCATCTCATACTTGCTAGGCAATGTTCTCTGAATATTCCATTGAGCAGACAGAACTGTAGGGTTAACAAAATGAAACTTTGCATTTGCTAGTCTGCTTTCTCACACGCAAAACTTTTCAGGGAAGGAAGAGTTATAAGTATTGCCAGTATTCTACTTCAATAACAACATAATCTGTCCAGAATCTTGTGAAAGTGGTCCATTTTACTCTGGCTGACCCACTAAAACAGCCCATTTGTTTTGTGCACATGAGAAGTGGGAGGAAGCAATATTGTAGCTTTTGTGTGGTTATGTTTATGTAAAATAAAGAAAAGGAAATTAAGCACTTTAGAGCAAATAGAAATATATCAGGATGGGTAAGGTATTTTAGTGATATATGGAAAAATTGGGGACTAGTGAGGCAAATAAAATAGACAGCTACTTAGAATAACTTTATTGTCAATTTAAATGTATACTAAGCAGCATACATTAAAATTAAATTTCATTGCATGATTTGATATCTAGAGAACTTCAACTGAGGGGCTCTGTTAAAACTTTTTTTAATGTGAAAAGGAGAAAAGTAGTAAATTAGAAATTAATTGATAATACATTGTTTTCTGGTTTTCATGGCTTCTACGAGTTGAAAATAGTTATTGATGGGTACAGTAGGAATTTGAGAGATTTCAGTGATATCAACAGTTTTGAGCACATCCCATCTCACTTTAGAAAGGTTTTAATGGAAATTTCTGTTTGTACTCTTATAATTTGAATATTGAATTATTGAGGTAATATTGAAGGTGTATTCCTTTAAAGCAGGGCCTTGCAAAGGGTTTTTGATTGCTGTTCTACACTCCAGAGCAATGTTTTTACTTGTAAGTAAAGAAGGTTGCCTCCTAATCTCTCTCTCTCTCTGTCAGTCTTCAAGATTTTCTCCCTTTGCTTTGCATCTTTCGGCTGTCATAAGTAACGGGGGGAGGAGGGGGGATATGGTTATGGAAAGTGAGCTGGAGGTGTTACAAAACAGAACTGTATAAGCTGGGGAGGGGGGGTAGCTTAGGCTTCTATCCAATGCTGGAGCCGTATGGAGGAATATGGAAGGGATTTTTCCTCAGAAGCAGCCAAAGTTAGATGTGTTTCAAGGGCTCTGGAGGAAACAGCTGCAAAGTGGATGGTGACTTTGCAAAATGACAATGCCCCTCAGCTGATGAATTATGACCTGTTCATGACTGCACTGTGGGCCAGGTTTGAAGACCCACTTGCTGAATGTAAGGCCAGAATTAGGATGAAGACCATAAGTCAGGGGCAGAGATCAATGACCAACTACACCCAGGAATTTAGAGAGCTGGCATGTCATATTTGAGGCTGTTCCCAGGGAGCCCTGATAGAAGCTTTTAAAGATGGGTTAAATGAAGATGTATGTCAAAGCTGTATTGCCAGAAAAGACCCCCGTGAGCTGCAGCTGTGGTACGTGCTGGCAACAAATGTGGAAATTGATCTGACCCAAAACAGATGCGGGGGGGGGGGTCTTGGTTGGAGCAAGTCCTCCCCCACTGGCCCTTGAGAAACCTTAAAACCTCAAAAGGGAGGAATGGCGGCAAAACCCAAGGCCACTGCATGCTTCTGATGTGGGAAGGAAGGTCACTGGGCTGCAGACTGCCATGCCAAGCTAGAGCCAAAGGGGGTGCCAGGAGGAAGAAGAAAACCTGAAAACCCCCCAGCAAAGCCTTGTGAAATGGCGCTTCAAGCGGAGGACGTCGTAGAGATTGCCCCTCCAAAAGGAGAGGAACTGGAAACTCCAGACTCTTCTGAAAAGAGTGAATCCGAATTGGAAGATGACTCACTGGTAAGTCCAAACAAGGGCCCTATGACCATTCCAGTGAGATTAAGGATACCCATGTTGGGAGCCAGAGGGGAAATGCTGGCCTTATTAGACTCTGGGTGCACAAGATGCGTAATCAGCTTGGAGGTAGTGGAGAAAATGGGCTTAAGGATAAAGACTTTAAAAATGCCCATAGCCTTCTGCCAACTGATGGATAGGTAGCTGGGGGCGGCCCTGCACATTTCATACTGTAACCAGTAGAAATGACGATGGGGAAGCATAGAGAGACTTTGTGTTTTATTATGGCTACTGAGATGGAGCTCCCCCTAATACTGGGTTTGTCATGGCTCTGGAAATGGAACCCCCATGTCAACTGGAGGAGGGGATCATTGTGCATATGTACTGACCAACCCCCAGAAGGGAAGGGGCAATCTCAACCAAAACCCAAGAATCCCACAGAGCTGGCCTCCACTGGTATCGAGAATCTGAGGGGGGAGGAGAAAATTCCAGAGGAATATTCGGACTTAAAAGAGGTATTCAGTGAAAAGGCCTCAGACAAGCTCCTCCCCATCACTCAACAGAATATTGAAATTTTGCCAGGAGTGAAACTCTCAAAACCAAAACTTTACTCGATGACACTGCAGGAGCTAGAAGAGCTGCGGTCATTTATTGATAAAATGAAATGATAAAATGATCGCATATATGATCGCATATCACATGATGGCATAGAAATGGATCCGGGAAAGTCCATACCATTTTGGAATGGGCCCCTCCCCGCACCAGGAAGCAACTTCAAAGTTTCTTGGGATTTGCTAATTTTTACCATCAATTTATCCCTGCTTTTGTGAAGATTGCAGTGCCTATCACAAATCTCCTAAAAACCAAGGGGGAGATGAAACTGAAACCTAGTAAACCACTGGAATGGTCCATGGAATGTCAAGCCGCTTTTGAGAAGCTGAAATGACTGTTTGCTGCTGAACTAGTTCTCAAGCACCCGGACATGGACGCTCCTTTTGTAATCCAAGCTGATGCGAGTGATGTAGAAGTCAAGGTGGTGCTACTACAAGCAAACAAGACAGGGACTCTGCAACTGTGTGCATATATTTCCCATAAACTAACTGAAACTGAAAAAAGATGGGCCATCTGGGAAAAAGAAGCTTTTGCAGTTCACTGGGCTCTGTTAACCTGGAGGCATTTCTTAGAAGGGGCAAAACATCCATTTGAGGTGTGGACGGATCATAAAAATATGGAAGCTTTGAAAACGCCTCAGAAGCTGTCTCCCAAGCAAGTTTTCTGGGCACAGTATTTTAAGCGCCTTAATTTTTCATTGAATTTTTCATTCATTCATTAATTTTTCATTTCCAGGGGGAAAGAACTTCATGGCGGATGCTTTATCTAAATTACCGTAATATAATAGTGCTCGCCAAGAAGTGGTACGGCATTGTTCCAACCAAAGAGTTGGCAGCTCCAGTGGTTACCAGAGCCCAGAAAAAGAAGGAAGTTGATTTATCAAATGATTTAACTGCACAATTAAAAGATGCTTGAAAACTTGATGATAGTTTCCTTGCTCACTCAAATAACTGTACGGTTAGAGATGGATTGGCATGGGTGGGGGCCAAATAATATGTGCCAGGAAAGCTGAGAAACCAAGTATTACAGCAAGCTCATGACTCTAAAGCTGCTGGACATTTTGGATTCGTGAAAACCTTACACTTGGTTAAAAGAAAATTTTGGTGGTCTCCCTTGAAAAAGGACATTGAGACTTATGTAGCTAGCTGTCCTATCTGTGCCTCAGCCAAACACCCTCCTGGTAAACCAGCAGGCTTACTACAAAATGTGGCTAGACCGACTGCTCCATGGGAAGACATTTCTATGGATTTTATAGTGGAATTAACTGAAAGTGGGGGGGGAATGCAGTTATTTGTGTAGTTACCGATTTGTTTTCCAAACAGGTACATTTCATACCTTGTCAAAAAATCCCATCTGCGAAAACATTGGCTAAACTGTTTATTTTACATATCTACAGGTTACATGGGGTTCCTGAATGCATGTTCTCAGACGGGGTGTCCAGTTTACCTCAAACTTTTGGAAGGAGTTCTTGAAGCAATTGGGACCAATGGGTCTTGTGAGAGGACTAATTCAGTATTGGAACAATATTTTCTATGTGATATAAATTTTCAGCAAGATAATTGGACTGACCTATTGTCATTCGCTGAGGTGGTAGTACTGGGTTTACTCCATTTAAAGTGGCTTTGGGACAAGACTTTGTACCCATACCTGATTTTCCACAGGAGAAATCTAACATTCAGTCATTAGATGAATGGATAACACAGCTCCACTTACCTGGCCAGTTACCTGTGAAGCATTATGAGCTCATCAAGCTCATAAAAAATTTGCAGATAAAAAGAGAAGTCCACAAAAAACATATCAAGTTGGTGACAAGGTCTTTTTATCCACCAGATATTTGCAGACCACACAAAAGTCATAAAAGCTTGGACCTAAGTATGAGGGCTATCCACAAGATAGATTATGTTTTCATCTGTAGCAAGAAGGGGTGGAGCTAGTGCAACCATCTTTGGTCTGTGCATCCACCACTTAGTCTGCATCTAGTCGTGCTAGTGGGAGGTTCATATCATTGCCCGTTATTTCATAGCAAACTTTTGAAATGTGTGCTGCAGTTGAAAATCCCGCGAGTTGTGAGGTGCGATCAGTGATAAGGTTCTTGTTGGCAAAAAACCATAAACCGATTGAAATTTTTCGGCAACTGTGTGAAGTGTAAGGGGACAACATCATCACTGAAGGTGGAATGCACCAATGGTGCATTAAGTTTAAAAATGGATGAACTAACGTTCATGATGAACAGTAGAGTGGATGTCCAAGCATTGTGACTGATGAACTGGTCAGGAAAGTCGATGACAAGATTCGTGAAAACCTCCATTTCACAGTAATGGAACTTTCGCTTAGTTTTCTACAAATTTCATGTATTTTGTTGCATGAAATTGTTACACAAAAGCTAGGCTACCACAAATTTTGAGCAAGATGGGTGCCAAAAATCCTGACAGAAAACCACAAGAGTCAGCGTATGGCCGCATCATTGACATTTCTGTACTCTTATGACAAAAATGGAGATTCATTTCTTGATCGAATTGTAACTGGATACGAGACTTGGGTCAAACAGGTGAACAGTGAGACCAAATTGCAGTCTCCCAAAAAAGCCAAGAAAATGTTTGCAAACATTCTCTGAAAGAAAGATTATGGTGACTGTTTTTTTGGGATAGGCAAGGTGTGCTTCTTATCGATTTTCTGGAACATGGTGCAACAATAAACACTGTGAAGTGTTGTGAAACATTGCAAAAACTAAGAAAAGCAATTCAGAGCAAGCGTAGAGGAAAGTTAAGCTCAAAAATTTTGGTTTTGCATGAGAATTTCCGACCACACACAGAAAATCGCACTCGAGAAGTCCTGAATGCTTTCAAGTGGGAGATTTTTCCTCATCCACCCTACAGCCCCGATCTTGCACCAAGTGATGACCACTTGTTTCCGAGGATGAAGACCTGGCTTGGAACACAGCACTTTGACAACGACGCGGAACTGCGGGAGGGCATGACTGACTGGCTCAAATCTCAGGCGGCTGAATTTTATGACAATGGAATTACAAAGCTTGTTCATCGCTATGATAAGTGCCTCAATTTATTCGGTGAATATGTTGAAAAGTTGTATTTAAATGTCACTTTCAAGTGTATATAATAAAATTCTTTTCCTACACTTTGTTTTTTTTCTATCGCAAAACGTAATATATGCTGCATCCGTTCTGCATCTGTTCTGCGTCTGTTCCGCTTCCTCCCTGCGTCCGGGTGGATGCGAGTTGCGCGGATGCGCAGCGGATGCCAATCGGATATAGCGGATGCATAACGGATGCGTAATGGATGCGTAGCGGATGCGTAGCAGATGCAGAACAGACAAACTGGATACATTTTCCGCCCAAAAGTTTTGGGCAGCCCAAAACTTTCGGAGCGGATGAAACGTCAATAAACGGATGCTGGACGGATAGAGAGGAAGCAAAACGGAGGCAGTGAGTACATTGTGTTTTCGAATGGATGGCAAGGTTTTTTGTCTGTTTTACATCCTCTTTGCATCCATTGGTTCAGTGTGACATGGGCTTAAGGAGAACATAATATGCCATAGCCACTGTCAACATACATCTTTTAAGAAAATACTTATGAGCTAAGTTGAAGAATTCTTCAACTTAGAATGGAATGGAATCAGGACAGAATCCTTTTGAATTTGATGCCATCTAGATGTGATGGGATTATGAACTAATGCAGATTTAGAAAGTTCCAATCTTTATGTATCTGTAGTTTGATAGGTGAAAGAAAACAGGCCTGATTCTCACAGACAACACAAATTTTTATCTGTGGACATGATGTCCCATTCAATAATTTTGGGTCTCAGCTCATTAAAAGTAATTTATTTTCTAATTGAAAAAGAGAGAGCTTGTTAACCAGAAGATGGCTCTGGTTTCCTGTTTTGTGGAACAGGAAACATATTTGGTGACGAGGAAAAGCTATTGCAGCTATTCTTAAATTTTCTTCTTTTTAGGAGTCCTAGAATGCTAGACCTTCAGTGTTTGTGTGGGTATGAATACATTTATATAATCTGCAGATTAGAGTGTGTGTAGCTTTACTGAAAGGTAGTTAATGCTTTTCTGGGGAAGCATGTGATACTACAGGTCATTAAAAAATGACAGTGATGTGCCCCCATCTAAAGAAACCATCTCCTATCAACCTGAATTTGACCATTTTTGCCCAGTTTGCTTTTTAAAGGTAGTGGTGGGGCTTCTGCTTGAAGTAATACTAGACAAAACATCTAAATCTTTAGACATGGAGGGTTGTCCTCTCAGTAATCCCTCTGATTTGAGTTCATCTGGATTTTCTGCAGGATGTGGGAGTAAGAGGCAATGTTTCCACTCTTGAGTGGGCAATTTGAATCAATAGTCATGGTTGTATATAATGTGTTTCAGAGAATAATCAATTGCCTTGGCCAGGCCTAACTTGAGTTCTATACACTGCAGTTATAAAAAAACATTGAGAAACTTGAGCAAGTTCAGGGAAATGCAACAAGAAAAGAATGGAAACCAAGTCCTACAAGGAAATGTTAAAAGATCTAAGTATGTTTAACTTGCAGAAGAAAAGTCTGAGAAGGGGTATGATAGCTATCTTCATATATTTGAAGGCCAGTCTCATTGTATCAAGTTCAGATTTATTCTCACTTGTTCCAGAGACTAAGACCAAAACTATAATAGAATGAAATTTCAAGGGTGTAGATACATCAGGAAGAACTTCTTGATAAACAATACAAACAAGTAAGATTTTTTTTGTAATCATAGAATTTGATATTGTATTTGCTATAAAGGAATTGAAAAAGCTTCTTCCTTCCTTCCTCTTTCTTCCTTCCTTCCTTCCTTTCTTTCTTCCCCCCCCCTCTCTTTTCTGCTTTTCCTTTTTTTCTAGTTTGCATCAGTTTTTATGTTCTTTGTAAGACTTGCTAATTAATGGAACAGATGACTGAATAAGTAGTTTCTTTCTCTGCACTGAAGATTTTCAAACAAAGGCTGGATAATCATCTATTAGGGATCATGGAGTGCAAGCTGGCTAGAGAATGGTTGAAGTCCACACATCTTAAAATGATTAAAGTTAAGAATCATTGATGTAGTAAATCCTGCAGTATGCACAAAGTTAGAATTCATGACCACCTAAATCCCTCTAAGCCAAAAATACTATGATTCTTCTTCGGTATCCAGAATTATTGCTACTGCTTGTTCTGGGTATTTGATGTGATTATAGTAGTTTGGCATATGGCATTCTTTGCTTATTTCTCCCGCAAACATCCTTACTACAATAAGGCAGCATAACAGGATTTGTGGGATGGAGGCTACACTGTGATGCATTGGGACTTATTAGGGACTAAGGAAGCTTGATTTTGCCAGTTTGTCCTAAATATTGATCAGTAAGACAGTCAGGTTTTCCAGGAAATGGCACCAGAGAAAGCATCAGAGAAAGCAATGTTGCTTCCAAGAAAACTGCTTGGCTCTGACCTGCCATGTCAGTTTTGAAAACCTTTGAAATGATTTTCTTTCAGTAATCTTTGACTCATGAGGAAATTGTGTACAGCAATCTGATATTAATCATTATGTTACCCTTCAAAATACCCTGCTTGAGATCTTCTTTAGGTACTTTATAAATATTGTTAAAATAATACATAGATTGATTAATATCCTGCTGAGTATAAATCCAGATGTTAGGAGGAAAAATATACATTTTTAAATTACTTCCAGAGAGATATGCAGTTCATTCAAAACCAGCTTCATTTTTCAAAAGACTCGTTCATGTTTACAGTGGCCAGGTTTTTTATTTATTTTATTATTATTATTTTTGCCTGAGAATTATTCTTTCTGCAGCACAGATCATCAGAAATTTGGAAAATATGTGCAGTACATTTTAAAATGAGAGGATGAAATAAAGAGAATTGTTAACTACTTTGAACAGTTACTTTAGAGACTTGCTATGTTATCTCTGTTCTCAAGAGAAGGTTTTTGTTTATTTTAAGAATGATAAATACTAGCCAGACTACTTTTTTGCTAGTGAGTGTCCTACTTTGGATGTTTCTGGAGCAAAATGTTCAGATTAATAAGAGAATGAGAAAATGATGCTGACTGTGAAAAAAGCAAACTATGCAGATATAGTACTTTAAATGTGAAACACAGGATGTGGATTATTGTAGATATAATAACAATTCATTCCATGATTGTGTACATACCACCTGCCTTTCTATTTCTATTTTGGGAAACTGAAGATCACAATTGAGAGGATTCATGTGCTGATAGACAGAGCCCCTTTTAGCCTATAACTAAGGGGAAAAAAACAAGTTATCTCTGTTGGAAAGGAATATCCTTCTTCTCTGATAGAAAGCTATTTTTATTTATGAGTGATTCCCTCTCACCATATTGAAACACAGGAGGACTATTTCTGTTTGTATACTTATGTGCATGCATATTTTACTTCTATCTATGGTTGGTATGTAAACATAAATTCATTTTTCTTCAGAAAGTCTACATCTTTGTGGAAAAGAATTCCTTATTTAGTGTTCAAAGCAAGCTGACCCAGCCTATTGATTCTTATTCCTTTAAATGTAACCATACTTGCTAGGCATTTTTTTTTCCTGATTTATTTCTTTCTCTAAGTTCTTCAGTGATTCCATGACTCTGTGGATAATAATAGATTTCACTCTAGATTTCCTAACAGTGAGAACAATCAACCAGTGGAATGGCTTGCCTTCTGACATTGTGGGTGCCCTACAGGAGGCTTTCAAGAAGACATTGGAAAGCTGGATAGAAGCTCCTGCTCATGCAGGTTGGACTAGAAGACTTCTAAGGTCCCTTCCAACTCTGTTTTTCTGTTAAGAAGTGGACAAAAATAGAGTCTCTTCTTCACCTTGATTTTCCCTGATGCAATCTGTGTCTTTTTCTTACAACTAAATGGTAGATAGGAATAACTTCTTAGGCTCTTTATATCAGGGGATAAGGAAGCTTTGATGATATTAATTAATATCATTAATATTGTATTAGTTCATTATTTTTAATATAAAACCTAAAGTAATAGTTAATGATGCTGCAAAGTACACTAATAAAATTGCCTGTACTGAAATAATTAAGGGAAAAGGAGAATCTCATGAGTATGCAGTCATGTACAATTACAAATGAATCCTACTTTGTTCACAACTTTGGATTGCATTTATTACCTTCCTGCAATCTTCCATTTATTTTTATCATGTGTCCTGAGATTTTACATTACCTTGGGGAAAAATAACAGAGACATGTGTATTCTGACTGAAAATAATCTGGCATACATTTGCAACAAAACAGTCCTTGGAGAAAAAAGTCAAAGGATCAGAGCAATAAATGCTAAAGACAAGGACTTAATGGTTCAAAGAAAAAAGATGGAAAGTGATGGTGGAAGAAACTATGTAAGGAGAATGTCAAACAGAAAAGAAAATTGAATAGATAAGAGTGACAACTGTAAACAAGAGATGTAGAATATATTTTGCACTGCTGAAATGGGGCTCTTAAAGTACTCAGTGAAAAATCAGAATATTGCCTTGTAAAGTTCATTGCTTTCATTGCCTATATACTAATGTTCAGCTTGAGTTGTGACTATGGAAAGGAAAATAGGATTTTATTGATGCCAAGGACACTTTATAGGGTGTCTCTCATGATTATTCAAAGAGACATAAGAAATAGGACAGGAGGAAAAGTTGCTCGCTATGTTAAAATTACCCATTCCTCCTCAGTAATACAAATAAAATCTAAATCAATACCAAGTCAATAAATATTTCTGATTTGATAATGGTTTAAACATCATCTTGGTTATGAAGGAAGAAGTATTGTTTCTGTTTATTATTTACCAAACTGAAGAGAAGATAGTACCTTTCAAGAGAAAAGTGTGTTTCAAAAAGGTGTAACATAGCGATGAAATATTTTAATGACACTAACTTCAATTAAAAGATGAATCTGCTAAGCATGGTAGATTCCTGATTTGTCTTTCTGACTAATGTATCTTTCAGATGGTACAAGAAGGCACAAAATTTGTTGTCCTTAACATGATACTTTGATGTGATAAATGTTAAATATATATGATTTACTTGAAGAAGTGAAAGTAGCAGGTGGATTGTGTGGATTTTTTGCTTTGAAGAGAAACTAAAATTGAGCATACTTAAATGCCTATTTTGTATTTTAAGAGGATCAGATTTTAATGAACTTGCATCATTTTTAATTGGGTAACTTTCTTAATAATACAGTGGAATGGGGTAGATATAATATACTTTAACTGCCACAATGCACTGAACAAACTACTCCATTATATGCTGTCTAGCCAGTTAGTTAAGAATGGGCTGGTTAACATGGCAATTCAGTGTACACACAGCAGTATGGCATATTATCCATACAGAGAGAACACTTGCAGGTGTAGGAAGGCCAAGTATATAGGGAGAAAGATGACTATTTTATACTTAAATTCTGTTGTTTGATTATTATTTGATTTTACACCAATTACAAACTCCTTTTTTTTAAACTTCATGGTTTCCCATCTCAAATTATAATTTCAGTATACAATAAAATGACATCTTTTTATCTGGAGATTTGAAGCATTTGAAAAGCATTTGAAGAATGGTTACAGGAACTGGGCATGGCTAGTCGAGTGAAGAGAAGGACTAAGGGAAACATGATAGCAGTTTTCCAATATTTGAGGGGCTTCCACAGAGAGGAGGGGGATGTCAAGCTATTTTCCAAGGCACCTGAAAAGCCAGACAAGGAACAATGGATGGAAACTGATCAAGGAGAGATTCAACCTAGAAATAAGGATAATTTTTCTGACAGTGAGCAATCAGTCAATGGAACAGCTTGCCTTCAGAAATTGTGGGAATGTCATCACTTGAGACTTTCGAGAAGAGATTGGACTGCCATTTGTTGGGGATGGTGTAGGGTCTCCTGCTTGGGTGGGGGGTTAGACTAGATAACCTACAAGGTCAAACTCTGTTAATCTAATTTAATATGCTCTTTGACAAGGACATCCAGGTAAACATAGATGGCTCTTCTTTTTTCTTACAGGAATCCCTTGGAGCAGGGGTCGCCAACCTTTGGGACCTTAGGGACAACCAACTCATAATTTTAAATCCCAGGGACCATTAACTGGTTCTGTGGGCATGGCCTAATTTGTAGGTGTGGCTTGATGGTCATGTGACTGGTTGGGCATGGCTTGTATGTAAATATTATAAATATTTATATAAATATTGATTTTTTTTTAAAAAAAGAGCAACTTTTACCCAAAATCAGGCAAAGCAGGCAGGCAGATTGAGCTGCTCACAGAATCATAAATTCATTCAGAGATCTGTGATTGGCTACCTGAGTCTGTCACATAAAATTTGCTTGCAAGCAAACTCATAAAATTTGCTAGCAAGTAAACTCACAAAATTAACTCACAACACAACATGTATTTAAATAATGATTTTTTTTAATAAAAAAGAGCAACCTTTACCCAAAATCAGGCAAAGGAAGCAGGCAGATTGAGATGCTCACAGATTCATTCAGTGATCTATCTATCTGCCATTGGCCACAGCCCACCAGTTGGTGACCACTGCCTTAGAGTGCCCCTAGGAAAGAGAAATCAAACACATAAGTACACAAAAGAGAATATCTAACTTGGTTACATAATTTGTGATGCAGCCATTAGAAATTTACAATTGATTGTAAGTTAAATTATGGGGCAATATTGTAATGGGGCTGCAAAAAAGGCAAGTGCAATTTTGTATGTTTTCTGAATCATTCTACAGTCTGTTTAGTTTGCTTTGATCAGACTTAATATCAAGAATGAACACCAATTCTGAGCTCCACATTTTTGAAGGATTTGGAGATATTGGAACAAGTTTAGAGGAAAGTGATAAGGATGAACAGGGGATTAGAAATTTATTTATTTGATGAAAAATTGAAGGAGCTGAGGAAGTTTAACACTGAGAAAAGATCCTTAGAAGGAGAAGAGGCAATACTAGATAAAACATGATAGTTCCCTTCAAATACCTAAGAGGATAACACTAAGAAGGTCAGGACCTGTTCTCATACCAGAGTTCTGAATACAGAATAATGGATTTGTGTTACAGAAAGATAATTCTGATTGACTGTTGGAAAAAATATATCCTAGCAGTAAAGCCAATTCAACTATGGTAAAGTTACCCAGTGAAATGGTCTCATATTGCCAATTGTGATAGAATTAAGTGACTGCCATCCTTCTTAACTGAATCAATGGTTTGATTGGGCTGGTTTTACCAAAATCTCAAAATGCCAATATTCAATAAAACTAATAAAATGCAGTTGTGTGACTATGGAATGCTTTACAATGGTATTGTAAAAGGGAATCAGAAGTCTTGATCATGATATTATATTTCTGCTTTTGGGGGGATTGCATTTGTTTTATTTTTGCTGCTACTGCATCATATTATTGGCTCACATTTATTTTATAATCCAATACTCAGATATGTTCCACCTGTAGAGTATGGTTTCTTCATCTTTTATTTATACTTGATCTTATACCTTTATCTTTTTATTCTGCCTTTTGAAGGCCTTTGCATTTGTCCTGGCTGAAATTAATTTTATTGGTTTCTGCCAATTGTTTTAGCTTGTCAATATCCTTCTGAATTTTGCTACTGTTTCCTAGGGTATAACTCTACTCTATTGTTTGTGTTACCTGCAAATCTGATAAAGATATTTAAACTCTCACTTTGTGTTAAATATATCCATATATCACGTCCTTATTTCATGCTTTTTAATATTAGGAGGTGCTGTGTTTTCCATTATCTTCCTGGAACTTAATGTTTATTTTCTATTTTAAAGTGCGACATGTGTTGAATTCTTCATAGGTTTGTTAATAAAAATCTAATGGAGATTACTTTCTGAATCTGCAATTTGTATGTAGCATATATTAACATAGCTTTCAGCATAATGTAATGACTCTGAGTGTTTGATTGATATTACTCTGTACCTGGCTTGTGCTTATTAGCAGTAATGTCACAAAATCAGTCCCTGCATAGATGGCTGTTTCTGACTTGAATTGTGATAAATTTATTCAGTGGCAATCTCTGTGTTCAATAAAAATATAAAGGCAGCCAAACTTTTTATGGAAGAATATAAGGCGATTGAATTCACTTTCAATGACTTGAAAGTCATCTTAGTCGCAAACATAACCAGTGTAGCAATCTGAAATGAAAATGAAGCCTTATGGAATGTATACAGAGGGGAAGAAAATGGGAGGTGCAGGAGAAAATATAGTAATATGACAAACACAGTTTAATCTCAGAGATAATTCAGAGCAGCTTGGTCCCTCTGCTAGTGGCATTAGACAAAAGTGTTGTATTCCTTGGATAGGTTTTACTGGCACTGCAAAGTAATTAGCTTTTCCCTGTTTGTAAAGTGAACATAAACAGGTACTGGGAAAAATAATATAATTTATCTTCTGAACTGATTAAAGTCATGTCTACCAAGGGAAGCACCAGGATTTGAAGCTGCTGCTTCTTCTTCTTCTTCTTCTTCTTCTTCTTCTTCTTCTTCTTCTTCTTCTTCTTCTTCTTCTTCTTCCTCCTCCTCCTCCTCCTCCTCCTCCTCCTCCTCCTCCTCCAATTTAAGCAATCCTGAAATACAGCAAAATCAATGGGATTGAGCCCCATCAAAACATTCATTTAAAAAAATTATACTAGATTTTGCAGGGCAAATCTGTAGTGGTGGTAGTAAAATCTACTGGGAAGAAACTTCCACTTCCAGTATTCCTACACTTCTAAATATTAAATAACATTTTTTTTCTTAGATATTGGATTTAGGAATTGACCACTGCCTATGTTTCAGTTTTTTATTGCCATTCCCTTCCACATAAGAAGTCTTGCTAGCTATTAATTCAAAAAGTGTGTTTCATGAAGATCAGATTCTCAGATAAATATCAAGGTCTATCTGTCAATACTCCAGTTGAAGCATTGGTAGTTTTTGCTGTCATTGTGACTTATGGGTTAGGAGATTTGCTGCATCAGGAGAAATTAGTGAAAACTGTGTGCTAAATGCAGGTTTTTCCTCTGCATATCACATTACCTGTGGCAGCGTGGGAGCATCAAATCTCAATATGGCTTCCAAAGCTGGTAATACCTGTGTTTCTAACATTCATGAGCTGAGGAATATTTTAGCTGCTAAGATAAATAACTGATTTTTTTAAAATCTATAGGTGGTTCTCACTTCACCACTATTCATTCAGCAACGATTCACAGTTATTACAGTGCTGAACGAATGGTAGTTACAGCTGGTCCTCAAAGTTATAACTATTGCAGCACTCTCATGAATCAGTTTGGGTGCTTACCATACCAGGTCACCTGCATTTATGAATAGCACTTAAACTTATATACCACTTCAAAGTGCTTTTCAGCCCTCTCAAAGCAATTTACAGAGACAGCATATTGCCGCCAACAATCTGGGTCCTCATTTACTGACCTTGGAAGGATGGAAGGCTGAGTTAATCTTGAGCCTGGTGAGATTCGAACTGCCAAATTGTAGGCAGCCAGCAGTCAGCAGAAGTAACAGTACCACTTTCTAACCACTGTATCACTATGGCTCTATCACCAGCCCATATTTCCCCTTTTGGCTGCATGTCACTGCCCCCTACTCCAGCACCCCCACTGACCTTTGCTGCAGTTTTCTTCCTTTTGCTGATCAGGTATGCCAAAAACTATTAATTTCCCAAACTTACCAAAATTATAGTTTTCTAATATTTTCAGAAGAAAAGATGTATGTTTAACTGACCTAGCAAATTGTACCTTATTCTTTTTTGCCCACTAATAATCATTTAAAATAGAGTGATTGAAAAGCATCTCATGAGAAACTTAAGGCACTTATGCACATTGCCTATTACCAGTTAATATCTCTGATGTCAAATTTGTGTCACACATTGACATGTTTCAAATATAATAATATTCACTGAAAACGCATTTAATACATTGTTGTTAAGGCATTTTATCAAATCAAAATTCAGAAGAATGAACAGATTGAATAATGAATAGCGCTGTTTAGTTTGAATATAAGTTTGCAAAGTGTTGGTTATGAAATTTTAAATTTAAATATTGCAAATGTTATATAAATTACCCTTCATCCTTTAGAGTTACATCAATCTATTAATTTTTTATGCAAAACATGATGACATAGTTGTAATTTATATTCATAGTTGTAATTTATATTCAGTAATACATTTATTTCAAAATATTGGTGTCCCATATAGCCATTATGCTACTAATGGAAATAGACCTATGATATCTAGAGCTGCGATGGTGCAGTGGTTAGAATGCAATATTGCAGGCTAATTCTGCTGTCTGCTAGCAGATTGCTAGCAGTTTGCCGGTTCAAATCTCAGCAGGCTCAAGGTTGACTCAGCCTTCTATCCTTCTGAGGTCAGTAAAATAAGGACACAGCTTGTTAGGGGAAATAAGCTGACTCTGTAAACTGCTTAGAGAGTGATATGAAGTGGTGTATAAGTCTAAGTGCTGTTGCTATTGCTATCTGGAATGCAAAATTGTGCACAACAGCTAAGATGATAGCAGAGAGTTAATGTATTCTATGTCACTTTGCTACCATTTAGTGGTAATCTGGAGTTTGTAACTTAGGTATGGTAACTGGGATATGTTGGAAGGTTTATCGTTCATGAGTGTGTGGAATATCCTTTTAAAGCAATCTCAGCATGCAGTTACTGTATATCAGTTAAGTTTGTGCTTCCTATTTGTTTTCTGCCAATCCATTTGATAGTCCCTTGAGAAGGTAGAAAAAACATATATTGATCTGAGGTATTCAGTGCAAGGAGCAGGCTTTTTGCAGTTTATTAAGACAACCTCAGCCACATAACTTTAACAAGCTATTTTGCCATAGCATGAACATAGTTCCATAGTTTAATTGTGTGACTTGCAGCATTTCATTTTGTTTCTCTGTTTGTCACAAACAAATATAGTCCTAGCATGGTGATTGCCATCATATATGAAAAGTAGTTGCCTTTTTACATTAACTGGCATTCTGTGCTACAAGAAAAGGAAAAAAAATGCTATGTAAGCTTTTGCAAGATAGTTGGCTGTTTGCCGCTTCACAGTGTAATTGTGCATGACTCTCTCTCATTAGACAACAGTATTTACCTCTGGGAAATGGGGCTCTGCAGAACAAGATGAATTAAATTGAAATTTTGGCAAATGGTTGTTGCATTTGTAGCTCTGAAATAAATGAGCGCCCTTCTTACAATATGGGGGGTTGGAGAGAGTAAGCAACACCTGAGCTTTCTCACATAGGCTCAAGAATACATGTTACTGTGTTCAACTGTGAAGTTCACAAGCAGAAATAAATGAAAATAAAGGATTTTATTAAAAGAAATTAGGACATTTAACTTGTGTTAGTCACATAGTATTGGAGAAATATTCATTAGACTTCTGCTTATATCACTTTGCCTGCAGATGAATAAAAGTGATTGCTGCTGTTACTTGGAGAATCACATCTGTGATTTAGATACACACTAATGGTTTTAAATCTGAAGCTGCCCCTTTAATTTGAATACACACCATCTGTATCTGCCCTTCTCGTATTAAGATCAGTGGTGCTGAAATGATGTCATGATGTTAAGCAAGCAGGACATTATGGATTCTTGAAAACATTACATTTGGCAAAATTACAGTTTTGGTGGCCAAGCATGCGGTTGGATATCGAAACGTATGTGAAATCCTTCACTTCGTGGAACCATCCATCAGCTATCTTCTGCCCCCAGGCCACTGTTTCACTTTCCATTCTAATGTTCATTCCATTTGTTGAAGCCCTTTCGGAACGTAACTCTGTTCACTCAATCGCACTTCTCTGGTTGTTTTTTGGACTCACTGCTGGCTGTGCTGCCACTGGGGTAGTCTCCTTCTTCTCCCCCATATCCTTGCATTCCTGTCTCTTCTCACCACTCTCTTCAACCATTTCGAAGTCCTCTTTATCCAACCATTCTGGGTCTTTACCTTCTTGCCATGGTTCCTCAAGTAGGTGTCTCACTAATGGAGCAGATGTTAGGGAGCACTGGCTTTCTGTCAGCTTCCACTGGAGTTTGTTGAAACTTGTACAATAAAACACTTTACTCACAGTCCTGGTGTGGCTAGACGTGTTTATTATGGCTTGTTTCCTCCAACAACAGCAACAAATGGCAATTCCGAGCAAAGCCAGTGCTGAGAGAGTCTGCCTCTTGGTGCTTTTTATAATCCCTTTCCACCCTCAATAATTAGATAACACCCACCTGATCAAACTCCCAACATCCGCCTACAGAAATCTCGTGGGCCTCCACCCAGCTCTAATTCAAACCATGGTGCAAATTCACAAATAATATCTCCCCTCCAGGTGTCTTCCCACCCAAATCCAACTGAGCCAATATCCCCCATATGAAACACTGACCAGCCAATAATATATCCCAAAATGTTTCCCAGCTGGTCGTGCTGAAAAGAGGGAGAGATGTTGTGCTTAGACAGTTGCAAAGTACCAAATAGCTGACAAGGCAGTCTCCCAGCCAGTCGCGCCAAAGTAGGGAGAGGAGGTACACCTGGATTCGTTATCTGTCATTGTCCTGGGGTCGCCGGGATGGGCACCTTGCCCTGACCATGATGACGTGTGTAGCGGGCCGCAAAATGCTGAACAGCTGACAAGACAGCCTCCCAGCCGGTTACACTGAAGTAGGGAGAGGAGGTGCGCTTGGATTCATCAGCTGTCATCAACCTGGGACTGTCAGGATGGGCAACTCACCCCCAACCATGATGATGTGTCGGGCTTCATTCCATTGGCAGCATTGTTGAAGCCCAACACAAGGACTACCTATATTAAAATTATTTCAGGTTTTTTTCTCTGTTGGAAAAAATGAAAATGATTTATATCCCATCATGTTGAATGTAAATAGTGAAAAAGTACAAACTAAAGTTTTGATATAAAATTAGGTGAAAAAGATATGATGGTATTAAAATCTACAATCTATTTAGTTTCTCTTTCTTTGGTGATATCAACATTTAACTATCAAAATGTATGATCTATTATTCTCACTCTGGCTATTTAATACTGTATGCTATATCATGTTATTTCATTAAATAAGTCACCTGCAGTTTATTCATTTGTGCCAAATAGACTTCCACTGCCTAGCTTCTTACAACATGCTAATCCAAAAATTATGCTTTATAATAGAGCTTGCTAGACAGGGTAAAATACGTGATATTGTCACAAACAGAGTGTATTTTCTAAAACTTTACTTTATGTTACTGACTGGTGCCAGCCAAACTTATTATTCTGGTTCATATAAAATAAAAGCCAGCCAAACTTATTATTCTGGATCATATGTTGCTATATCTATTACAGAGGAAAATTAAAAACTTAGCAAAACACAGGCTGGTCATTTTATTGACAATCCATCTTTATTTTCAAACATTTCTTATGCCTGCATATATTTCTAACAGATTTGGTAGGTATATAATAACAACAGGCTTATATGATACTAAAATCACCAAAAACCATAGTATGATTAAAATATATAGTAAGATACAGTAATTAAACAGTATATTTTAAAATGCTAGAAATATAAAAGCAAGAGCTTGAATAGTTACCAATTTCCTAATCCTTTTTTATGTTTAGATTAGCACATTCACTATTAAAATGCCTGTGAGAATGAGAAAATGTTTGCTCATCCTTAAAGAAAGAGTATAATTGGTACTATTCCAGAAATCAGAAGCTACGACAAAAAAGGCCCACTCTGGAATGTGACCTTGATATCTTGGGAGTGGGGAACTATCCATGGGAAAACTTAATTCTTCAAATACTATGATCACATCATGAAGG
>BLBF01000041.1:11396078-11408469 GCA_015471245.1 Laticauda colubrina | reverse complement strand
ATATATATATATATATATATATATATATATATATATATATATCCCTTGCCTCCTATATGCTTTGGGTCCCAGCCACAGGATTTAGAGAAGACAAGTTAATGAACCATTCAAGCTGCAGTAAATGACCATCTTCATTTACACTGGATAATACGGAGTGCAACTGACTCTGTTCCTGCTGTCAGATCTAAAGGCCCTGTCACACTGGCTGACGGATGCAAAACGTTTGTAAAAAGGACACAGCGGATGAGAAAAATGTTCCATCCGTTGTTATCCACTCTCAAAAGGGACAAAAATTTGCATAACCAGAGCGGACAACACAGAAAGGAACGGACGGGGGGAGGATGCAGGGTGGATGGAAAACAGATGCTCCACAGAAGCCTAGCGGATGGAAGTGGATGGCAATGGATGGCACATCCGCAAGGCTTCCGGGAGTCCGCAGCAAAGCAGATGTGGAACAGATATAGCGGATGCAGAGCGGACACCGAACGGATGAAGCGGATGAACACCGGAAGCCTAGTGGATGAAGCGGATGCAGAGCGGAAGCCTAGCGGAAGCCTAGCGGATGCCGAGCAGATGCCTTGCATTCACTGCGCATGCAGGGAGGATGCATTGCATTAGCCCCGCGGATATAAAGGGAGGCAGCTCCCAAGCAGGTCACCATTCAGAGGAAAGACCTGCTTCCAGACACATCGACTGCCTTGCCAGCCTGCCCTGCCTGCATGCCTGCCTGCCTGCCTTCCTGCCAGCCTGCCTACCAGCCTTCCTTCCAGCCTTGCTGCCTGCATGCCTGCATGCCTGCCAGCCTTGGTGCCTACCTGCCAGCCTTGCTGCCTTCCTTCCTGCCAGCCTGCCTGCCTGCCTGCCTTCCAGCCTTGCTGCCAGTCAGCAACCCCACAACCATGGGGAAGAAGAGAAAGCCTCAGTCATCTGCTGCCAGCCCTTGCAAGAGGGACAGGGCCACCCTCCCACCCCCTGGCCTTCACTATGCTTCTGCTGGGGATTCTGTTGCACGGGCTCGCTCTCCTGGGGCTGGGGATTCTGCTGCTTCTGCTTCTGGAGGAGCTGCTGATGCTGCTTCTGGCGGTGGTGCTTCTGCTGGTGCTTACTCTGCTGAAGGTGCTTCTGGCGGTGGTGCTTCTGCTTGTGCTTACTCTGCTGAAGCTGCTCCTCATCCTGCTGGTCCTGCTGCCCTGCTCGTGCTCCTGGTCTTGCTTGTCCTGCTGGTCCTGCTCATGCTCCTTGTCCTGCTGGTGCTCTTGGTCCTGCTGGTGCTCCTGGTCTTGCTGGTGCTTCTGGTGCTTACTCTGCTGCTGCTGATCCTGGTCCTGCTGGTGCTGCTGCTGCTGGTGGTGTGGAGGATCAGCCCCTACAACCTGGAAGCCCCTCTGATGAGGGCCCATCTGGTCCTGCCAAAGGGAGGAAGAGGCATATGCGAGAATGGGAGAGGAGGCAATACTCCATAGAGGAGGAACATGAGGATGAGGTTCTGGAGTGGCTGAGAGAGAATGAGTATCTTTGGTGGAAGGGACACAGGCTCTACAGGGACACCAAAAGATAGCAGGCTGCTTGGAGAGAGAAGGCGGAGAGCCTGGGCTACATTTCGGAGGTGCTCCTCGACTGGTGGAATCACATGCACACCTGGTTCGGGAAGCTACATGTCAAGAAATCTGGCCAGTCTGCGGTCAAGCTGATGGACAGAGAGACCTACATCATGGCCAAGTGCAGCTTCCTGGAGGGTGAGATCCACCACCAAGGAGCAGCCCCTCTCACGACCCTCTCTTTCAGGCAGCCTACTGAGAGCCAGTCTTCTTCCGGCCGAGAGTCAGCTCCTGTCTCCAGGCAGGTGTCTGTGGAGCGTGCCACAATGGAGAACCCACGGACAGCTGTTCTAACCATGGCGGAACGTGTGGAGGACTCCCTGGCGCAGTGGGAGAAAGGAGACAGCACTTCCACCACATTCCTACCCCCATCCACCCCCAGCTCCACCTCCACAGAAAGGCAGAGAGCCAGACAGGAGGGGCAGAGCCACACTGTCTTGCTGGAGATAAGAGACACCATGAGGAGCAGCATAGATATCCCCTCTCAGCTGCTCCACATCGACTCCTCAACTTCCAACCTCAAGCCCTTCCTCACCTATGTCAACCAGACCCTCACAGACATGGCAGAACCCCAGTACCAGGTGGTGAAGGACAGGATCACCGATCTGCTTCACAACCCTCCAGATCCACCCAGTCCAGGTCTGCTCCTCCACCCCAGGTGATGTCCCTCCCATTCCAAGGCTTTCCACAGGCCCTCACCTACCAGGGCTACGGCTACCAGGAGGTCCAGCAGCACAGGCAGCAGCCATTCCCAGTCCAGGCACAGGTTCATCGGATGACACCATTGCCACCGGTTCCACTGATGCCACCAATGCCACCAACGCCACTGATGCCACCGATGCCACCCATGCCACTGATGCCACCGACACCACCGATGCCACCCACGTCACCCATGCCAGTCCTCACCCAGCTGCAGACCAGACAGCCCCACTACACTGCTCCTTCCTCCACCCCACATCCAAGCCCGGCCTCAGTACATCTGTCATCGGTACTGGGGCTGACACCCCATGGCATGGAGGAAGGAGCTCTCAACATCACAGGGCTGAGCCAGCTGTCTGAGAGCTTCCCCAACACACCGTCACCGGTTGTCCTCTCGGGCCCAGGCACCCCAGTGGCGCTTCAGACCAGCACTCCAGCAGAAGCCAACTCCACAGCACCTGGACCCTTCACCGCTGAGACTGGACACACCTCTGAGTGACAGAGAAGAGTGCCAGAGACTGGGTTGCAACCTGTTGACTTTTTCTTTGCTTGGGACACTTGGGTCATTTTTCTTTTACAGCTTGTTATTGATAAAGATTATCTTTGCTTCACACACTTGCTTCATTTATTTTATTAAATAAAGTCTTGGTGGAAACTTTTAGAAATGGTTTAAGCCTTTGCATTCTTGTGGGATGGGTCAGGATAGCAGTGGGGTGGGCAGGGATACCTTTGGGATGAGTTGAGATATCTGTGGGATGGGTTAAGATAGCTGTGGGATGGGCAGGGATACCTTTAGGATGGGTTAAGAAAGCTGTGGGATGGGTTGAGATAGCTGTGGGGATAGATAATCCTCCAGTGCAAGCATAGTGGGGCTGTATGGTCCACCCTCCCAGGTGCCACACTTATGGCACTTCATTATCAATACCAATGTAATCATTGATCCACACATGTCAACACAAACACAACTCTTTGTTAAATGCCCTGTTCATTGTAGGCCAACCAAACATACATGGCCCAAATTCATCAGTGTGATGAGACAGGCTGAAGGAAGCATCCATTAATCATCTATCATCCTGTCTTGCCACTCCACTGCTCCAGCTGGCGAGTTGCACCAGTGTTTCAGGAGGTTGCGCTGCTTCTTCCCTTCACGTGAGGCTCTGTTGGGGCCTTGCACATCCTCAGTGTCTATCAGGTTTTGCCCTTGCCTCCATTCCTCAGGCTCCATGTCCCCATTGCCTTGTTGGAGGTTCACGAACCTGTTCTGCAAGACTGGGTAGCGGGTGTGCATGAGATTGTGCATGATGCAGCAAGCTTCCACGATCCTCCTCATGGTTTGTGGATGATGCTGCATGGTGGTGAGAAGTACCTGAAACCTGTTGGCCACGATGCCAAAGGCATTCTCCACCACCCGCCTTGCCCTGGACAGCCTGTAGTTGAAGATCCTCTCTTCACGGTTGAGGCATCTGGAGGTGTAGGGCTTCATGAGGTAGGTTCTGAGGGAGAAGGCGTCCTCCCCCACAATGAAGTAGGGCACATCTTGTGTGTCGTTGGGCAGTGGGTTTGGATCTGGAAAGCCCATGATGAGGTTGCCTTCCAGCCCCTCCTTGAGGTCACTGGCATTGTATACCTGGGCATCTGAAGCTGACGCATTGCCTGAAGCATCGATGTACATGAACTTGTAGTCAGCATCGACCATGGCAAAGAGGACGATGCTGAAGAAGCCCTTGTAGTTGAAATAAGTGGACCCCGACTTGGCTGGCGCTTTGCAGGCCATGTGCTTCCCATCTATGGCTCCAACAGTGTGGGGGAAGTTCCACTTCTGATACCACTGCTCTGTAACTTTCTTCCAGCCTTCTTCAGTGGAGGGGCACTGGAGGAGCTCCTCCAGGTATTCTTCGATGATAGCCTGTACCACTTCTCTGACCACAATGCTGATGGTGTTGTGTTGCACCCTCCAGCCGTACTGCATGCTCCTGTAGGTGGTCCCTGAGGCCAGGTGGCGCAGAGTTAGTGCCACCTTGAGCCCAGGGTCCAGGCTGGGCCGGAAGTTGGTGTTTGCCTTGGTCAACCTGGGTGTCAGCCGCTGCACAACTTCGTCAAACATGGCTGGAGGCATCCTCCTGAAGTTCTGGAATTCACGAGTGTCTTTGCTCCTGAACTCCACCATCAGCTTGTTGTACAGTCCGTATTCTGCTCTTCTCCCGATCCATCTTCGGACCCAGATGCTTCTTGGCTGCCTCCTTTTCTTCCCGTTGTAGAGTTGAAAGAGCCTGTAGATAGCTTCGCACTGTTGCAGAACCATGGAGGCTACCAAAAGGAGTGTGTGATGATCCATGGTGGACATGACTGGATGCTGTGGAAGAGCAAGAGCCAGATGAAGGCTGCAGAAGTCTGCACAGCAAGGCTGCTGGTCTGAAAGTGAGGTCCAGGTGAGTTGCTCCCCCTTTTTATAGGCAATATAGGTTTTCCCTTATGTGTCCTTTTGCATCCTCTAGGCATCCTCTAGACATCCTTAATATCCAAGATAGGTCCCCTCTGCGAATGTTTTTTCCATTTTAAATGCTTTCTTTGCGAGCTGCATCTGCTTTCATCCTTTCTCCATCTGTGCTACTATCGCTGCGCATCCTTTCCGCGTCTGTTCCACTTCCTCCCTCTGTCCGCTTTCTGCTGGAGCGGATTTGAGTTGCGCGGATGTGCAGTGGATGCCTGGCGTATGTAGCGGACGCGTAATGGATAAAGGCGGATGCAGAACGGAAGTTCCCCGTATGCGTTGCGGATGCAGAATGGACGTGTTGGATACATTTTCTGCTCAAAAAGTTTTGAGCAGCTCAAAACTTTTTCAGTGGGTGGAACCTCAGTCGACGGATACTGGACGGATAGAGAGGGAGAAAAACGGACGCAGTGAGTACAAAACGGAAGCATTGCCTTAACCAACGGATGGCAAGTGTTTTTCTCCATTTTACATCCTCTTTCCATCCATTGGTGCAGTGTGACATGGGCTTTACAGAGACAAGAAAATAAGGGAGGAGAATCTAGTTTTAACAGAAAGAAAAAATCAGAAGATCTTATTGTGAGAAGCTTTTTAAGTCTGATTGATTTATATACATGACAGTGTGACTGATGGTTCTTTTGCTTCCAGCTACTTATTCTAAACTGCTACTTGTAACCATCATGGGAAGCACAAAGGGGAGGAAGAGTGAGATACGAATGAAATCTGTTCTGCAGATTTGCTCCAAGTCATTATTTTTGCATTGTTCTGTGTAACCATGAATGAATGGTTTATTGACTAATACGGTATGGAAAATATTTGAAGAAGCAAATGAATAAATTAAGAATACTGCTGACATATTTTAGACTTGGGGCTATGTCTGAGGTACGAAATTCATTGAGCTCTAGATAATTGAAAAGGCTGTAAGCAGATTTTCTTCTTGTTTGAACTGAAAATGTCATAGACAGATGCCTCAACTTTCCTCTTACCTCCTATATTGAGTAAGCACTTGTTGCATATGGGAAATGAGAATTTATTCAGTCTGAACATGATTATCAACAGTATTTGAATTATAATCTATACTAAGAAATTCTAATCAGGTTTACCCACTGCATTAAGCTATAGACTTGTTTAATCATGATTCACTGAATAAAATATACTGAACTAGATTTCCATAATGTGTTAAGAGATGCAAATGATATGGACAAGTTCTTTTTACTTGGGTGGATGATTTTTTTCTAAATGATCTTTGGTTGAATGTTATGGAGGAAGATTTCCCTTTAAGTAGTTGGATACATAGGTTTGGATACAGGAAAGGATACTGCTTCTCCTTAGGAAAAGATAGTCTTACATCCTAACAGAAGAATCTGTTACGACCTTTAAGACTAATGAAACATATGATAAAAAAATCTCAGGCCTTAGAATAAAATATGTTAGTTTAAAAAGGTACTACTATATACTTCCTGCTTTTTGACTACCATAGACTACCATGGTTCTCCTTCTAACATGGTCCTCCTTCTAAGGATGAAAGCATGGTCAAATTATCATAAAACTATTGTCGGCCTTAGAAGCCATTTTTACTTGGAAGCTTTGAGGCTGCCACATTCAGTGCCTGGGAATTTGTAGGGGGGATTTCATTGTGAGGTAGAAGATTAGACTCAACAACATTCTTTATCAGACAGTCAAAGACATGTTATCCTGCACCTGGAGAGGAGTGTCTGGAGGAATGTATCCAGTTGGGACGATGATCTGATTGGGCTATGTGATGGACTGATGAATGCAGGAGATGGATCTTTGATTTTCTTTTGGGAAGGGAAAACCCAGAACTCTCTGATTTGGGTTTTCCCAGATGTGCCAAGATGACAATTCAAATAAAATGGAACTTTGAGGAAGTGTTTGTCTTGCAGTTTATTGGTTTGGAGTTGGTTAGTTGGAACGCTGACTACTATTCTGAACACAAACCAGAAAACAAAGGAGCCATTAAAGAACACATGTTAGAGCAATGTTTTTCAACCTCAGCAACTTTAAGATGTTTGGACTTCAACTATCAGAATTCCCTAACCAATATGAATTGCTATTGTGAAAATACTTCAATATGGGAAAAAAGACATTCAAATGACACTTTTATTTTAAGATTATGCCTGTTGGATTGAGGACTTAAGGACAAAAAGGAGGATATGTTGTCTTTTTGCAGTACATCTGGTAAATCCTACCCTCTCAGATCCTTTCTTGAAATAGTTATCAAATGAATGTTCAATATAAGTAATAAGGGGAAATTGTAAAATGCAGAGGAAATCTGCATATTCCCTCAAAATTGAATTAAATCAACATTCATGTTTATCTTGTACCCATTATCTCTGGAGGTTGACCTTCCACTAAAGGTAAGGGACATTCCTGGCCTAATTAAAATTGGGTACTCTGAGATTGTGACCTATTTTGCATATGTGATATATTTTGCATGTAAAAACTATTTTCACCAATAGAGTTTGAATGAATTCAAAACTTTTTGAATGCCTGGAGAATGTATCTGGATAGTTTAAAACACCATCCTTTGTGGAACAAAAATTTTGTTCAGTATAAAACTGCTTGATACACACACATATGTTATTTTGAAGTTGAATATTAGTCTAGTAATTTAAATACAATTTGATACTTTGTTTTTAAAATGTGGTTTAGTCCTGCTTTATTACAATGTGCAGTGTTCCGATAATTTCACATTTAAAAAGAGCTGTATAAATATAAATTACTTTGAAAACTATTTTCTTTTGATCTTTTTTTTTTCAAAAAAAAAAAGACGGTTTGGGATATAGATTTATTAATATTCACAAGCACTGCTTAGTTAAGCGTACTTTAATTTCACCAGGCATATTGTAAACAAGGATTACGAGATTTTTGAATTTTGTATGCAACATTTCTCAGTATACTCTATTTACATTCATACAAAAATAAGTGTGATATGTTGAGAACCTGTCTGCTTTACTCTGAAATGCAAGATGCTCTTATTTTGCTTTTCCTGCTTTACTAATACTGGCATACTTAATTAAGTATTAGAAGCTCAGCTCCCAAGATGTTCTGTGTGATTTTGAATCCCAAAGGCTGTAGAGGTTTTTGATCTGTGAAATAAGTATGTTTTGGCAGACATAATGTAGGATTAACACTACGAGAAAGAAGCTTTCACAGTTTGGAAAGAGAAGCTAGTCTTGGAGGAAAACACTACTGTTGTTGGAAGTTGTATTAAACAGTCACAGTTGTATGCATTAGTTTAAGATCCCAGTAACACTGGCCAAGTGATCTGCAAAGCGTAATGGCCTTTTCTAATTATGTTCCACTGTTGAAGGTTGTCTTGTGATAAAACATCTGTAATTTTAGCCAGTAGCTGGGTGCAGATAAAAATAAATCTGAAAAAGAAATGCTTTTAAAATATTTTTTTATCAAAGTATGACATTTATGAATGTATATATAAATAGAAAGTTTTAATTTGAAGCATTCCTCCTTCTGATTAACTTCTGGTGTCTTTTGAATGTCTTGATTCTTTCTTAAACATTTCAGAGAAAGAGAAAAGAAAGAGCATAGTTGAACATGTGAATAGTAAATTTGCTGTACTACTAAGAAATTGTGGCTGCTAATCCTATTTGAGTTAGCTGGTCAAAAATAGACAGATTTGAGCCTAAATATGAAATTTATTTTAAAGGTAAGTTGTTTTGTACCTCTTGGCAAACCAATCTAAAGGATATAGCAATCTTTATAAAGCTGTAAAAGCGAGACAGCTATTAATCACATTTCAGAAGTTGGGAAAGTGTTGAAGGTAAAAGGAGAATGGCTTTGTAAAGCACAAAACGCACAGCTCTAACACATCATAAAATACATGTGCAACATCTTTTTATAATGGTAAATTCATTCTCAGTGTTGTACTTTAAAAACTAAAATGTTTTTTGTCTTTCATATGCAGCAGCACACTCTCAGCAGACTTGATGTGATCACAAGATTTACAGAAACAAAACTAAAATTTAGGAAAAAAGTTTCCTGAAAGAGACTAGGCACAGAAAATAGAATATGAACATTATTCTGGCTGTTCCATCCGGAAAGAAGTTACACGAGACCGGGTTCCAACAACAAACTCTTTATTTAACTCAGTAAGCAATGGTAATGGAACGAGAGCCCAAGCCACGGCAGCCCTTTATATAGCGGCTTGCTCGCGGCTTGTGGCCAATGACACCACTTTAAGTGTTCTTGCCGTCCAGTGGGCCAATCGGATTGGTTCTCTAATGGCTAATCCGAGAACAGCCTTTTCGGCCAATCAGAATAGGGAACTTGGAGCCTACCAAGTTCCATACACAACACCCCTACCCCCTTGGTTCAGTCCAACATGTGTCACGTAGTCATGCAGGTAGGTGGGGTTTTTTCGAGTCCGGGTTGACCTGTGCAGCTCAGTCTCAGTGTGGTCTTTGAGCGGTTCGGACGGGATCACTGTCTCTCTGTTCCTTCTCCATGGAACCTCCTGGAAGGGTGAGTCAGCCTTGCCGCTCCTGCCTGAATCTCTCAGGCTGGTTGAGATGGCTCCACCGCTCCCTCCTGGTTTGTCTGGGTTGGTCGAGCTGGCCTGGCTGTCTCCTTCCAGGAAGGCCTCGCTTCGCTTGCCTGCTCCCGGACTTCTCATTTGGGATTCATCTAACTATGAGTGCTCTTTTTGATTTGTTTGTTGTCATGTTATGGGAGGTTAGTCTCTCCATTTTTTATTATTTTATATTTCCCCTCCTCCTCAGGTTTTTTTTTGGTTCGTTTTTATTTTTGACTTTTGTTTTTTTTTTGCATTCGAGGGTGTGAGAATGAAGCTGGTCGATGTGCCGCTTCTATTCTCTTCCGTCGTCTAGGAGTAGTTGGTAAGACCGGGGGCCTGTGATCTGGGTGATCATGGCTGGAAGCCACAATGGGTCCCCAGTGAGGTTTTTCGCATAGACCAGGTCACCTATTTCGAATGCACGGTATTTGCTGGAGGAGTCAGGGGGGTTATCCCAGGTGTAAGTGGGGTGTAGTCTGTTGAGGTAGGAACACAGTTTCCTACCCATTAGGAGTTCTGCTGGGCTTTTGTTGGTTGTGTTGCTAGGGGTAATGTGCTGTAGGGTTAGTAGTCAGTTTAGTTTTTCTTGCACATCCCCCTTGTCCATTCTATCCAGGCCCTCCTTAGGGTACCGAACCATGCGTTCAGCCCTGCTGTTTGCAGCCAGATGGGCTGGCATCATTAAAGCATGTCAGATACCTTGGGCAGTTAAGTACTGCTTGAATGCTAATGCTGTAAACTGGGGCCCATTATCCAACACCAGTACATCAGGCAGTCCATGCATGGTGAAAAGTTTGTCTAGTTGTTTCATTACTGCCTCGGTGGTTGTGGAAGCCATAAGGATGACTTCTAACCAGTTTGAGTAGGCATCCACAACTATTAAAAAGGTGTTGCTTTTGTTGGCCCAGCAAAGTCAATATGTAGTCTAGACCATGGACCCCGGGAAGTTTCCCATTCCCTAACTGTTGCCTGTGGGGGGGTAGGCCTCAATTTTTGACAGTCATGTCATGTTGCCACCCATTGTTCAATGTCTTTGTCCAGCCCTGACCACCAGACGTAACTCCTGGCCAGGGCTTTCATTTTGACTATGCCCGGGTATCCCTCGTGCAACATGCAAAGAACATCTTCCTGAAGTCTGTTTGGTATCACCACCTTGTCACCCCATAAAATTCCCACCATTTCTTGTCTGATTGAAGTCTATGGACATCTTCATTTTTGTCATCAGTGTCACTCTGGGATTCGAGATCTTCGTAGTGGGCGGTTGCTGTGGGCTGTTTCTTGCTTCCCTCTGCCTTCTTCTCTCTGGCTTGGTTTGGCAGATCTGGAATCACATTCATTTGGCGCATAGTGGCTGCTGACTTCTTTTCTGCTTTGGCGGCGGTTGCTTCTGCAATAGCCTCGGCCATGGTTATGTTTGGTCTATTCAGCAGCTTACTCTGAAGTGTACTGTCCTTCAATCCGAGGACCACGTGGTCCCTCATGGCCTCGTCCATGTACTGGAACTCGCAGGCTCCTCCGATGTGTCTCAGGGATGCTACAAAATCTCAGACGGTTTTTTCTTCCTTCTGCTCTCTCTTGTAGAACTCATGTCTTTTTATCAAGTTGGAGACCACAGGTGCTTAATGTGCTCTGAGCATTCTGTTCAGCTCAGGCCAAGTCACCTGTTTGACATTTCTGGGTTTAGCCAGTGCCTTCACCATTTTAAAGACGGCTGGTCCACAGTGTGTAAAGCCCATGTCACACTGGCCAACGGATGCAAAAAGGACACAACGGACGAGCAAAATGTTCCATCCGTTGTTATCCGCTCTCAAAAGGGGCAAAAATTTGCATTACCATAGCAGATAACACGGATGGGGGGAGGACGCAGGGCGGATGCAGAGTGGATGCGGAACGGAAGCCCAGCGGATGGAGGGCGGATGGGAGCGGATGAGAGTGGGTGGCACATCCACAGGGCTTCCAGGGGGCCTCAGCGAAGTGGACGCGGAATGGAGAGAGCGGATGCAGAGCGGATGCCGAACGGATGAAGCGGATGCAGAGCGGAAGCCTAGCGAATGCACAGCGGAAGCCTAATGGATGCCTGGCGTTCACTGTGCATGCGGGGAGGATGCATTGCGTCAGCCCCGTGGATATAACGGAAGCAGCTCGGAAGCAGGTCGCCATTCAGAGGAAAGACCTGCTGCCGGACACATCGACTCCCTTGCCTGCCCTGCCTGCATGTCTGCCTGCCAGCCTTGCTGCCAGCCTTGCTACCAGCCTTCCTGCCAGCCTCCCTGCCAGCCTTGGTACCAGCCTGCCTGCAAGCCTTGCTGCCAGCCAGTCTGCCTGCCAGCCTTGCTGCCTCCCTTCCTGCCAGCCTTGGTTCATGTCTGCCTGCCAGCCTTGGTGCCAGCCTTCCTGCCAGTCTTGGTGCCAGCCTTCCTGCAAGCCTTGGTTCATGTCTGCCTGCCAGCCTTGGTGCCTGCCTCCCTGCCAGCCTTCCTGTCAGCCTTGGTGCCTGCCTCCCTGCCAGCCTTCCTACCAGCCTTGGTTCCTGCCAGCCTCCCTGCCAGCCAGCAACCCCACAACCATGCAGAAGCACAGAAATCCTCAGCCATCTTCTGCCAGCCCTGGCAAGAGGGACAGGTCTACCATCCCGCCCCCTGGCCCTCACTCTGGTTCTGGTGGGGCTTCTGCAGCACGGGCTCGCTCTTCTGGGGCTGGCACTTCTGCTGCTTCTGCTTCTGGAGGAGCTGATGACAAGCATTCCAACACCAGCCACCTCCACAGCACCTGCACCCTTCACCCCTGGGACTGAGCGACCAAGAGGAGTGCCAGAGACTCATTTTTGTCTTATAGCTTGTTGTTAATAAAGTCTATTTATGATTCACACACTTGCTTCATTTCTTTTTTTTTAATAAAGTCTTGGTGGAAAATTTTAGAAATGGTTTAAGCCTTTGCATGCTTGTGGGATGGGTAAGGATAGCTTTGGGATGGGTTGAGATAGCAGTGGGATAGAGGTAGGTTGTGAGGGAGAAGTCGTCATCCCCCACGATGAAGTAGGGCACATCT
>BLBF01000041.1:11385537-11396068 GCA_015471245.1 Laticauda colubrina | reverse complement strand
GGTCTGGATCTGGAAAGCCCATGATGAGGTTGCCTTCCAGCCCCTCCTTGAGGTCACTGGCATTGTATACCTGGGCATCTGAACATGAGCCGCTGCCTGAAGCATCGATGTACTTGAACTTGTAGTCAGCATCGACCATGGCAAAGAGGATGATGCTGAAGAAGCCCTTGAAGTTGAAATAAGTGGACCCCGACTTGGCTGGAGATTTTCAGGGCACGTGCTTGCCATCTATGGCTCCAACGGTGTGGGGGAAGTTCCACTTCTGATACCACTGCTCTGCAACTTTCTTCAATCCTTCTTCAGTGGAGGGGTATTGGAGGAGCTCCTCCTTGTATTCTTTGATGATGGCCTGCACCACTTCTCTGACCACAATGCTGATTTTTTTTTTTTTTCAGAAGGCAACTGGACTTTCTTGTTTTTTCTGTGAAGACATTTCACTTCTCATCCAAGAAGCTACTTCAGCTCTGACAGGATTGGAAGGGTATAAATCCTTCCATTCTCCACTATCAGGTCAGAGCTGAAGAAGCTTCTTGGATGGGAAGCAAACATCTTCAAAGAAAAAAATAAGAAAGTGTCTCCTGAAAAAGCACCTTTGGGATAAAAGTTAGTCCTCAACGTATGACCACAATTGAGCCTAATATTTCTGTTGCTGAGCAAGAGAATTGTATTAAGTGAGTTTTGTCCCATTTTACAATCTTTCTTCTTACAACTGTTAAATGAATCACTGCAGTTGTTAAGTTAGTAAGACAGTTGTTAAGTGAATTTGGTTTCCGCAGATTGCCTGTGCATGTCAGAAAGTCACATAAGGTGATCATATGACCACAGGACATGGCAACCATCATAAATACATGTCAATTGCCAAGCATAAAATTTTTTATCACATGATCATATGAAATAAAAAACATCATAAGTCACTTTTTGTAATGCTTTTGTATCTTTGAACCATCATTAAATGAGTTGTTGTAAGATGAGGTCTAACAATATACACTATGGGTGAATGGTTGGTAAAATTGAGAGATCTTGCTGAGATGGATAAACTAACTTTTTAATAATAGTAAAGACAAAAGACCTATTGGTGACTGAAAATTTCTTATGGAATAAGAAATGAAAAAATGAACTTGTAATTTATGGTTTTGGTGAATAAATAAATAAATAGACTACATCATATAGAAAAACTAGTATTATGATATAACTGTAGAGAGAGAGAGAGCTTAAGATATAATTTTATACGTACATCTATTGTGAATGGGCTGGAACACAACCTCATCATGGGTTTTCCAGATCCAGACCCCCTACCCAATGACACACAAAATGTGCCCTACTTCATCGTGGGTGATGACGCCTTCTCCCTCAGAACCTTCCTCATGAAGCCCTACAGTTCCAGATACCTCACCTGTGAAGAGAGGATCTTCAACTACAGGCTGTCCAGGGCAAGACGGGTGGTGGAGAATGCCTTTGGCAATCTGGCCAACAGGTTCCAGGTACTTCTCACCACCATGCAGCATCATCCACAGACTGTGAGGAGCATCGTGGAAGCTTGCTGCATCCTGCACAATCTCATGCACACCCGCTACCCAGTGTTGCAGAACAGGCTTGTGGACCGTCAACAAGGGAATGGGGACATGGAGCCTGGTGAATGGAGGCAAGGATGAAACCTGATAGACACTGTGGATGTACAAGGCCCCAACAGAGCTTCACCTGAAGGGAAGAAGCAGCGCAACTTCCTGAAACACTGGTGCAATTCCCAAGCTGGAGCAGTGGAGTGGCAAGACTGGATGGTAGATGTTTAATGGATGCTTCCTGGAGCCTGTCTCATCACACTGATGAGATTGTGCCATGTATGTTGAGTGGCCCTACAATGAATAGGCATTAATAATGAGCGTTTTTATTTTGAAATGTGTTGATCAATGAATAAATTGTTATTGATTAAAAAAAGGACCATATATGTGGCAGCTGGGAGGGTACCATACAGTCCCACTATGCTTGCACTGGAGGTTTATTAATCCCACAGCTATCCTTACCTGTCCCACAACTATCCTTACCCATCCCACAACTATCCTTACCCATCCCACAACTATCCTTACCTATCCCACAAGCATGCAAAGTCTTAACCATTTTTTCAAAATTTTCACCTATATTAAGTAAAATAAATGGACCAAGTGTGTGAAGCAAAGATAACCTTTATTAATATCTGTCTTAAGTAAACTGTATCACTTTATTAAAAAAGCAAAATGAACCAAGTAAAGTGTCTTAAGCAAAGATAAAGTGAACAGGAAACAACTCAGTCTCTGGCACTATTCTCAGTCACTCTGAGGCATGTCCATGGTCTCAGCTGTCAAGTGGCCAGGGACTGTGGAGGTGGCTGTGGCTGGAGTGCTGGTCTGAGGCGCCATTGGGGTGCTTGTCCCCGAGAGTACAACAAGGGATGGTGTGTTCAGGAAGCTCTCAGAGAGCTGACTCAGTCCCGTGAGTTTGAGAGGCCCTTCCTCAAGGACCTGGGATGTCAAGCACAATACTGATGACAGATTTTCTGTTGAGCGGTTTGGCTGTGGGGTGGAGGAAGGAGGAGTGTAGTGGGGCTGTCTGGTCTGCAGCTGGGTCAGGTGAGGCGTCTGGGCCTGGAGACATACATCTCCTGGTCAGTGAGCTTGACAGCGGCCTGGCCTGATTTCTTCAGGTGCAGCTTGCCATGCCAGGTGTGCATGTGCTTCCACCACCCCTTGAGTACATCTGCAGTGTAGCCCAGGCTCTCTGCCTTGTCTCTCCACTCTGCCTGCTTTCTCTTGGTGTCACGATAGAGTCTGTGGCCATTTCTCCACAAGTACTCGTTCTCCCTCAGCCATTCCAGCACCTCCTCCTCATGGTCCTCGGAAATGGAGTACTGTTTCCTCTCTCTCTTCTCCTTGCCTTACCTCTTCCTCCCTCTGGCAGGGCCTTCAGGGTCTTCAGCAGCAGGGCTTTGAGGGCCTTGGGGCTGGTCCACCACAGCAGCAGCAGTAGCAGTAGCAGTAGTAGCAGCAGCACAGCAGCAGCAGTAGCACCAGCAGTAGGAGGAGAAGCATCAGCAGCAGCACCACCAGCAGCAGCAGAAGGAGAAGCACCACCACCACCACCAGCAGAAGCACCAGCAGCACCAGCAGCACCAGCAACAGGAGAAGCACCAGCAGCACCAGCAGCACCACCACCAGCAGCAGCAGCAGCAGAAGCAGAAGCACCAGCAGCTTCAGAGTCAGCACCAGGGGGTGGGATGGTGGTTCTGTCCTTCTTGCCAGGGCTGACAGGAGTAGGCACAGGCTTCCTCTTCTTCCCTGACTGACGAACCATGATGTTCTTTTAAGATGTCTCTGGCAGCAGGTCTTTCCTCTGAATGTTGACTGCTTGTGAGCTGCATCCTTTTATATCCACGGAGCTGATGCAATTCATCCTCCCCGCATGTGCAGTGAACACTTTGCATACGCTATGCATCTGCTACGCATCCGCTATGCATCCTATAGGCATCCGTGATGCATCCGTGTCATCCGCTACACATCTGCTCCTTCCACCATGCGTCCACTTCGCTATTCTCCCCTGGAAGCCCTTTGGATGTGTCATCCGCTTCCATCCACTTCCATCCGCTAGGCTTCCTACGAACATCCGCTTACCATCCTTGCTACGTATTACCCCCATCCATTCCTTTCCGTTCTTTTCTGTTCTGTTTATGCAAATTTTTGTCACTTTTTAGAGCGGATAACAATGGATGGAGCCACCCCCGAAATTTTGCTCGTCTGCTGTGTCCTTTTTGCATATGTTTTGCATCCGTCGGCCAGTGTGACCTATCCTTAAGCAACTTTCTCCTAGGAATTCAGTCAGGTGTGGATCCAAAAAAATATGAACCTACTTTCTCAACATTTCAATTTTGCAATTACATTTTGATTGTTTTTTGGAGGAGATGAAAACAAAAGGTGCAAAATTTGCAGAATTCAATTTTCACTATCAGTCTAAAATAGACTTATTCACTTAAGTAACTCAATCCATTCACGTCAAAATGAATGCATTTTGCTTCCAATTCTTAGCCATACTCTGATTGTGTTGCTTGATTCCAAAAAGATTCTGTTCATGTATTCTGAGGGAAAAAATAATATTTGTTTTGCCTTTTGCTGGCAATGTGCTAATTTTTTTAATTCAGAAATATGGGCAACATATTTGAGAATATAGAAAATAAAGTTTATGTGCTCAAAGTATTGAAAAATCTTAGTATCTTTAATGTAGATTCACACATCAAGTGAAGCTATTATTGATTAACCATGTTGTATTGAATAACATAGATTGTAGAATATTGTTGATAATAAAAAGAATAGAGCTTGAAACCATGAAACAAACAACAACAAAGTTATGATAAACCTGTGAATCCTATCATCTTTAGGAATATAAATGTTTTGCAATAATTCTGAGTTTTATATTTTCTCTTTTGACCCTCTGAATATCTTCAAAACTGTTGTGTTCTGGGTAGTGCCTGAAATACAGTTGTTCTACCAGGAAGTGGATCAAGGTGTTTAGACAAAAACATTCACAAGGTGTTTAGACAAAGATATTGACATATGGGGAAGTTGTAAGGAGAGTGGGGGAAAAGGATGCTAGGAAGATTGGGAGGCAAGTAAGATGTTGGATTTCTTATCCTGTGAGCTGTAGCAACCTCATAAAACTCTTGTAAAATCACTCAAATATTGGTTTAGCTAAAACTGGAAAGAACCAACATGATCTTGTTTTTTCTTCTTCCTCTACTAACTTTCAGCATATCTAGAATGGTTCAGGAAGGTATCTACAACCCATTGCTTTTTCTTTTTGAAATAAATCATGTTTTTTATTTTTTGACCACTTCACATGTATTTGGACTTGTGATCTGGGGTTTAAAATTACTTTTAAATAATTTATTCCAATAAATCAGTCTTATATAAATTTTTCATAGCATATTATACAATCATGACTCTTGTATACAATAAGCATGCTTACTTAATTAAATAAATTTCCAAAGCTTCAATTCTTAACAACATTTGTACAGATTCTTTTCTGTATAAATGTGTTATTTCAAGATTTATTTATTCTACATCTGTGCCACTCTATAAACATTTGCATTAATTTGACACAGCAGATTTGGTAAATAAGCCACTTTTAGGCTTAACATGGGATTTATCAAAAGCTTATTGGAATCCATTGGTGTTCTGCTCTCTGTCTCAAAATTCATCCAAAACTCTGTGGTGTAAAAGTGAGCTTTGTGCCAAATTCATCACTGAATTCCAGGGAGTAGCAGCTGTGAAGTTGACATAACACTGTATCATGAACTCTCCCTGAAGTAGTCTAATATCTTTTAACATCTGTGGCCCTTCCACTTTGCCAAGATGTTTAGAAGTTCACAATGAGAGCATGTGTATATGACAGAAGTCCCAGTTTTACACTATGTTGCACAAAATGTGCAGTGAAGAGCTGAGGACAGGCTTTTTGTTTAAAATAAATGTGTAAGATTTTTCCTCCCTGTTCCTCTAAGTATTCAGTTCTCCTTCCACTGGTTTTAATTTTTTTATAGTTTTATTTATTTTATTTATTTTATAGTTTTATAGTTTTATTTATATATTATATACATGTGTGTGTGTGTGTGTGCTGTTTAGCTTCCTTCGGGTATTATCTGACGTCATTGTAGTTCTGTTAAAGTTGTAGCAACGTTTCAGCAGAATCTCATCTGCCATCCTCAGGCTTCTGTATAGAATTAGTTCCTGGTTTCAAATTTGAGGCTGGTCCATTCTGATTGGTTGGGAGCCTGGATCTGTATTCATTGGACTTGGAGTTTGATTGATTGGTGTTTCTGGTTTCTTCTGTCTGTTTTGTGGCTTTGATTGGCTGGCAACACTCTGTTCTTGTGTTGGAGGCTTTCAGTGCAGCTTGGCTCCGTGTGAAGGGACGGCTGCTCTTCATTAGCAAGCTGCTATTCATTAGCAAGCTGGGTTTCACCTGGGTGCCTGGTGGGGGGGTGTTTGGGTTGGAGCTATCAGAGGGAGTCTGTTTTTGCCCAGGTGTTTGCCTGGCTTGTGGCATGGAGATCTTTCTATTTGAGAGTGCAGGCTTCCAAATGATTGACAGTCTGGTGGAATCATCTCTTCTATTCATGCTGTCAGGTCTTTTTTCAATCTCTATGGCTTCTCTGATGATTCTGTGGCTCGGGCTTCCTATAGTGGCTAGGGTTTTAGTGCCATTGAAGTTGATTTTGTGACCTGTGGTTTTCATGTGTTGGACGAGTGAGGAGGTGTGTTCCAGCTTTTTTACTGCATTTTTGTGTACATCTAGGTGGGTATTTATTCTTCTATTGGTCTGTCCAATGTATGTGGCCGGGCATGATGTACAGGGAATTTCGTATATGCCTTGGTTTTCCAGGTCAATTTTGTCTTTGGGGTTCCTCAGGATGGCTGCTATTTTTTTGTCTGTTTTGAAGGCAGTCTTGATGTGATGCCTGTGTAGTATTTTACTGATTTTATCTGTGGTACCTCTTATGTAGGGCAGGACAGCTGTTCCATAGATCTGTTGATCTTCTAGGTCTCTGTTATGTCTTGGTGTGTTTTTGTGGATCAAGTTGGTGATTTTTTTTTTTTAAAGTTTTTATTAATTTTCTACAAACAGACAAACATACAAAACATTAAAAACATTTACTCTCATATATACTTCCGGTGTATCGGTTGGTTCATCAGTTTTGTGCATTCATTTTATAGTGTCAATTACAATTATATTGCATAACCTCTCATATTGTCAATCCATATTCTAATATTACTAAAAAAAAATAAAAATAAAAAAATCTTTTTCTGACTATACCTTTAATCATTCATGCTTTGCGAGATAACAATACTTCAAACAGTTTATTCTATAATTTATCATATAATCATAACAAAACAATCCTAAAAACTCTTCATATATATAATATTAATGCTCTATTATTGTATTTTATCATCTAACCATTGATTAAAAAAACCCCAAATTGCATAAAATTGTTTATCTTCTTGTTCTCTAATTTCAAATGTCAATCTACTCATCTCAGCACATTCCAATATTTTCTCAATAATTTCTTCCTGCAATGGCATTTTCTCATTCTTCCAGTTTTTAGCAAATACAATCCTAGCCGCTGTTAATACATTTACAATCAAATATTTCAAGTCTTTATTATATATATCAGGTAAAATTCCCAATAAAAAGATCTCTGGTTTCAAGTCTATGTGTTTCTTTGTCATTTTTTCCAACCACATGTGAATTTTAGTCCACTATTTTCTAGCATTCTCACAAGTCCACCAAATATGATAGTATGAGCCAGGTATCTGATGACATTTCCAACATTTTTCAGATTTATTCTTGAACATTCTTGCTATTCTTGTCGGGGGAAGGTGCCACCTGTAAAACATCTTATACAAGTTTTCTTTATATGCTATTGACATTGTCATTTTATAATTTTGAGACCACAATTTTTGCCATTGCTCTAAATCAATTCCATATCCAAAATTCTTCCCCCATGCAATCATAGTTTCTTTAACTTGTTCTTCCTCTAGCTTAATTCCCAATAAATAACCATATAACTTTTTAATCACTTTCTCATCAGTACCCATCAATATCTTATCTAAATCAGTCTGTTTATCATAGAATCCTTCCGTTTTAAAATCTTCAAGATATCTTGAGTGTATTTGCGCATATGAAAACCAATTCATCCTTATACCTTGTTCCTCTAAATTTTGGATCGTTTTAAGTCCACCCTTTTTATCCAACAGTTCCCCATATCTAACTGTTTGTTCCTTTTTATAGATCATAGGATAGGAAAATGCTTCAATAGTCGATAACCAAACTGGAATTTTCAAGTAACATTGTTTTTTTATCTTCTCCCAATTTAACCACAAAGACTCCCGTATATAATGTCTTCTGAAATACCCCTGTGTTTTAGTTCCCTTGTACCATAAAAAAGCATGCCAGCCCAACAGTAAATCATGTCCTTCTAATGTCAACAATCTATGTTTTCTTAATGTTATCCATTCTTTGACCCACATCAAACTTGCAGCTTGATAATACAATTCCCAATTAGGCAGGCCAAAACCTCCTCTATTTCTAGCATAAGTTTTAACTTTATTCTCGCTTTTTTACCTTGCCATATAAACTTCAACATAGTTTTATTTAAATCTTCAAAATAGTCTTTTCCAAGTCTAATTGGTATTGTTTGAAAGAGAAATAAAATTCTAGGTAAAATATTCATCTTAATTGTTGAAATTCTCCCTATTAATGACAATTGTAAATTTTCCCATTTCTTCAAATCTGTAATTATCTGTTGTTTAAGTTTAATATAATTATTCTCTTTTAATGTGCTACATCTTGCTGTCAAATATATCCCCAGATACTTAACCTTGTTTGTAATTTGAATTTTCAAAAGATCTGTCAGTTCTTCTCTTTGTCTCAATAACATGTTTTTTGTCAAAATCTTTGTTTTATCTTTATTTATTTTCAAGCCAGCCATCTCACCATATGTCTCTACCTTTTCCAATAACTTTGGAGCGGTTTCTAACGGGTCTTCCAGAATAAAAGCTAAATCGTCAGCAAAAGCTTGTAGTTTAAATTCTTCCTTTTTAATTTTCATTCCTTTTATATTTTTGTCATCTCTAATATTTCTATTCAACACTTCCAAAGTTAATACGAATAACAAAGGAGATAGGGGACATCCTTGTCTTGTACCTCTTCTTATATTAATAAGATCTGTAAATTCTCCCTCCATCATTACCTTTGCTGTCTGTTTATTATATATGGCTTCTATTGCTTGAATAAATTTTCTGGCAAAGCCCATCTGTTCCAATAATAATAACATAAATCTCCAGTTCACGTTGTCAAATGCTTTTTGAGCATCTAGGAATATCAAAGCCATTTGTTTTTCAGGATGAGCCTCATAATATTCCAAGGTATCCAAAATTACTCTCATGTTGTCTCTAATTTGTCTCTTTGGTAGAAATCCATTTTGATCTGGATGGATAAAATTATTTAAATATTTTTTCAGTCTTTCTGCTAAGATTGAAGCAAAGATTTTATAATCTGCATTCAATAAGGAAATAGGTCTATAGTTCTTAATTTGCAACGGGTCAGCCTCTTCCTTTAAAATAAGTGTAATATAAGCCTCTGACCATGTTTTGGGTGTCATCTTTTTTAACATAACTTCATTCATAATTTCTAACAATGGAGTGTTCAATGATTCTTGAAATTTTTTATAGAATTCTGCCGGAAGCCCATCTGGACCTGGTGCTTTCCCATTATTTTGTCTTTTAAATGCTTCATTTAATTCCATCATTGTTATATTGCTTTCGAACATTTCTTCAGTCTCTTTAGGTATCTTCGGTAAGTTAACATTCTGTAAATACTGTTTAATTTTTTTCTCATCAATATTCTCTTGTTTATATAGTTGTCCATAATAATCTCGAATAATTTCCTTTTTCTCCTTATTACCACAACAAACTTGACCTTGATCATCTATTAGTTTCAATATTTTTCTTGATTCCTTCTCCTTTCTCAGTTTATATGCTAGCCATCTACCTGGTTTATTTGCATCTTCAAAATAATTCTGTTTAGAATTTCTTATTTTCTGTGCCAGTTCTTCTTTCTCTATTAATTCCATTTTATGCTTAATTACATCCAGTTTCAATTTAATATCTTTTTTCTGTGGTATTTTCTGTAATTCTTTTTCAAGTCTTATATATTCATCTTCCAAGGCCTTAGAGGTTTGTCTTTTCCTAATATTCTTTTTTCTTTTATAGTCTATTATCAAACCTCTTACATATGCCTTCATTGTATCCCAAACATTCTGTATTGAAGTATCTTCTTTTTTATTTTCTTTAAAAAAAAAAAACAATTCCTTCTCCATCCATTGTATAAAATCTTTCTCCTTTAAAATGGTATTGTTTAATGTCCATCTCGATCTTTTTTTTTGTCCCTTCCATTTAATTGTCATTGGACTATGATCTGCCCAAGTACTTATTTCAATATTTGTTTCTTGAATAGTAGATATTAATTCTGTTGAGATCCAAATCATATCTAACCTGGACCATGATAAATGTCTATTAGAATAAAAAGTATATTGTTTAGTTTTAACATTTCTTTCTCTCCAAATATCTTTTAAGGTTAATTCATCTGTCATTTTAAAAAAAGATTCAGGGAGAATCTTTCTATTTTGTTTTGTTGTTGTTGTTATATAGTCCAATTTATTGTCCACAATTCCATTAAAGTCTCCCATCATAATTATGTTAACATAGTCCAGTCTAATTATTTCCATATGTAGTTTTTTATAAAACTCTTCTTGTTTATCATTCGGAGCATAAATTGCAATCAAGAGTATTTTTTTATTATTATCCATTATTTCCACCATTAATACTCTTCCATCTTCATCCGTGTAGATCAGTTTTGCTGGAATATCTTCTTTAATGTAGAGAACCACTCCTCTTTTCTTACATTGAATCAAAGAAGTAAATATTTTCCCTAATTTTGGCTGTACTAACAA
>BLBF01000041.1:11350503-11380537 GCA_015471245.1 Laticauda colubrina | reverse complement strand
TTATTCTTCTATTGGTCTGTCCAATGTATGTGGCCGGGCATGATGTACAGGGAATTTCGTATATGCCTTGGTTTTCCAGGTCAATTTTGTCTTTGGGGTTCCTCAGGATGGCTGCTATTTTTTTGTCTGTTTTGAAGGCAGTCTTGATGTGATGCCTGTGTAGTATCTTACTGATTTTATCTGTGGTACCTCTTATGTAGGGCAAGACAGCTGTTCCATAGATCTATTGATCTTCTAGGTCTCTGTTATGTCTGGTGTGTTTTTGTGGATCAAGTTGGTGATTTTGTTTTTGTGGAAGCCATTGGCTGTCAATACTTCAGTCAGGGTGCATCGTTCAGTCTTTATATGTGTCTTGTCTGCCAGGCATTTGGTTCTGGTAATTAGGGTTTTCGCTACATAATTTATCTGTGCTGGGTGGTGGTGGGATTGGGCATTGAGGTAGCGGTTGGTGTGTGTTTTCTTTTGGTATATGGTGTGTCCCAGTGTGCCATCTGTTCTTTTGTAGATTAGTACATCTAGGAATGGTAGTTGTTTGTTTATTTCTGTTTCCATGGTGAACTTGATTTTGGGGTGTGTGTTGTTTAGGTGTGTTAGGAAATTGTTTAAGTTTTCTTTTCCATGGGGCCAAATCACAAATGTGTCATCGATGTACCTTAGCCATAGTTTGGGTTTGTGGGTGGCATTAGCCAGGGCTCTGGATTCGAATTCTTCCATGAACAGGTTTGCAATGATGGGTGACAGTGGTGATCCCATAGGGGCTCCTTCAATTTGCTTGTATCTTTGTCCTTTGTATATGAAATATGTGTTGGTTAGGCAGTGTTCTGTTAGTTCCATGAGGTCTTTGGCTGGTTGGTATTTATTTTTGATGATTTCAAGAGTTTCTTTTATTGGGACTTGGGTGAATAGTGAAACCACGTCGAAACTTACAAGCAGATCTTCTTGTTCTACGTGTAGATCTTTGATCATTTCTAAGAAGTGGTATGAGTTTTTTACATATGAAGCTGCGGTTTCAGCATGGGGCTGTAGTTGTTTTGCTAAGTATTTAGCTAGGTTTTGTAATGGTGCTCCTATGGAGCTGACTATGGGTCTGAGAGGTATGCCTTCTTTGTGTATTTTTGGGAGGCCGTATAATTTGGGGCATCTAGAAGATTTTTCTCTTGGGATGATCGTTTGTTGGATTTCTTTGCTTATGTGGCTGGTTATAATTTTCTTCTTGGTTGATTTTTCTAGATATGTGGTTGGGTCTGTGTTTATAGGTTTGTATGTGGAGTCTTGGAGTAGGTCAGTCAATTTTGTTTCATAGTCTTTTCTGTCCATTACTACTGTGGCATTTCCTTTTTCTGCTGGGAGTATTATTATGCTATTATCATTTTTCAGGGTTAGTAACGCTCTGAATTCATCTTTTTGCAAATTATTTTTTGGTAGTTTTGTTGTGCATAAGATGTGAGTAACCTGGTGTCTTATTCTGTCAGCTTCATCTGTGTTTAATTTGGTTAGGCTGGATTCTACTGCACATATGATGGATTCTGTTGGGATTTTTTTGGGTGCTATGGCATAATTGAATCCAAAGGATTCAATTTAAGCTTTCGCAGGTACTTACATGTGTGCTGTTTAGCTTCCTTCGGGTATTATCCCACGTCATTGTAGTGCTGTTAAAGTTGTAGCAACATTTCAGCAGAATCCCATCTGCCATCATCAGGCTTCTGTGTGGATGTGTGTCTCACAGCTCCTGGTTTCAAATTTGAGGCTGGTCCATTCTGATTGGCTAGGAACCTGGGTCTGTGTTCACTGGACTTGGAGTTTGATTGATTGGTGTTTCTGGTTTCTTCTGTATGTTTTGTGGCTTTGATTGGCTGGCAACACTCTGTTCTTGTGTTGGAGGCTTCTCTCCAAGTTGTAAGTTGTTTTATCTTATCCCAAAGTAGAGGGTGGATTTTGCTGCTCAATTCCAGGTGTAGTGCTAGCAAATCTTTGTTTGACTAATCTAATGAGAATCTTTTACTGTGAACTTCATTTCTGAGTAGAGCTATCTCTGTTCTTTTCAGGATACGTTTGGTAGCTGCTGTGTTCTTATGAAATGTTAATTTGAAGCAGGTTGGTGTTACATTGTTGTCTCTGCAGCTGCATAGGAATTTTAGGTCACATAGTATTCCTGCTCTTTTAACTTCCAGCTCTCATAGCTTTTGATCTGGCTGCTTATTTCCTCCCCGTAGAGGTCAGATATTTGTTTTTTTAAGCTTTCGCGGGTACTTACATGAGCAGAATCTCATCTGCCATATATAAATGAACAGCGCGCGCACACACACACACACACATATATATACACATATACACACACATATATATATATGTGTGTGTGTGTGTGTGTGTGTGTGCTGTTCAGCTTCCTTCGGGTATTATCCCACGTCATTGTAGTGCTTTTAAAGTTGTAGCAACGTTTCAGCAGAATCTCATCTGCCATCATTAGGCTTCTGTATTGAGTTTAAAAGCTACAACTTTAAAAGCACTACAATGACGTGGGATAATACCTGAAGGAAGCTGAACAGCATATATATATACATACATACATACATACATACATACATACATACATACATACATACAGAAGCCTGATGATGGCAGATGAGATTCTGCTGAAACGTTGCTACAACTTTAACAGAACTGCAATGACGTGGGATAATACCCGAAGGAAGCTAAACAGCACATATATATAAAACTGTATATTTATATATGTATATTTCTCTATATATAAAAATTTTTATATATAAAAATTTTGCTCTATGAAATTGCACAAATATACACAGGATTTTATTAATGGAATTTGTGGTGCTCAAAAAAAAATGAAGTTATTGTACAAAGGTGATATGCTGCATTTCTGGGAAAATTTTCTTTTCTCCTTTTTCCCCAATTGGTTGGGAAGTGACACAGTGAGAGATCAAAATGTGTTCATATATTTGTTCTGATGTATCTGATCTTTCATTATTCCACTTTTTCCAAAAGAAGAAATCAGATAGATTGATTCCCACTTTAAGAGCATCTCTTTTCCTGAGATGTTGAAGCATAATCTTTCCCTTATGAATCAGCTAATAGCTTCGCTAAGGGAAAAGGCAGATATGTGTACAAAGATCACCCAGCTGTGTCCAGAATGCTGATTTGTCTGCAGATAAATGAAGAGATTTTTTTTACTGGAGAATGGTAAATCACCCTTGGGAAAATAAACGGAGTTGCCATTGTCATTTTCTCTAGAGTACTGTTTGAAAAGTGAGTAAGAAGTGTATTTGTGTGTGTTTTTAATCCACATAAGGCTTCAATGTTCTTCAGAGTCATGGGACTTATTTCTAAGATCTCCAGTTACAGGTAGTCCTCAATTTATAATCACAATTGAACCCAAAATTTGTTCAGTTTTGCCCCTTTTATTGTCACATTTGTGAAGTGAATCATTGCAGTTGTTAACTTAGTAACACCATTGTTAAGTGAATCTGACTTTCCCATTGAATTTGTTTGTCTGAAGATCACAGAAGGTGATCCCATGACCATGGGACACTGCAACAGTCAAAAATATGAAAAACAGTTGTCAAGCATTCAAATGAAAATCACATGACCCTAGGGGTGCTGCAATGGTCATAAGTGTGAAAAATAGTAATAAGTCATTTTTTCATTGCCATCATTACTTTGAAAAGTCACTAAATGAATTGTTGTAAGTCGAGGACTTACATGTATACATGTCTAAGATTTGTTTGTCCATGGCATGACAAATGCCAGTTGTTGAAGGAAAAATGGCTGGAAATGATAGTTTTGTGGTTAGTTGATGAGTATATCATCCTTACAAAATGATTCACATTAAACTAATTTCATTACAATCTATTGCAGTTCAGCAAAATATAATCTCAAAGTTCTTTAAATGACATAATTGGGAATCAAGAATTTAAGGCTAGGTCACATTGGCCGACGGATGCAAAAAGGACACAGCGGACGAGCAAAATTTCAGGGGTGGCTCCATCCGTTGTTATCCACTCTCAAAAGTGCCCCAAATTTGCATAAACAGAACGGAAAACAACGGAAAGGAACGGACGTGGAGAGGATGTAGCGGGGATATAAAGCGGATGTTCGTAGGAAGCCTAGTGGATGAAAGTGGATGGAAGCGGATGACGCGGATGCATCACGGATGCCTATAGGATGCATAGTGGATGCATAGCAGATGTGTAGCGGATGCAAAGCGTTCACTGCGCATGCGGGGAGGATGAATTGTGTCAGCTCCATGGATATAAAAGGATGCAGCTCGCAAGCAGTCACCATTCAGAGGAAAGACCTGCTGCCAGAGACATCTTGAGAGAACACCATGGGGAAGAAAGGGAAGCCTGTGCTTACTCCTGCCAGCCCTGGCAAGAAGGACAGAACCACCATCCCACCCCCTGGTGCTGACTCTGAAGCTGCTGGTGCTTCTGCTGCTGCTGGTGGTGCTCCTGGTGTTGCTGCTGCTGATGCTTCTCCTTCTGGTGCTGCTGGTGCTGCTGGTGCTTCTACTGCTGGTGCTGCTGGTGCTTCTCCTGCTGGTGCTGCTGGTGCTGCTGGTGCTGCTGGTGCTGCTGGTGCTTCTCCTGCTGGTGCTGCTGGTGCTTCTCCTGCTGCTCCTGCTGCTGCTGCTGTGGTGGACCAGCCCCAAGAACCTCAAAGCCCTGCTGCTGAAGGCCCTGAAGGCCCTGCCAGAGGGAGGAAGAGGCAAGGCAAGGAGAAGGGAGAGAGGAAACAGTACTCCATTTCCGAGGACCATGAGGAGGAGGTGCTGGAATGACTGAGGGAGAACGAGTACCTATGGAGGAAGGGCCACAGGCTCTATCGCGACACCAAGAGGAAGCAGGCAGTGTGGAGAGAGAAGGCGGAGAGCCTGGGCTACACTTCAGATGTCCTCTTGGGGTGGTGAAAGCACATGCACACCTGGTATGGCAAGCTGCACCTCAAGAAATCTGGGCAGGCCGTTGTCAAGCTCACTGACCGGGAGACCTATGTCATGGCCAAGTGCAGCTTCCTGAGGAGCAGCCCCTCTGTCAACCCTCTCCCTCAGACAACCCACAGAGAGCCACTCCTCTTTCAGTCAGGAGACAGCTACCGTGTCCAGGCAGGTATCTTTGGAGGGCCCCATGACAAAGACCCCCCCGACAGCTGCACTCCCTGTGCCGAAGGATGTGGAGGATCCCCTGTCTCAGATGGAGAAAGAAGAAGAAGCACCAGAGACCAACCCACACCCACACCCAGCTCCATCTCCACAGAAAGCAGGCAGACAGGCAGACCAGAGGGACAGAGCCACACTGTCGTCTTGGAGATCAGGGACACAATCAAAGCCAGCACAGATCTTCTCTCCCAGCTGGTCCACTTCAACATACCATCCTCAAACCGCAAGCCCTTCATCACCTACGTGAGCCAGACCCTCATGGACATGCCCAAGGCCCAGTACCAGGTGATGAAGGAGAGGATAAGAGCTCTTCTGCACCACCTTCCAGGCCCAGCTGAACCTGGTCCTACCCACTCCAGGTCTGCTCCTCCACCCCAGGCGATGTCACAGCCCTTCCACGAATTTCAACAGCCCCTCATCTACCAAGGCTATGAGTACCAGGATTTTCCACAGCAGAGGCAGCCCTTCCCAATCCAGGCTCAGGTACATCGCACAGCACAGATGCCACAGACGCCTTACCTCGCCCAGCTGCAGACCAGACAGCCCCACTACACTCCTCCTTCCTCCACCCCACAGCCAAGCCTGTCAACGGACAATCTGTCATCAGTCTTGGGCCTCACATCCCAGGTACTTGATGAAGGGCCTCTCAACCTCACGGGACTGAGTCAGCTCTCTGAGAGTTTCCTGCACACAAGATCTCCTGTTGTACTCTCAGGGCCAGGCACCCCAATGGCGCCTCAGACCAGCACTCCAGCCACAGCCACAACCTCCACAGTCCCTGGCCCCTTTACATCTGAGACCATGGGCATGCCTCAGAGTGACTGAGAATAGTGCCAGAGACTGAGTTGTTACCTGTTCACTTTATCTTTGCTTGACACACTTTACTTGGTTCATTTTGCTTTTTAATAAAGTCATACAGTTTGTTATTAATAAAGGTTATCCTTGCTTAACACACTTGGTTCACTTTTTTTACTTAATATAGTGTTGGTGAAAACTTTGAGAAAATGGTTAAGCCTTTGCATGCTTGTGGGATGGGTAAGGATAGTTGTGGGATGGGTAAGGATAGCTTTGGGATTGATAAACCTCCAGTGCAAGCATAGTGGGATTGTATGGTCCACCCTCCCAGCTGCCACACATATGGCCCTTTTTTATCAATAACAATTTATTCATTGATCAACACATTTCAACATAATCAAAGCTCTTTATTAATGCCCTATTCATTGTAAGGCCACTCAACGTACATGGCACAATCTCATCAGTGTGATGAGACAGGCTCAAGGAAGCATCCATTCAGCATCTACCATCCAGTCTTGCCACTCTACTGCTCCAGCTAGGGAGTTGCACCAGTGTTTCAGGAGGTTGCGCTGCTTCTTCCCTTCATGTGAAGCTCTGTTGGGGCCTTGCACATCCACAGTGTCTATCAGGTTTTGTCCTGGCCTCCATTCACCAGGCTCCATGTTCCCATTCCCTTGTTGACGGTCCACAAGCCTGTTCTGCAATACTGGGTAGCGGGTGCGCATGAGATTGTGCAGGATGCAGCAAGCTTCCACGATGCTCCTCAAAGTCTGTGGATGATGCTGCATGGTAGTGAGAAGTACCTGGAACCTGTTGGCCAGGATGCCAAAGGCGTTCTCCACCACCCATCTTGCCCTGGACAGCCTATAGTTGAAGATCCTCTCTTCACGGGTGAGGTATCTTGAAGTGTAGGGTTTCATGAGGTAGGTTCTGAGGGAGAAGGCATCATCACCCACGATGAAGTAGGGCACATCTTGTGTGTCATTCGGTAGGGGGTCTGGATCTGGAAAACCCATGATGAGGTTACGTTCCAGCCCATCCTTGAGGTCACTGGTGTTGTATATCTGAGCATATGAAGCAGACCCGTTGCCTGAAGCATCGATGTACATGAACTTGTAGTCAGCATCAACCATGGCAAAGAGGATGATACTGAAGAAGCCCTTGTAGTTGTAATTATTGGACCCTGAGTTGGCTGGAGCTTTGCAGGCCACGTGCTTCCCATCTATGGCTCCAACGGTGTGGGGAAAGTTTCACCTCTGATACCACTGCTCTGCAAGTTTCCTCCAACCTTCTTCAGTGGTGGGACACTGGAGGAACTCCTCCACATATTCTTCGATGATGGCCTGCACCACTTCTCTGACACAATGCTGATGGTGTTGTGTGGCACCCTCCAGGCATACTGCATGTTTCTGTATGTGGTCCCAGAGGCCAGGTGGCACAGACTCAGTGCCACCTTCAGTCCAAGGTCCAGGCTGGGATGGAAGTCGGTGTTTGCCTTGGTCAACCTGGGTCTCAGACACTCCATAACTTCGTCAAACATGGCTGGTGGCATCCGCATGAAGTGCTGGAATGCACGAGTGTCTTCATTCCTCAGCTCCACCATCAGCTTGCCATACAGTCCAAACTCCGCTCTTCTCCCTATCCATCGTCGGACCCACACAAGCTCTTGGATGTCTCCTTCTTCTCCTTGTGTAGTAACGGTGAAACAGTCTGAACAGGGCTTGGTTCTGGTGTTGAATTATTGCAGCTACCAAAAGGAGTATGCGATGATCCATGGTGGAGATCAATGGATGATGTCGAAGAGCAAGATGAAGGCTGAAGAGTTCTGTACACCACGGCTGCTGGACTGATAGTGAGATCCAGGTGATTTACTCCCCCTTTTTATAGGAAATATCAGTTTTCCGCTAGGTGTCCTTCCACATACTCTAGACATCCTCTTGACATCCTAAATATCCGAGATACATCCCATATACAAACATTTTGTCCGTTTTAATGCTTTATATCTGAGCTGCATCCGCTTTCATCCTTTCTATGTCCGTGCTACTAACACTGTGTGGACATTCCGCGTACCTTTCGCTTCCTCCCTCTTTCCACTTTCTTCTGGAGCAGATGTGAGTTGCGCGCATGCTCAGAGGATGCCAAGAGGATACAGCGGACGTTTAACGGATGACAATGGACGTAGAACGTTTGTTGCCCGTATGTGTCGCGAATGTACATCGTACATGGCAGAAAGTTCATCCGTTCAAAAAGTTTTGTGCAGCTCAAAACCTTTTGAGCAGATGAAATAGCAGTAGATGGATGTTTGACGGATAGAGCATATGAAACACATACGCAGTGAGTACACAAGAGATGCATCACGTTTCCCAACGGATGGCAAGTTTTTTTGTCCATTTTACATCCTGTTTGCATCCATTGGTGCAGTGTGACATGGGCTTTAAGACTTGAAGCCAGAGTTGGGAATTCTGAATCACTGAAAAGCAGAGATAATAGAGTATTTTCATCTTGGCCACTTTTAGGTATGCAGTTGTCAACTCCCAGAATTCTCCAGCCAGAATTCTGGAACTTGAAGTTTGCATATCTTAAAGTGGTCAAGGTTGAGGAAAACTATAATAGAGGTTGTTTACAGAGAAATCGAGAAAACCTTACAGAACATTTTAGTGAGAAGATACAATACTTAGTCTAAGTCATTCCAAAATTCAATTGAGGAAATGCTGCAATCTCTGAAAGTTCATCAGATGCTCACAGAGTTGTACATTTCTGAATCAAACCTCATCTTCTCCTAACCTTGTGCTCAAAAGGACTGGATGGCATTGCTTGTATTGGAAGACATTTCAAAATACTATTTTTAAAGTTGAGCAAGAAAATATGGGTATTTCATGGTGAAATACAGGCCAGTTGAAGATGAACTTATATGTTCATGTTCTCAACAGTTGGGGGGACTTCTTCACACAATGAAATCCATGATGTGCTGATAAGTGCTTAGCTATTCACAGAGTTATTTATTTATTTGTTGAATTGATATTGCTGCCTATTCACCTATGGTGACTCGAGCTGGCTTACAGAATATAAAACCACATTTCAAACAATAAAAACTAACAAAAAGTATTATTCCTAATACTTTCATATAAAAAGCCATTCTGGGGAGATTAGAATAACGGAATCCATTTAGTAACTTTTTCTAAATGAAGCTGAAACCTAAAAGCCCCTTTCCACTTTTCTATTATATGTGATTTCTTTAAAATGTAGCCAGATTAAAGAAAAAATTCTAGTTGCCAGATAGAGCCCACAATATGTTTTAGTTGATACTTCATTGTTCAATGATTATATCCTTTGTTTATATTTCACCTGCCAGTCAAATGAGCATCTTTACTTTACTTCACTTGCGTGTAAGAGGCAGAAAAGGAAATTGAATTGTGAATGTGTGGGTAGTGTGGACTTGATTGTCACATAAAATAGGAACAGACAGAACAGACAATGTTTTCAATGAGGGCATTTTGCCAGGTTGATGCTTGGTAAATAAAGAAGGGTAATTCCTTCTTTCAAGTAAAATGGTAGTTCAGAGTTATTTCAGTCAGAAAGATAAGAGAACTCAACAAAGATATTGATTTTTTTTTAAATAAATTGTTATTTTCCTGCATCTTACCTTTCCAAATTACGAATCTACATGCATTGGGGCCCCTTTTCAAGTTCAGGAAAACTAAGACTTGTTTTCCCATGGTGTTGTTCTCGTTAGTTGAGTTACATTTGAAAAAAAAGTAGATTGCTTATGGTTACAAAATTGTACAATGTTTCTTTCCAAATCTCTCTTCCCCCCCCCCCCCCCCTCTCCCTCTCTCTTTCTCTCTCCCTCCATCTCTCCCCCTTCTCTCGTATGTGTCAGCTTCTCTTTCATTTTTATCATGCCAGCTGTTCAAGGCTGCCTACACCAGAATCAAGTTTTGGGGCTAGACTCTCTTATTAGAATGTTGCAACATCTTTCTGTGTTTATTGTTCCTGTACTTCTTATACACCATTAGCTAGAAACTAGCCTGAACCTTTTTCTAATACTGTCTCCTTTTGCTGACCTCATAGAAAATTTGTATCTTTTTTGGTTTTGGAATGGCTTCTGGATGTTTTTTTTTTTTTTTGAAGGGCATATATATATGGCTTATATGAGTTATTTTGAGCAATTCATTTGATATGCAGTTGAAATGAGGGAATCTGGAAAATGTGTTTTAGAAACATGCAAAGGGATTATAGTACACTGATATATTGAAGAGTGGAGTTGGTGTTTATTTATTTATTTAGTGTATAGCAAATACATGGACTTATACTGGTTCAAATGTTAATGTCCAGTCCACCCAGCCATTCTAGGACAGAATGATCTATGTTGAAAAAGTCAGACACTAGGCGGATATAAACTCTTGATGATCAATAGGACACAATGTATTTTGTCAAGTATTTTGTCGAGGAGCACCACAGTCACACTGAGGGGTAGAGAGATTGGGGTTGGTGTGACGACAATAAATGGTAATGAAGAAGACAAATGATAAACATGAAAAAGGTAAACAACAGTGGTATTATATTTAGATTATTTTTGGAAGGAGTGCATTGATAGATGTTTACAACTAGAGAAATGCTAAAATATGAATGAGATTATAGTATAACTATGCATCTTGTTTAAGATGTTTATGAGGAGTGCACATCTCTCTGCACACAATGAGATCATGGCCTTTTTGGTCTCCTATACCAAAAGAAAATAGAAAGTGTGAATGTACAAATTATTGAAGGATTAATTAGTTACCTGTGGAAAGTAAGTGTCAGAATTCTGATTAAAAATAGTAAATTTGGGAAGTTAAGTGATTTGTCTTTATGGTAGACAAAGGATGTGTAAAGGTTTTTTTAAAAACTTTTCAGTTGGTCATTAAGAAATGTATCAATGTAGCAAAAGTCTTCTTAATTTAGAGAATTTAGATAAAGGGAGTACCTTGGAATATGATATTTTTTACACAATTCAGAGGAGTTTTATTTGCTAGTGTGGTGAGTAAAGCATGAGTGAAAATAAATGAAACAATAAATGCTTAGTGAATGCTTTAATATTGAACAAACCTTATTTGTTTGATGCATTTATACACAAATATATCAGGCATTCTTGTGATACTAGCAGATGGAGTTGGTCGGTGTACTTATTGTCTGAGAAACTGAAGCCTATGTAAGATGGTAAGATGCAATAAGTATTGATATAATTAATATACCAAAGACCAAGGTAATTGTGTTTGATAAGGGATAATGAACTGAGCAATTTCATCATGCATAAATGATGAAAACTAAAGCAAGTTAATTAATTTGTGTCTCTTGATAGAGTGATTACTATTTTTAAAAAAATAGACATACAGATGCTCGTAAAAAGATGGGAATTAGTGTGAGTTGTCATGAAACATGACTGTCAATATAAACCAGTTGTGAATTAAGAATGACTTCTGTCCACAGTGTTATGTGGAAATGAGCATTAGATGTTTCAGAAGAAACACAGATGTAAGATGTGTATGGCGGGAATGGGATCCTTATATCGGTATGATAAAAGAAATACAATTAATGAATTAATGCTGAATTTGTGGATTCAACAAAAAAGTGAGTGACCAATATGAGTAATATTTGTTGCTTTAAATGAGAATCAAATTGCAAAACAAGTAATAAAGGCAAGAGGAATGTAATGAAAGAAAGGAGAAGACAAAATGTTATTGGATAGAGTCAATGAGATCCCCCAAAAGAGAAGTCAGATGTTTGAAGAAAAAAGAACAATATCTAACACAGGGGTATCAAACTCAATTTCATTGAGGGCCACATCAGGGCTGTGGTTGACTTTGGGGGGCTGGGTGGGTGTGGCCAATTGGGTGGGTGTGGTCAGCTTGACACCACTCTCCAAACTGCTGGCATGTTTCCACTTCACATTGGGTAGACCAGGCCAAAGCCATGCAGGCTGGTCCCTTACTTTTTCCAGGATGACACCATGAGACAGATCTGATCACATCACTGGCCAGATCTGACTCACTGGCCTTGTGTTAGACACCCCTGATCTAATGGGATGTATGGATGTGGTAGAAGTAACCATGATTTACAAAGATTGAAAGGTATGGAGAAATATCGTGAATGATATTAATGCAAACTAGTTTTTAGGTAGGCTTTCTTTTTTATTAACTGTTGCCTTCTTTTTTTTTGCTTTTCTATTTCTTATTCTCTTTATGTGTTCTGTATATTGATGCTTGCAAAGTTTAAACCACTGTCATGGGAATTTTCACATAATAAAAGGGAACACCTTTGAATGCAAGGTTGTGGTTGCCATTTTGACTTTTTTACACAATTTCTCACCCAGCCTTAAAATAAATTGTTGTTTTCAGTTGGGATGGCCAAGTCAATAGATTGTAATAATTTGACTTGAAGCAATGTAACTTTTTCACATGAAAGTTCTGAAAATCATTTTGATCTTTTAAAACAAAGTTCAATCTGATATCTTTCTGGTGTGCCCCATTTTTCTGGGTCTATTAACTTTTTTTCCTTTTCAAGGTAGTATTTTGCAAAGCTTTCAAGGAATATAGCTCTGGCTGTCCTTTTTTGTTGCCTCAATAATTATCCTTAAAAGTATCTTCCATCAAGTGCCTTTCTTTACATTTGGCATCCAGGTTGTGCCCATTAATGGCAAGGAATCTGTTTTATAAGTCCATTGTGAGTATAGCTGTCTTAAATTGCTCCATTGTGCTTATAGTTTTAGAAGTACCTGTGAAAGTTCACCAGTTAAAAACAGCTATCAAATCTTGATGGTTTTCTTTGATTGTTTTCTGTTCCAGACTAAAATTACCCAACTCTTTCGGCTTGATTTTTTTCAAAGCCCTTAGCTACCTCAGTTGCCTTTTTCTAGATACATTCTAGTTTGTCAATGTAGTATCAAAAGTCTGCATTTTTAACACTGGAATTCAGAACTAGAAAAATAAGTAATTAGTCAACTTTTGTTTCCCCAGAATTTTCATTCTGTTTTCTTTCACCAATCCTTTTGCTATCTTTTGTAGTAATATATTGTAGAAGCAGATCAAGGAATTTTCTTAGAGTAATACTGAATAATATCAATCCACCAATGCTGTTAGCAGGATAATAGTATTTAGATAGAGTAAAGACTATATTGGCTAAACCAGCCAAGCAGATTTTTGTCCCCTTCTTATTTGATATTTTCTTCATTTAGTCTTAAGGAAGTATTCTTCACTCAAGTTGCCAGAAAGTTAGTGTTATGTCTCTTCAATTTCCACAACATTGAAGCAAACACATTTCAAACATAGTGGAGTGCGGTGTTTTGATTTATTTTTAAAGTAGTCATTTAGTACAAATCAGCCATGAGAAAGGAAACATTGGTACTATTTCATTTCTTTCCTAGGGGAAAAAAATTCCTATTAACATGCACAGAAAGCACTCACAGCCAAATAACCTAGCGGCTTAGGAGCTCTCAGTCACAGCAGTCTATAAAAGTCCCCAATGACTGTATCACATAGCTATCAAAAATATTTTTGTCTTCTGGCTGCATTTTTGTCACTTTGTTTTGAATCAAAGGACAAGGTTATATACTTCTGAGGTTGGATCTGAAATTCTTTCTTCTCTTTGGATTTAACCTGATGGATTCTTCTTTCAAAATACTTGGGATAATGCTCTGGCACAATACAATAAAAAAGAGGCTTTAGATTGCGAAGAAATATTTTGTTTTCATAAAAGGTGAATTATATCACAAGTGGTAAATATATGATTTGATAGCTTGAGCCAGTTTTTTATCCTTCTGAAGAAGGATTTCTCTAATTATTCATCACTGTTGATGACTGAATGACCTTTTAGGGGAATGTATATGGAGATTCTTAATCATCCAGGTTATGGTTGTATCCGTGGTGGGATTCAAAAATTTTTACTACTAGTTCTGTGGGCATGGCTTGGTGGGCATGGCAGAGTATTGTAAAATCCTATTCCCTCCCCACCCACTAACCTGCTTTCCAGTTCTGTTCTCCTGTGCAAGGCAACAAAAGAAGACTCAGCCAACCAGCTAGAATTCAGGAGACAGAGAATAGATGGAGGAAGGACCAATTAGAGGTGGTATTTGCTGCTTCTCCAAACTTCTCAAAATAACCACTACCGGTTCTCCAAAACTGGTCAGAACCTGCTGAATACTACCTCTGTGTTGCATTCTTTGAAGATATTTTGCTTCTCATCCAACAAGAGCTGAAGAAGCTTCTTGGATGAGAAGCAAAACATCTTCAAAGAACAAACAAGAGTCCAGTTGCCTCTTGAAAAAACACCTTTTAGAGAAATAACTTTGAAATATCAGACATAGAAAGTGATTACATAACACAGTCATAGACAATCTGTAAATGATCAAAATAAATCAATAATACATAAAATAAATGCTTAGTAATAATTATTCAGATGGAAGATGCAATTATCATGAATTGAAAGTTTTACAGAAAAAATTAAGTTAATAAGATGACTTATTTATTGGGAACTTACCCAATTTGCAGATGATACTAAGCTAGCAGGAATAGCTAACACCCTAGAAGATAGGCTCAAGTTCCCGATGGATCTTGACAGACTTGAAAACTGGAACCTGTCTAATAAAATCATATTCAATGTAGAGGAAAGTCTTACACTTAGGCAAGAAAAAACAAAAGTACACATATAGACTGGGTGAAGCCGAACTGTGAGAAGGCTCTTGGAGTCTCAGTGGACAACCAGCTAAATATGACTCAGCAGTGTGCAGAGACAGCCCAAAAAAGCCAATGCAATCCTAAACTGCATTAATGGAGGGATACAATCAAGATCAAGTGAGGTACTAATAGCACTCTATAAAGCCTTAGTAAGACCATACTTAGAATGCTGCATCTAGTTTTGGTCACCACACTATAAAAAAAGATGTTGAGACTCTAGAAAAAGTACAGAGAAGAGCAATCAGAATGATTAGAGGACTGAAGACTAAAACATATGAAGAAAGGTTCTAGGAACAGGGAATGACTAGTCTAGTGAGGAGAAGGCCCAGGAGAGATATGATAGCAATGTTCCAATATCTGAGGGACTACCACAGAGAGGAAAGGGTCAGAAATTGAACTGCCATTTGTCAAATGGTATAGGGTCTCCTGCTTGGCGGGGGGTTGGAGTAGATGATTTACAAGATCCTTTCCGACTCTGTTTGTCTGTTAATTTGTAATTCTGACCTCTTTTTTTTTTTTTTTAAACTTTCTGGATGAATTAAAGTCATTATTCAGAGAAATAGAAATTTCTGATTTTTCTATTTTTATTTTAGCTTAAATGAATCTTTAATCCAAAACTAGTAAATCTTATGTCTGTAGTTCTACCTAAACTAATTGTGTCATCTGATTTCTTTCTGGATCTTTATGTGTCAATTTTCCTCAGCTATTATCACTTCAGCTTCTTGGGAGCTGTTTCTGGACTTCTTTCCCAGCAGACAGCTATACTGTACATTAATTTTTACCTCTGCTCTTTAATCAATTAAACTAGTACACAGGTGTAAATTTGATAAACTTTCCACTAGCTTGTGCATATTAGATGCTTATTTTTCTATTTCTAAATTATTATAATTGATTTCACCTCAATTCAACTCTGACTACCCAGCTACCTAGCTCACTGGAGCTTTCAAAGACCCATTTTTCCCTCATAAAATGATTTATGGGTTTGGAAAAAATATTGAACAACAAATCAATCTTACCATAGGTACATTTTGAATTTTCTGTTCATTATGAGTGACAGTAGAGTTCTACCTCTCACCTTGAAAAAAGTCAGTTTGTGACAGGACTCATTTGATAAGCTTGCAAAACATTAAGCCTTTCCATTTTTGTAGAATTGTCACAGATGTGCAAGTGTTCACTTCTGTTTCTCATTTTTTTAATCTGATTATTTTTCTTTTTGAAAACAACAGCAGATGCAACAAAGATACTAGTTCATTTTCTTTTCTCTTTTTTTCCTAAACTGAAAATGAGGCGACAATTAGAGAAGAGAAAATTATTGTCTTAGCAGAGCAAGGCAAAGAGATCTGTGCTTCTTTTCTGACCCTGAATATTCACACTTTTTCATCTATCCTTTCAGCTTATCTATTTGTTCCATTTAGATCTAGTTAAATATAAATGAGTTCCACATGACTAGGTGTCTTAATTTACCAGCTTTGATGAATTCTTGTCCTTCTTATAATTCTCTTGAAAACAAAGGAATATGCCAGATGATCTGATTTTCATCCATTCTAAAAAGAAACTTTCTGAGAATTAAGACTTAGTTATGATAAAATTGTTATTGTGTATTTTTATCTTGTATTATTGGAAAAAAATATGAAAACTGAAGCAAATTAGAAAAATTCTTGGAACTGTCCAGAGTGCTGAAAGATCCACTTACAATGTAATTCTAGCAGTGTTTTGTTAAGAATTGTTTTAATATTACATTAGCAATGATTCTGCAGTGTCAGAAATTAAGATTTTAAAGATACATGCATGAATATTGTTTGAATAACTTCCACCTGGATTCTAAAATTATAAGAAGTCTTTGTTTAACTGCTCCACATACACAATCCACTGTACAGTGGTATAGTAATCCAAGCATAAGATTAATTTCCCCTCTGAAATCAGTGAGACATAAAAGTGCTTAATTGTGGATGAATCATCTCCCATATTTTCACAGTGTGACTGAGAGTTCTTTTATAGTCATGCCTTTAAAGAGAACAATTACTTTACAGACAGTATTGTCTTTTATTTGGTTCTTTTATTATGTTCAGGTGTATTTTCAGGAATCAAGAGGAAAACCAGAACTTTTTCCAGCAAAGTGAATTTATCTGTCTCTAATTGTCTCTGCCACTCTAACAGATCTTTGCTAGCAACTACACTCTCTGTTGCTTAGCTACTAAGTCACCTCACTTTCTCCTCCTCCTTTCTACTCAACCTTTCATTAAGAGATGAGGAAGGGAGAACAGGCAAGGAATTGGATTAGTTGCTTTAGTGTATGCCTTTAAAGCCTTTCTGCATGCTTTTCTTCTCCACAACGGTGTGTAGATGTAGTGGAATGCTCCTCCTTTGACCTTTTCGCTCTATGTTTCCTAAGGGCTCCAGTTATCTATCTGCAGGCCAGTCACTTCCTTTTGTTTCCTGGGCTTTGGGCTTGTCTGGGTCTTCTTTTATTTTCTCTCAAGGAAGCTCCAAACAACAACATTTTCATTCTTTTCTCCTCCAGGGACAAAACCTGGCAACTGCACACTCCTGAGGCCCAGCAACTGAAGAGCATTTTCCTCCCTGGCTGTATATAGTAGATTTGACCAATCAGAATGCTGCCTCAATTTTAAGAATGTCTGCCTTTATAAATAGATTGTATTTAAAACATGTGATGGAAGAGGAAGAAATTTTATCTGACAAAATACAGACTTGATATAAAAGTGGCTTTAAAAAGTAGAAGCTATAAGTATTATATGGAAAAAGATTCTAGTGGACATGCTTCTAGACATATATATAGAGATCAGTTGATGTAATAATAATTAAAAGGGATATACAAATAACAAAACAAGAGAATAACCTGGATAATTTTCCTCATTGGATCAACAAAAAATTCAAAGATTTCAAGAATTTTTTGAAATGGGATGAAAAAAAGAAAAGGAATGTCCAGTTTTAGAACATTATTTGAATGAACAAGATCAAGATCGTTAAAATTAAAAGCAAGATATCTGAAGCTGGTTTATTTATATTTAGTTTAAAACTTATAAAAGATGTTTTATCTCTGGAAACACTAAATGGACTCTAGGGTTGTAGGTTAAGTAGGAAAGTCAAAAATAAAAACTGGAAGAAAATATCACATCACTTCCATACTAATGCTAAGAAAACTACATGAACATGAGCTTGATTTAAGTTGACTTGACTCTGGTGTCTTTATTTTAAATAGCATTGTGTTTTGTTCCTGACAAATGTGCACATCTTTCTTAAGTCATGTCTTAATAAAGTCAAGTGATAAATGTACTTACATTAATTGACTGGTATGTCTTGGCCAACCATTGATATAATAACCTCTGCAAGCTTTAAGATTTCATTTGACCTACTTGTTGTTAGCTGTAATTAGGATAATAGTGGGGTATCTCTTTCAGTTTCAATGGCCTGATGATATCAAGTAGCCGAGGCTTGAAATATAAATGCAATGATCTCTCCTAGATAAGTAATCGCTCTTCCTAAAAAAAGAGCAGGGAGTAGACATGTGGAGACCAATAGCTTGATAGGCCAGCTCAGTGTTGTAATTACTCCTATAAGCAATGAGGCATGTGAAAATCATTCACTGCTGAAGAATATTTTTAGCAAGCTAGACTTATAGTCAGTGGTCAGTCAGATGCATTTGTACAAATTAAAAGCAAGGCAGGCTTTGAGACATTTTCCCTAGTGGTGTGACTGCTAACTTAAAAAGCTAGCAGTCTTCAATTACTATTACTCTTTCAATTCTCACAATCCCTTTGGAATTCATTCCTTTTTTTCTTGCTTCATTCTGAAATACATATTCAAATTTCTTTGATATACTGATTTTTCTAATTGCTTTCTTATAAATGATGGGAGCAGTGATGATGATGATACAACCCAGTGGGTACATGAAAGCTGGAAAGATTAAAGTTGTTATGCTGGATATGTAAATTGCAAAATTCAGGAATCAGGATTTGCAGAGATGGAAAGCAAATGGAGAATAGTTTTGGGATGAGATAGAAATCTCTTCTTGCTGTGAGAAGTACTGGTTTGGTTTTTTTTGTGTGTGTGTTTCATTAGAAGCAGACTAATAATGGGAAGGTGGGTAACATTGAGAGGAAATTAATTGGGGGGGATAGAAAAAGAAAGAATTAGCTAGTTCAGAAATTTATATAACACTCTCCCCTATGATTAGAAAAGGTACAAATCAACAAATGGTAATGAAGATAAATCATGAAGCTACATGCAAAGATGTTCAGAACACCCCTTGACAAAAATAGAATAAAACCAGAATCAGTTGAACACACCACAGAAACAAAAACCTCTGTAAATATATAGTATTCTTTTCAGTTTCTTTTTTAGGGATATTATCCTAGGTATGTGCATATTATATCCCAAGTGGGAACATGCCTTTTTGCCCCATTTCACTTTGCTATAAGGCACACATTGTTAGTTTTGGCTATTTCTTAAACTAGCAAGTATTTATGGAGCAAATTTCAGAATCGTGTACTCAATTCAGTTACATATGATATATAGTAATAGCACTTAGACTTATATACTGCTTCATAGTGCTTTGCAGACCTTTCTAAGTGGTTTACAAAGTCAGCATATTGCCTCCCACCAGCCTGGATCCTCATTTTACTCACCTTGGAAGGATGGAAGGTTGAGTCAACCTTGAGATGGTAAGAATTGAACTCCTGGCAGTTGGCAGAGTTAGCCTGCAACACTGCATTCTAACTACTGCACCACCATGGCTCTTGTACTACAATGATCAATATTGTATTAAAAATTCTGATTAAATTTAAATGTAGTCCTCCCAAAATTACCACCAAATTTTGAATATTTTTTAAAATTATCTTTTTTTAAATCCTGCTTCTTATTTTTTTTAACTGAATGGGAAAGAGTGCTTAGTAGTGTGTGAGAGCAAACTGAAACCGAATTTGGGCAGGACACAATGAAATTTAGTTTCAGGTGCTGATTTCTGGAGTATGGTGATATCGCTATTCTTCATGATTCCTCCTTAAATAACATGTTTGCTCTCTGAAGGTCCATCTGGAGTGGGCATTGATGGTATATAGACTATACAAATGTGACATACACACATGCACACACACACACACACACACACACACAGAGAGAGAGAGCAATTATAGTCTGATAAGCAAACTGTTCCACTTCCTAGAGGAGAAAATGCCAGATCAGGAGATGATAAAGTATACGTTGCATTTTGCAATGTGCTATTTGTGAAGTGGACTTCAAGACTCTGAAAATGGTAGATTCCCAAAACAAGCCATTCTTTTCCTTTCTTTTCCATTCTGTTTATGCAAATTTTTGCCACTTTTTGGAGCGGATGACAACGGATGGAGCCCCCCCCAAAAAATTTGCTCGTCCGCTGTGTCCTTTTTGCATACGTTTTCCATCCATCGGCCAGTGTGACCTAGCCTTAACATTCCCACCCCCCTTTATCTGTTACTTTGACAGAATGGGTTTTTTTCACCATTATTGCATGTTATTCTCTTACAGTCAAGTGGGCTATTTCAATTAATTCGGGATCATTTTGTGATCAGGATTATGCAAGTAAGCCATGTCACTTATTGAAAATAAGTAAAACCAATTCACAGTAAGGGAAATGTGTCGTGCATAGTAATACTTTAAATCAATCATAAAATCATCACTGAAAGAGGAGAAATTTTTACCATTGCTAAAAAATGTCTAGCCATATCTACATTTGGTTGAAAAAGGGTATGATTCCAATGGGAAGCAGCAATTGAAGTTTTGAAGAATTGATATTCCCAGCTAAAATGCTTAAATAGTACTTGTTCAATTGCTTTGGGAAAAGTTTGGATAAAATGATTTCTAATTGAATCTACAAATATCAGAATGATATTCTGAGGCCATGTCAATCCAGGCAACATTTCATGTGACTTTACAAATCTATTGGATTTCCTGACATTTATTTATTTTTAATGCAACTAATTCATGTTTTATCAGAATAGTAATCAGGGTCTCCACGAAGCCTTTTTTTTTTATATCTGCACCATTTTCTCAATTCATTTTCCACTTTCCTCATTCTTCTATTAATCCATTAGTATGAATTGCAGGAATTTTTAATTTCAGCAGTAATTCATATAAGATCGTTGCATTCATTTGAACTTAACAGAAATCTTTGTTCTAAAAACATTACTCAATTGAGGTCAAACATCACATTCCTGCTGTTTGCTTTAGAATCTGAAAAATGCAAATAAAAATGTTATTTACCTTAGAAAAACTTGTAGTAGAGCTCTCAGAATGATACAATTTGATGTTAGTTATCTTTTGTTTTAATTATTTTCAACACTGATATTTTTATGTCATGATTTCTTATTATTATTCTTCACAGTTTCTGTGGAATCTCCTAATTAATATTTAGTACTTTTCTGGAGAAAACCCCTATTTCACGACATAGAAAATAGTCTAGGTGAAAGGATACATGTATGTGAAATAGCAGGTAATCTGCCTCATCTTTTTTGATTCCCAAATGTTTTTAATTTTTCTTACTTATTCACTGGGAGAACAATACGATGTGCAAAATGAAAGAATCATGTAACAAGATCCAACTTACAAGCCCTGTGATGAGCTGAGCAGTAAATAAATTTAATAAATAAGATAAAATAATAATATCAAACGACTAATGATGGAAAGATGGTTAGTGGTAGATCTATAATTGTAGAACTTTCCCTGGGCATAATTGGTTGCTATTACCATAATTAAAAGGAATTTAGTGGCTCATAAGATTAGGATTCTGGGCTGATGATTGATAGGTTTGCGATGCTGCTATGGAATGGTTGAGTTCCCATTACATGCTCTAGCTCCTGGTGACCCAGAAGTTTGAAAATGAGAAACTGCAAGTAGATTCTTGGCAACTTAATGGGGACATACAGTAAAAGGAGCACATAACTCTGTGTCCCCTGGGCAATGGCGATGTCACTGTTTAATATCTTAACAATCTTAACGAAGGTGATAACTCTCCTCAGATTCTAGATTATCAGAGACTCTAATATTATCAACAGTACTAGCCTGTATCTCCCTTTCTTATTCCATGTGCTATTGCATTCAGAATGTAAAAATCTGTTCTTTTAGAAAACTGAGCCAATTGCTGTTTACCAAAGTTAATGCTTTTAAAACCAATATACCTGATGTCAGCTTTGCACTCAACTTTGAGATAGGAAACTATTGAAGTGATTGAGGCTTCATCATTTATTCTAGCATTGAAATCATTCACCCAAACTGGCAATATTTATTCCAGTATTCCAACCTAAGCTTTATTGTATTCTGATCAGATTTATTTCAGCTATTATCAACTCAGCATAGCTTCTCTTCTAGGTGGAGATGAGCACTGACACATTTTAACAGACTTCTAAATATATGAACACTATTGCATGGGACAACCAAAATACTTAAAGCCCCTGTCACACTGCCCAATGGATGCAAAATGTTTGTAAAAAGGACACAGCGGACGAGAAAAATGTTCCATCCGTTGTTATCCATTCTCAAAAGGGGCAAAAATTTGCATAAACAGAGCGGATAACACGGAAAGGAACGGACGGGGGGAGGACGCAGAGCGGATGGAAAGCAGATGCGGAACGGAAGCATCCTTTTGCATACTCTAGGCATCCTCTAGACATCCTTAATATCTGATATAGGACCCCTCTGTGAACGTTTTTTCTGTTTTAAATGCTTTCTTTGCGTGCTGCATCCACTTTCTCCATCCGTGCTACTAACGCTGCGTGTCCGTTCCACTTCCTCCCTGCATCCGTTTACCACTGAAGCGGATTCGAGTTGCATGGATGTGCAGCGGATGCCTAGCGGATATAGCGGATGCATAACGGATGACAACGGATGCAGAACGGATGTCCCCCATATGCCTAGCAGATGCAGAATGGACACGTTTGATACATTTTCTGCTCAAAAGTTTTGAGCAGCTCAAAAACTTTTGAACAGATGAAATGTCAATAGATGGATGCTGGACGGATAGAGAGGAAGCAAAATGGACACAGGCAGCCCTTCTGAGTCCAGGCACAGGTACATCGCACACCACAAGTGCCAACAATGCCAGCGATACCACCAATACCACTGATGCCATAGACGCCACAGATGCCACCAATGCCACAGATGCCACCAATGCCACCAATGCCACAGACGCCACAGATGCCACAGACACCACAGATGCCACTGATGCCACAGATGCCACTGTATGGTCGATCCTCCCAGATGCCACACATATGGCCCTTTATTATCAATAACAATTTAACCATTGATCCACACATTTCAACATAAACAAAACTCTTTATTAATGACCTATTCATTGTAGGGCCACTTAACATACATGGCAGAATCTCATCAGTGTGATGAGACAGGCTGAAGGAACCATCCATTAAGCATCTACCATCCTGTCTTGCCACTCCACTGTTCCAGCTGGGGAGTTGCACCAGTGTTTCAGGAGGTTGCACTGCTTCTTCCCTTCACGTGAAGCTCTGTTGGGGCCTGATACATCCACAGTGTCTATCAGGTTTTGCCCTTTCCTCCATTCACCAGGCTCCATGTCCCCATTGCCTTGCTGACAGTCCACAAGCCTGTTCTGCAACACCGATTAGCGGGTGCACATGAGATTGTGCAGGATGCAGCAAGCTTCCATGATGTTCCTCACGGTCTGTGGGTGAGGCTGCATGGTGGTGAGAAGTACCTGGAACCTGTTGGCCAGGATTCCAAATGCGTTCTCCACCACCCGTCTTGCCCTGGACAGCCTGTAGTTGAAGATCCTCTCTTCACGGGTGAGGTATCTGGAACTGTAGGGCTTCATGAGGTAGGTTCTGAGGGAGAAGGCGTCATCCCCCACGATGAAGTAGGGCACATCTTGTGTGTTGTTGGGTAGGGGGTCTGGATCTGGGAAGCCCATGATGCGGTTGCGTTCCAGCGCATCCTTGAGGTGACTGGCGTTGTATACCTGGCTATCTGAAGCAGACCCGTTGCCTGAAGCATCGATGTACATGAACTTGTAGTCAGCATCAACAATGGCAAAGGGGATGATGCTGAAGGAGTCCTTGTAGTTGAAATAAATGGACCTTGAGTTGGCTGGAGCTTTGCAGGCCACGTGCTTCCCATCTATGACTCCAACGGTGTGGGGGAAGTTCCACCTCTGATACCACTCTTCTGCAACTTTCCTCCAGCCTTCTTCAGTGGTGGGACACTGGAGGAACTCCTCCACGTATTCTTCGATGATGGCCTCCACCACTTCTCTGACCACAATGCTGATGGTGTTGTGTGGCACCCTCCAGGCGTACTGCATGTTTCTGTATGTGGTCCCAGAGGCCAGGTGGCACAGAGTCAGTGCCACCTTCAGCCCAGGGTCCAGGCTGGGATGGAAGTTGGTGCTCGGGTTGGTCAACCTGGGTCTCAGACTCTCCACAACTTCATCAAACATGGCTGGTGGCATCCTCATGAAGTGATGGAAAGCACAAGTGTCTTTGTTCCTCAGTTCCACCATCACCTTGTCATACAGTCCAAACTCCGCTCTTCTCCCTGTCCATCTTCGGACCCGGACACTTCTTGGCTGCCTCCTTTTCTTCCCGTAGAAAAGGTGAAAGAGCCTGAATAGGGCTTGGTTCTGGTGTTGACTGATGGCGGCTACCAAAAGGAGTGTGCGATGATCCATGGTGGAGATCAATGGATGGTGTTGAAGAGCAAGAGCAGAGTTCTGTACACCACGGCTGCTGGACTGAAAGTGAGATCCAGGTGATTTCCTCCCCCTTTTTATAGGAAATATCGGTTGTCCGCTAGGTGTCTTTCCACATACTGCAGACATCCTAAATATCTGAGATACGTCCCCTATACGAACGTTTTTTCCATTTTAATGCTTTATATCCGAGCTGCATCCACTTTCATCCTTTCTACGTCCATGCTACTAATGCTGTGTGTCCGTTCCGCGTCCGTTTCACTTCCTCCCTGTGTCCATTTTCTGCTGGAGCAGATTTGAGTTGCGTGGATGCGCAGCAGATGCCTTGCAGATATAACGGATGCGTAACAGGTGACAACGGACGTATAACGAATGTTCCCCGTATGTGTAGCAGATGTAGAATGGACGCATTGGATACTTCATCCGCTCAAAAAGTTTTGTGCAGCTCAAAACTTTTTGAGCAGATGAAATCACAGTAGATGGATGCTGGACGGATAGAGTGTATGAAAAACGTATGGAGTGAGTACATAACAGATGCATCGTGTTTTCCAATGGATGGCAAGCTTTTTTGTCCATTTTACATCCTCTTTGTATCCATTGGTGCAGTGTGACATGGGCTTTAGAAACACCAGTTAAGCATAATACAGCAAACTTCCAAGACTAATAAACACAGACAAAGACTCCCAACCAATCAGGATGAAGAAAAAAACATTCTAACACAGCACTAGGCTAGCACCAAATTTAAAACATCAATGGCTGTGAAAGCCTGACTCACAGACAAACACAATACAGAAGCCTGATGATGGCAGGTGGGATTCTGCCGAAACGTCGCTACAACTTTAAAAGCACCACTATAATGATGTGGGAAAATACCCAAACAAAACTGAATATCATACATATAAATACCCACTTTTGGGGTAAGATCTTTTTTACATTTACATTTTACATTTTCCCATGTAAGATCTTGGCGACGTTTCAATGAGGTCCCACTCGCCATACTCAAGCTGGTGCTTTCGGCTTGGTGCTTGTGTGAGCAAAGCGAGATCGGAGCTGCCGTCTCTCTACAAATACTGGTGGGGAGGTGTGGTGTGCTGGCTCTGTTGTAAGGGTTGGTTGGCTGTGTTGTTATTTCTTGATTGGTTGATGGAGTCGATGTTTGCAGATTGGTTGTCTTTTTCATAAGAACCTGTGTGGACCGTCGACTCTCAAAGTAACTCAAAACCCAAACATATTTTAAAGTCCAGTAAGGTCTTTAACTTAACTTCACTGTTTTATAAGGCACAGCTTAAAGTCACAAAAGTAAATAATGAGGCAAACAGAAACCCAAAACAAACTGCATTGATGAGAATTCCAAAGGAAGCCAAGATAACTAATCATAAGCTCCAGGAAATAGCCAAGATAAACCTCTTTCAAGGTGAACACTAAATTGACTACTGCAAATTCCAACTGCGCAGTTGCAAACTTATATACATAGCTCCCAACTGCAAGCCACAAGGAGGATCATCGTAATCTCCTCACTTTTCCCTGATCCTCTCCTCCCTGTGTCACCTAGGATGGGTAGGGGATGGGTCTGGATCCTCCTCTGACTGCTCAGCTGGCCTCTGCCCTTCCCCAACTTCCTCTACCACCTCTGGAGCCACACTCCCACTCCCTGTTGGCTGTTCCTCCTCTTCCTCAAAGTCAGTCTCCACCAGGGGCATGACACCATTCCCCCCTGCAGGGCCCCCTCCCCTGGGACCAGGTGGACGAGAACATTGAGGAAACTGAGCGTGAAAGTCCTGGACCAAATGAGGAGCATGAACATCAGTGGCATCGACCCAGGTGAAATCCTCTGGTCCATAACCTTTCCATGCCACCAAATACTGAAATCAGCCCCGCAACTGAAGCAAGCCAAGATAACTAATCATAAACTCCAGGAAAATAACTGATAAAAGTCCATGGGAAGAATGCCAGCAAAGATTAACCTCTTTCAAGGTAAACACTAAATTGACTCCTGCAAATTCTAACTGCGCAGTTGCAAACTTATATACATAGCTCCTACCTGCAAGCCATGAGGAGGATCATGGTAATCTCCTCTTGAGTAACCTCACTTTCCCCTGATCCTCTCCTTCCTGTATGACCTAGAATGGATAGGGGATGGGCCTGGATCCTCCTCTGACTGCTCAGCCAGCCTCTGCCCTTCCCTAGCCTCCTCCACCACCTCTGGAGACACACTGCCACTCCCTGTTGGCTGTTTCTCCTCTTCCTCAGAGTCAGTCTCCACCATGGTCATGACAGGTACTGGCTGTATGTCTATCAGCCTCCTGTGTTGTAACCACCTGGGTAATGGGCTGTGTAATGAATTTCTGAGTTTTTCTGACTTTGTGACATCCTGGGTCTTGTGCTGTAATCTCTTGGGTCGTTGGCTGTGTTGCAACATCCTGAGGTTTTATGATGTAACCTCTTGAGTTCCATGAAGTGATATCCTGAGTGGATGGCTGTGAGGTAACTTTCCAGGTTTTGGTTTGGCTCCGAGTTTGAGGAGGTTTTATGTGTTTTTGATCTGTGTCAGTTTGCTTGGTCTAGGGGTCGGGATGTGTGGTAGTTGGTGATGCAGCCGTGGTCTGGTTTCTGGATGGTGGTTGCCTTTTTTCTATGGAATGGGTTTGGGTTTGAGACTGGTAGGGAGATTGGTGGTGGCGTTGTGTGTTGTTTTAGGTCTGGTGTTGGTTTTTGTGGCTGGGACTCATTTGTTGATAAGGTCTAGCTTCCAGATGTCTGGTAGGTGGGAGGTATCATCCAGTTTATTCATGTTATGGGGGTGTTTCTCTATTTCGATGGCTTCCCTGATTATTCTCTTGTAGAAGTATTCAGTACTGGATATTAATTTAGTTCCTTCAAAATTAATTTCATATCCTGTGGCTTTAAGGTGCTGGAAAAGGGAGGAAGTATTTTCTTCCTTTCTGACTTGGAAAACATATATATGCTTCACTATATACCATCTTGCCCACCTGGAAGCTGCAGCTGATGCAGAATGCCTTGGTGTGGGCATTTAGGTTTCCAGAGGTAATGAAGATGCTTTATTTAACCTTTAAAGCCCTTCATGACATTGAGCTGAAATACTTGTGGGATTGCCTATCTTTAAGTGAATCAACCTCTTCCACAAGATCCACAAAACATATGCTCTGAGTCTCTAAGTTGGTTGCATATGATAGACCCAGGATGACTACATCTCTGTAATGGTATCTAATGCTAACCCCTTGAGATAAGCATGGCCCAACCCTGCTAGTCATTTGTAAGTATCTGAAAATGGACCTGTTTGTCAGGAAACCAGGGCAGTGTGCTGAATGAGTGTGGCTGAAATGTTAAATGATTATGGGTTGGCCTCAACTGTGTTGTACCTTTCTTTGCATTTTGTTTCTGCATTCTTTTTTTTTATCATATCCTGTCTCAATCTGCTGTCTTCCTGTCCAAATTTGCAGGTTGGATGGTCATATACATTTATTAAATAAATAACATAGTACAACAAGCTGTATACTGAAATAGTTTATACAGGTAAGGCTCATTTCAGTTGCCTGTTTGGTGGGGCAATGCTTGCGGCAGGAGAGTTTGTACTCATTTGCTTTGAAATGATGCGCTTTCTTTTTGCTGACTGAGACTGTGACAAAAAATTGTTGAGTCAGGCAAGATTCACTTAACAGCTGCTTAAAGATGGAGATTCTGATCCCAGTTCTGATGCTAAGTCCAGGATTACCTGTAAAATATTGAAAAAAATGTTTATTATACTGTAGTTTGTGAAATACATTTTATAATTCTGATGAGACTATACAATAATATCTGACCATGTTTGAACCAGAATGATGTCTGACCCAAGCTAAATTGATTTCCCATATGAACATAGATTAGACCTTCTCCCTAAGCTTCCTCTATGAATTAAAGAAAAGTATATTAAATGTTAACAGAAAAAAAGAGGGAAACATAATTATATGGCTGGCAAGTATTAATTCAGATAATTAAAATTAAATTCAGTGGCTTTTTGGCAATTCATTGCCAAGTCCTCTGGGAGAAGGGTTCTTTGTGTGGAAGAATCAATCCAATTGATTATATGGGAGAAGTATAATTGAACTTTTTTTAAAGTAAAAACTTTGTTTAATTGAATCAAGAATCCATCTCTGAGTGGTCATTGGAATCTGAAAACTGTAACCAGATTAATTCCCATCAAACTACTGACAAATTAAAACTGATGGATAAGCCCTGAATTTTGTGACACAAAAATTGCCAAAGACTTTTCCATTTAAAAAATCTGAGAACAGCCTATCACTGGACTATTTTTAAAGATGTTTTAAAAAATATATGCAAATAATGTATATATTGGATAATAGTCTGATTGATGTGCAAGTCATGTTAAAAGAGGTAGCTTTTATATCAGCATTCACCGGGGAACTGAGCTTGTCTTCATCATCTTTGACTCCTGAGTCAGCATCATTGGGACAGGAAACTGTTAAATTAAAACACTCCTCCTGACTCTCCTGGACTGGAGAGTATTTCTCCGAATTAAAATTCTTTATGATGCTATCTGGCATAGTTCTGGGAATATGACAGTCAAGATAATCTGTTTGTTCAAAAGGATTTCAAAACAGTCAAGAAATAGTCGATTTTGGCTCCTTTTGTTTTCAACTTATTTGTGAATTTGATGATCCAAGAGTGTGTAAAGAATATTTTCATCCCCAAAGTGCTTCTATATTCTGATAGTATGACCATTTTCTTCAGTAAGTCAAACAGAATTTTGGAAAAACTTCTAATCCCTTGTCAGGTACTGTGAAGAAAAAAAAAAAAAAGATTTTACCCAAAAAATATGATACTTTGAAGAAGACTTAATTAGAGAAGAGATACTCAAAATTATCCCAATTTTTTTATCAATTTAGGACTTGCAATTATCTTGGACATATTTTCCAGTCCTCTCAGACTGAAAGGAAGAAAAAAAATAGCATCCAAATAAGTAGCAGACTGAAAGGAAGAAAACTAGTAGCATCCAAATAAGTTCCAGGACTACCCTAAGATTCCTTTTTACTGGAATCATAATTATATTCTTGCTACCCTTGAAAGTTTCAAAGGCAAGAGAGCTGTATGGTCCTACTCTGAATTCAGTGAAAATGTTGATGTGTTTGGAATTGGGAACATTTCTTGAAGTATGGATGTTTCCCATTTTAATTTTGTTTTATGTTTTTCAAACTGATTCTTTGGCCTGCTAGTACTCCAAGGTGATTATAATTTAGTTGTGGAAAAATGAAATTAGAAATGCTCATCTATATCAGAGGTGGTATTCAGCAGGTTCTGACCAGTTCTGGAGAAACGGTAGCAGAAATTTTGAGAAGTTCGGAGAACTGGCAAATATTGCCTCTGACTGGAAATTTTGCAATATCCTTCCCTGCCATGGCCAACAAACCAGTCCCACAGAACCAATAGTAAATAGTAATAATAAATTTTGCCATATTTAATGTTTCTTTCCTTTTTGAAAAGAAAAAAAAAACATTACAATCAAAAGAAATTTGTTCATATGACATTTAAGAAATAGAGACATTTTGCTGTGAAAAATTCTATATTCTCTATGTTATTATTCTGAACTATTAATATGACTTCTTAACCACATTTAATGATGGGATGAAT
>BLBF01000041.1:11299799-11331019 GCA_015471245.1 Laticauda colubrina | reverse complement strand
TCTATCTATCTATCTATCTATCTATCTATCTATCTATCTATCTATCTCTTTCTCTCTCTCTCTCTCTTCCTCTCTCTCCATCCATCCATCCATCCATCCATCCATCCATCCATCCATCCATCCATCTAACCTCTATCTATCTATTCAATATCCATCTACTATCTATCTAATTATCTATCTATCTATCTATCTATCTATCTATCTATCTATCTATCTATCTATCATCTATCATCTATTTATCTATCATATATCTAATTTTCCCACTTTTCATGTTTCTTTTTCATTTCTGATATGCCTTTCCTGCTGCTGATATTTTATATAAATCTCAAGGAATAATATGCTACTGTTCATTTTAAAGATGTATCTGATTTAACATTGAAGCTGGGTCACAAGATAAACAAAAGGGATCCCAATTTAAGGAAGAAATGACTATATAATTTTTTGTCCAATAATGATTTAGTCAAAAAAAGGCAGAAAAATGCTACTGTTTTGTTTTGCTTTGTTTTATAATCTTCAGACAGTATTGATGAGTGAGATATGCATAAATGGCATTTTTAACATGCATTTACTGAAACAGTTGCTTTGTTTCTTATCTGAAACTATGAATAAATAAATACATCTAGAATGAAAACAATGCTCTCCGTGACCTCATGAATAATAATCTGCCATATTACCATGTTGTATAAGATAAAGAGAACATGACAGCAATAATTTATAATCATCATCATCTTCTTATTTTTGTACTGTACCTAGCAATGCATATACAAAGAACAAAATAAAATAATAACAACAATAATAACAACAACAATAATAACAACAACAATAATAACAATAACAACAATAATAATAATAATAATAATAATAATAATAATAATAATAATAATAACAACAACAACAACAACAATAATAAAAAAAATTGAATAAATGTCCAAAAATAATTGGAAAAGAAGCCTTTCATTCTCTGTGGGTTTCAGAATCCTCAGCAGGTTATTTTCTATTTTCTGTTTGGCTGCCCAAACTATCTGACTAAATTGTGACAAATGTCATTTACATATCAAATCAATCACAGTGAGTATCACAGATCAGTAGAGGGGCAGCCAAAAAAGTTTTATCTGTTAGAAAATTAAATTCCTCCCCCATTACCCCAACTTTTTGCATATGGGCAAATTTCAAAGCAAAGTGCTTAAGTAAGGGGCTTAAGCCACTTCTCCAATAAAGGGTTACATGGCTGAAAACACTGGCTACCATTCAAATAATTGATTATCATCTTTCAAGCCGGTGATCATCTGAAACATGGGTATCAAACTCTCCATGTCACATTGCTGTCATGTGACATCTCATGATGTTTTTCCCATTCACAAAGCTGGGGTGGGCATGGCCTGTGCATGATGTGTCAGGCTGCCAGTTTGACTCCCCTAATCTGAAACACGAAGAATAGTTGCACTTTGGGGTCCTATCAAATCAATAGTGCCATCTTCCAGGAGCCAAGAACCATAAATTATCTAATGCAATGCCTGCAGGGTTGGGATTCTACTGGTTCGGACCAGTTTGGGTGAACTGGATGTTAACTTTGCATTTGAACAACTGGCTGGCCCTGCCCACCCTGCCCCTCCCCTCCCCAGAATCTTCACACGGTCCATTTTTGATGCTGGTAAGTACAGGGTCTGCGCAGATGCTCTGGGAGGGGGGAAAATGGCCTTCCAGAAGTCCAGAAATGGGCCTGTTTCTGGCTTCTGGAGGGCCTCTAGAGACTGGGGAAGATCATTTTCAGCCTCCCAGAGGCCCAAGGAAGCCTCTGGACCTTGGGAAGGTGAAAAATGGCCCTCCTAGAAGTTCTGGTAGTCCATGTTCCCCATGGCCATGCCCACCTAGGAATTGGGCAGTGAACCGGCTGCTGGGATTTTTTATTCCCACCCGAATGCCTGCCCTCTGAAATGATGTCCCCTTTTCCCCTCTTGAGATTTCTGTGGTTCCCATCTTTATGATGCTGAGAAAACCGTTCAAATCCAGGCCTTGGGAGAGGGTGGTTAGAGATGGGTGTGGTATCATTGTTTATGTTTGTTATGTCTAGCAAATATATTGGTGTGCCAATACTTACATTGGTAAATTGTTTTATCATTTCTCCCTATGCTTTTTTTATTTGTAATCTTCCCAGAATTATTAAGGAATTGTGTGGCCTCTAAATTTGGAAATGAATCAATAAATGAATCAACAAACATTTTGTCTTACTTTTCTCTTGTTCTATCATAAATATAGCAAAAGCTAAAACTGAGGGTGAAACTTCATAGAAAATAGTGAAAGCTGAAATGGTAGAAGTGAGGAAAACAGGATGAAGGTTTAGCTCCATATCATTCCAAGGGAACTCCTTCATTTTGTTTGCAACAGTGAATTGTCAGTATTACTCCATTCATAGTAAATTTGAAATCTATTTTAGATAATGAAACTGAAATTAGTCATACTGAAGTTTATTGCTTTCTCTTGTAGTAGAAATGTTTTGTAATTGAGTCCTGACTGCTTCAATTGTGACTTTCAGATATTCTGGCATGAATGACTGCACAACTCAAAAACAATTAAACTACACATTCAATTTATTCAATTTCTGTAGTATAAACATAATGGCGTTTCCAGTTGAGCTGAAGTTCAGTGACACATGTTCCTGGTGCTGCCTATATGAGGATTAGGATATGTCAATATATTTTATTTGTTACTGTATTGCTTTAACCCAACATGAAATATATACCACTGAGAACTGGTTTGCAATTTTAGTGTCTCTAAGTGCCAATAAATAATAAGGTTTTCTTGACAGTGATACAGAAATTGTTTGTTGTTGCTTTATTTTGAGTTGCCTGATCCATAAATTAATGGCACAGGCTTGCTTCCCATCATACCCTAAACCAAAAAGTGATTGAATTGTTAGCAGTACAGTGTGTCAACCAGACACAGACTTTTGATTGTTTAGACAGCAGGTTAAGAACATTTTATTTTTCAAGGCTTTTAATAAAAATGGAGCCTGGGGAAAAACAGTATGTGAAATGCGTCTGAAATAGGAAAAGCCTAAGGGAAATGGCATTCATATAGATAAGTAATTCCAAGTTTATTTTGCTTTATTCTACTTTAATTATCTGCATTTGATTAGTATAACCTTTAACTTATTCCAACTGTTTATTTTATAGGACTTTGAACTGCAATAACCTCAAAATCCCTTCCCTGGTTGCTGCAGCATTCACTGCCACATTGTGTTTCTAGGTTTCATCTTTTTCTTCTGCTTTGCAACTTCTGCCTCATTTCTTCAATCCAGGTTTCACAGGCCCATGCATTCCTGCTTCACTCAAGCTGCTACATTCCATTCCTCAGGTTTCATCTCAAACATTCCTTCATACTACAACTTCAAATTTTCCTTTGATTCAGCACTTCCAGTTTCCACTTCTCCCAGAACATAGTCTAGATTCCCATGAGGGAGGGAGTGTATTCCAAAGGAAGAAGAGAATGTGAAATTTTTATAGTTTTGATGGAAGGAAGGAAGAGGCTCCTTCCTAGGAGTTCTCAGAGTATATATTTAATGATTGCAAGCAAATTGCTTAAGGCCCTGTCACACTGCCCAACAGATGCAAAACGATAGTAAAAAGGACACAACGGACGAGCAAAATGTTCCATCCATTGTTATCTGCTCTCAAAAGGGGCAAAAATTTGCATAACCAGAGCGGATAACACGGAAAGGAACGGACGCGGGGAGGACACAGGACGGATGGAAAGCGGATGCGGAACGGAAGCCTAGCGGATGGAAGCGGATGAAAGTGGATGGCACATCTGCTAGGCTTCCGGGGGACCTCCACAAAGCGGACGCGGAATGGATACAGCGGATGAACAGCGGATGCACAGCGGATGAAGCGGATGCAGAGCGGGAGCCTAGCGGATACACAGCGGAAGCCTAGCAAATGCCTTGCGTTAATTGCGCATGTGGGGGGGATTTATTGCATCAGCCCCGCGGATATAAAGGGAAGCAGCTCGCACATGGCCAGCATTCAGAGGAAAGACCTGCTGCCGGATACATTGAGTCCTTGCCTGCCCTGCCTCCCAGCCTGCCTCCCAGCCTCCCTGCCAGCCTTGCTCTCTGCCTGCCTTCCAGCCTTGCTGCCAGCCTGCCTTCCAGCCTTCCTGCCAGCCAGTCTGCCTGCCAGCCTTGGTGCCTGCCTGCCTGCATGCCTTCCTGCCAGGCTTCCTGCCAGCCTGCCTGCCAGCCTTGGTGCCTGCATGCCTGCCAGCCTTACTGCCAGCCTTCCTGCCAGCCTTGGTGCCAGGCTTCCTGCCAGCCTTGGTGCCTGCCAGCCTTGCTGCCAGCCTCCCTGCCAGCCAGAAACCTCACAACCATGGGGAAAAAGTGAAAGCCTCAGCAACCTGCCGCCATCCCTGGCAAGAGGGACAGGGCCACCCTCCCGCCCCCTGTCCCTGACTCTGCTTCTGCTGGGGCTTCTGCTGCTCAGGCTCACTCTTCTGGTGCTGGAGCTTCTGCTGAAGCTGCTCCTGGTGGTGGTGCTTCTGCTGGTGCTTACTCTGCTGAAGCTGCTCCTGGAGGTGGTGCTTCTGCTGGTGCTTCTCTGTTGAAGCTGCTCCTGGTCCTGCTGGTCCTGCTGGTCCTGCTCGTGCTCCTGGACTTGCTCGTACTGCTCGTACTGCTCGTGCTCCTGGTCTTGCTCGTCCTGCTGGTCATGCTCGTGCTGCTGGTCCTGCTCGTGCTCCTGGTCCTGCTGGTGCTGCTGATGCTGGTGCTGCTGCTGCTGCTGCTGATCCTGCTGCTGCTGCTGCTGCTGATAATGATGATGATCCTACTGCTGCTGCTGCTGCTAATGATGATGATTATGATCCTGCTGGTGATGATGATGATGATGATGATCCTGCTGCTGCTGGTGGTGGTGGTGGTGTGGAGGAGCAGCCCCTACTACCTGGGAGTCCCTCTGATGAGGGCCCATCTGGTCCTGCCAAAGGGAGGAAGAGGAGTATGCGACAACGGGAGAGGAGGCAATACTATATTGAGGAGGAACACGAGGATGAGGTGCTGGAGTGGCTGAGAGAGAATGACTATCTGTGGCGGAAGGGACACCGGCTGTACAGGGACATCAAGCGGAAGCAGGCTGCTTGTAGAGAGAAGGCGGAGAGTATGGGCTACACTTCGGAGGTGCTCCTCGGCTGGTGGAAGCACATGCACACCTGGTACGGGAAGCTGCACCTCAAGAAATCTGGCCAGGCCACTGTTAAGCTGACGGACAGAGAGACCTACGTCATGGCCAGGTGCAGATTCCTGGAGGATGAGATCTGCCACCGAGGAGCACCAGGAGCCCCTCTCACAACTCTCTCTCTCTGGCAGCCTGCTGAGAGCCAGTCCTCTTCCGGCCGAGAGTCAGTCCCTGTCTCCAGGAGGTTTCTGTGGAGCGTGCCACGGCAGAGAACCCGCGGACAGGTGTTGTAACCATGGTGGAATGCGTGGAGGACTCCCTGTTGCAGTGGGAGAAAGGAGACGGCGCGTCCATCACAGCTGTAGCCGCATCCACCCCCCCCAGCTCCACCTCCACAGAAAGGCAGAGAGCCAGACAGCAGGAGGGGCAGAGCCACACATCAGGGACACCATTCGGACCAGCATAGATCTCCTCTCTCAGCTGGCCCACACAGACTCCTCATCCTCCAACCGCAAGCCCTTCCTCACCTATGTCAACCAGACCCTCAGGAACATAGAGGAACCCCAATACCAGGTGGTGAAGGACCGGATCACCGAGCTGCTTCACCCTCCTGATCTGCTTCACCCACCGAGCTGCTTCACCCTCCTGATCCAGAGGAACCTGCTCCCACCCAGTCCAGGTCTGCTCCTCCACCCCAGGTGATGTCCCTCCCATTCCAAGGCTTCCCACAGCCCCTCACCTACCATGGCTACGGCTAACAGAAGGTCCAGCAGCACAGGCAGCAGCCCTTCCCAGTCCAGGCACAGAGTCATCGGGCGAAATCGTTGGGATTAATATTTGGGTATTATCCCACGTCATACAAACTCAATACAGAAGCCTGATGATGGCAGATGAGATTCTGCTGAAATGTTGCTGCAACTTTAAAAGCACTACAATGACGGGGGATAATACCCGAAGGAAGCTGAACAGCACACATGTAAGTACCCTCGAAAATTTTAAAAAACAAATATATATATATATATCTTAATTAGTAAAAAGTATACTTTTAAATACAGTGGCAATGCAATTTCAGCCCCTGTCACACTGCACCAACGGATGCAAAGAGGATGTAAAACGGACAAAAAAGCTTGCAATCCGTTGGTTAACACGATGTACTCACTGCCTCCATTTTGCTTCCTCTCTATCCATCCAGCATCCGTTTATTGACGTTTCATCTGCTCAGAAAGTTTTGAGCTGCTCAAAATTTTTGAGTGGAAAATGTATCCAATGCATCTGTTCTGCATCCGCTACGCATCCGCTATATCTGCTAGGCATCCACTGCGCATCCGCTCAACTCCATCTGCTCCAGCGGTAAACGGACGCAGGGAGGAAGCGGAACAGATGCGGAACGGATGCAGAACGGATGCCTAGCAGATGCAGCATGGAAACAAAGCATGTAAAACGGAAAATACGTTCGCATAAGGGAACTATCTCAGATATTAAGGATGTCTACAGGATGCCTAGAGGATGCCTAGAGGATGCAAAGGGACACCTATACTGCCTATAAAAAGGGGGGGCAACTCACCTGGATCTCACTTTCAGAACAGCAGCCCAGCTGCAGACCTCTGCAGCCAGTGCCCCTCCACTGAAGAAGGATGGAAGAAAGTTGCAGAGCAGTAGTATCAGAGGTGGAACTTCCCCCACACCGTTGGAGGCATCGATGGCAAGAACGTGGCCTGCAAAGCGCCAGCCAACTCAGGGTCCACTTATTTCAACTACAAGGGCTTCTTCAGCATCATTCTCTTTGCCATGGTCGATGCTGACTACAAGTTCATGTACATCGATGCTTCAGGCAACGGGTCATCTTCAGATGCCCAGGTATACAACGAAAGTAACTTCAAGGGTGGGCTGGAATGCAACCTCATGGTGGGCTTCCCAGATCCAAACCCCCTGCCCAACAACACACAAGATGTGCCCTACTTCATCGTGGGAGATGACGCCTTCTCCCTCACAACCTTCCTCATGAAGCCCTACACCTCCAAATACCTCACCTGTGAAGAGAGGATCTTCAACTACAGGCTGTTCAGGGCAAGGCGGGTGGTGGAGAACACCTTTGGCATCCTGGCCAACAGGTTCCAGGTACTTCTCACCACCATGCAGCATCGCCCAGAGACCGTGAGGAGGATCATGGAAGCTTGCTGCATCCTGCACAATCTCATGTGCACCCGCTACCCAGTCTTGCAGAATAGGCTCGTGGACCTCCAGCAAGGCAATGGGGACATGGAGCCTAGGGAATAGAGGCAAGGGTGAAACCTGATAGACACTGAGGATGTGCAAGGCCCCAACAGAGCCTCATGTGAAACGAAGAAGCAGCGTAACTTCCTGAAACACTGGTGCAACTCCCCAGCTGGAGCAGTGGAGTGGCAAGACAGGATGATAGATGCTTAATGGATGCTTCCTTCAGCCTGTCTCATCACACTGATGAGATTGTGCCATGTATGTTGAGTGGTCCTACAATGATCAGGGCATTTAATAAAGAGTTTTGTTTGTGTTGACATGTGTGGATGATTATTACATTATTATTGATAATAAAGGGCCATAGGTGTGGCACCTGGGAGGGTGGACCATCCAGTCCCACTATGGCTGCACTGGAGGTTTATCTATCCCACAGCTATTACCCATCCCAAAGGTATCCCTGCCCATCCCACTGCTATCTCAACCCATCCCACTGCTATCTTAACCCATCCCACAAGCATGCAAAGGCTTAAACCATTTCTCAAAGTTTCCAGCAAGACTTTCTTAAAAAAAAGAAATGAAGCAAGTGTGTGAATCAAAACTAGACTTTATTAACAACAAGCTATAAAACAAAAATTAGTCTCTGGCACTCCTCTTGGTTGCTCAGTCTCAGGGGTGAAGGGTCCAGGTGCTGTGGAGGTGGCTGCTGCTGGAGTGCTTGTCATCAGCTCCTCCACAAGGAGAAGCAGCAGAAGCCCCAGCCCCAGAAGAGCGAGCCCGTGCTGCAGAAGCCCCAGCAGAACCAGAGTGAGGGCCAGGGGGTGGGATGGTAGCCCTGTACCTCTTGCCAGGGCTGGCAGCAGATGGCTGAGGCTTGCTGTGCTTCCGCATGGTTGTGGGGTTGCTGGCTGGCAGGGAGGCTGGCTGGAACCAAGGCTGTCAGGAAGGCTGTCAGGGAGGCAGGCACCAAGGCAGGCAGGAAGGCTGGCAGGGAGGCAGGCACCAAGGCTGGCAGGCAGGCACCACGGCTGGCAGGCAGGCAGGCACCAAGGCTGGCAGACAGGCTGGAAGGCAGGCAGGCACCAAGGCTGGCAGGAAGGCTGGCAGGCAGGCAGGCACCAAGGCTTGCAGGCAGGCAGCCACCAAGGCAGTCAGGAAGGCTGGCACCAAGGCTGGCAGGCAGGTAGGCACCAAGGCTGACAGGAAGGCTGGCAGGCAGGTAGGCACCAAGGCTGGCAGGCAGACATGAACCAAGGCTGGCAGGAAGGGAGGCAGCAAGGCTTGCAGGCAGGCAGACAGCAGGGCTGGCAGGAAGGCTGGCAGGCAGGCACCAAGGCTGGCAGGCAGACATGAACCAAGGCTGGCAGGAAGGCAGGCAGCAAGGCTGGCAGGCAGACTGGCTGGCAGCAAGGCTGGCAGGCAGGCAAACAGCAAGGCTGGCAGGCAGGCAGACAGCAAGGCTGGCAGGGAGGCTGGCAGCAAGGCTGGCAGGGAGGCTTGCAGCAAGGCTGGCAGGGAGGCTGGCAGCAAGGCTGGCAGCAAGGCTTGCAGGCAGGCATGCAGGCAGGGCAGGCAAGGCTGTCAATCTGTCCGGCAGCAGGTCTTTCCTCTGAATGGTGAATTGCTTCCGAGCTGCTTCCCTTATATCCGCGGGGCTGACACAATGCATCCTCCCCACATGTGCAATTAATGCTCGGCATCCGTTCGGCTTCCACTTTGCATCCTCTAGCCTTCCGCTCTGCATCCGCTTCATCCGCTGTGCATCCGCTATGCATCCTCTGTATCCATTCCGCATCCACTTTGCTGCGGCCCCCCAGAAGCCTAGCAGATGTGCCATCCGCTCCCATTCACTTCCATCCACTGGGCTTCCGTTCCGCCTCCGCTTTCCATCTGCTCTGCGTCCTCCCCCATCCGTTCCTTTCCATGTTATCCGCTCTGTTTATGCAAATTTTTGCCCCTTTTGAGAGCGGATAACAACGGATGGAACATTTTGCTTGTCCCTTGTGTCTGTTTTGCATCCGTTGGGCAGTGTGACAGGGTCTTTATCACTTATGTAATACTTTAAATTTCTATTTGCTGTAAAAAAAATTAAAAGATAAGACAAACCTTAGTAGTTGGCTGAAAGGCTAAAAGTCTTAACTCTAAGAATCCTTTGGCTATGTATTCCCAGTGCAATTGTATGCATAGAAGAAGTATGAAAATATAAATAAGACATAATAATATAGTTTGGTTTGGTTTTCATAATATTTTGTCAGCTTGTCTTTGCTGAATGGGACTGTGAAAATCTGAAGCCCTGAGAAATAGAACATTCCAGCAATTGTAGTTTGCTGAGCTATTGCCCTTTATGGAAGTAAATTCCCTGTACTTTTTGATTAGCATATTCACTGAATATAAGATGGAAAGAACAGGTTCACCTTTACATCACAGGGACAGCAAAAGAAGCTAACAATAAGACAGGAGGGGAAAGCTGTGGAATTACAATGCTCATGAATAGTAGATGAAACTGACAGAGCAGGAACCGACTGAGTAAGTAATATGGAACCCAGCATGTGAGCCCTCAGGCTAGCAACCACCTGTTTTAACCAAAACAATCTGCATTGACTGAATACAATATTTTTGTCCTTATGTTATTGCAACACTTTTGTTTCTATGGAAACAAAAAAATTACAGACTGATAAAGACTCCTCAAGAGAGACAAAGCGAAGGTCAAAAACAAAAATTCAGTGCAGAACATAAACATTTTGCATCCAACATTGGATCTATGTAAACCTAAGGAAAGTTCTGTTGTATCACTTAAAATTCAGTACAGATTGGCTAACCATTTACAATGAAATTCAAAAACATGACATTAAGATATAATTCTTGTCACTATTGCCTCCCCTCCAGCAATGAGGTATTTTGGCAACATGCTGCCTCTTAGCACATAGGTTTTACATTGGGATGAATCAAAAGTTTATAGAACTGTCTTCCATGAATTAATGGAATTTAAGCAAAAGTTCTTCCCTTTGCCCTTGTTATTTTCAAGGACAAACAGATGGAGAGAATCACAAGCCCAGTTGCATTTTGTTTTGCTAAATCCCATGTCCCACTGCACCAATAGATGCAAAGAGGATGAAAAACGGACAAAAAAGCTTGCCATCCATTGGAAAACGTGATGCATCCATTGTGCACTCATTGCATACGTGTTTCATACGATCTATCCATCGAGCATCCGTTCACTGAGATTTCATCCGTGAAAGATGTTTTGAGCTGCACAAAACTTTTTGAGTGGATAAACTTTCCACCGTGTACGATGTACATCCATGGCATATATGGGCAACAAACGTTCGATGTCTGTTATCATCCATTAAACCTCTGCTGTATCCTCTCAGCATCCTCTGGCCATCCCCTCAACTCACATCTGCTCCAGCTGAAAATGGAAAGAGGGAGGAAATGAAAGGTGCATGGAACGTCCACACAGCGTTAGTAGCATGGAAATAGAAAGGATGTAAGTGGATGCATCTCGTATATAAAGCATTAAAATAGACAAAATGTTTGTATCTGGGATGTATCTCGGATATTTAGGATGTCTGCAGTATGTCTAGAGTGTGTGGAAGGACACCTAGAGGACAACCGATATTTCCTATAAAAAGGGGGAGGAAATCACCTGGATCTCACTATCAGTCCAGCAGCCATGGTGTACAGACCTCTTCACCCTTGCTCTTGCTCTTCCATATGGTAGCTGCCATCATTCATCACCAGAAGCAAACCTGTTCAGACTGTTTCACCTTTTATACACAAGGAGAAGATGCAGATGTTCAAGAGCTGTGTGGGTTTGAGGATGGATTGGGAGAAGAATGGAGTTTGGACTGTATGACAAGCTGATGGTGGAGCTGAGGAATGAAGACCCTCGTGCATTCCATCACTTCATGAGGATGCCACCAGCCATGTTTGATGAAATTGTTGAGCATCTGAGACCCAGGCTGACCAAGCCGAGCACCAACTTCCGTCCTGGCCTGGACCCTGGACTGAAAGTGGCACTGATTCTGCACCACCTGGCCTCTGCAACCATATACAGAAACATGCAGTATGCCTGGAGGGTGCCACACAACACCATCAGCAAAGTGGTCAGAGAAGTGGTGCAGGCCATCATCGAAGAATACGTGGAGGAGCTCCTCCATTGTCCAACCACTAAAGAAGGTTGGAGGAAACTTGCAGAACAGTGGTATCAGAGGTGGAACTTTCCCCACACCGTTGGAGCCATAGATGGGAAACATGTGGTCTGCAAAGCTCCAGCCAACTCAGGGTCCACTTATTTCAACTACAAGGGCTTCTTCAGCATCATCCTCTTTGCCATGGTTGATGCTGACTACAAGTTCATGTACATTGATGTTTCAGGTAATGGGTCAGCTTCAGATAGCCAGGTATACAACGCCAGTGACTTCAAGGATGGGCTGGAACGCAACCTTATTATAGGTCTTCCAGATCCAGAACCCCTACCCAATGACACACAAGATGTGCCCTACTTCATCATGGGGGATGACGCCTTCTCCCTCAGAACCTACCTCATGAAGCCTTACACTTCCAGACTCCTCACCCGTGAAGAGGGGATCTTCAACTACAGGCTGTCCAGGGCAAGACGGGTGGTAGAGAACGCCTTTGGCATCCTGGCTAACAGGTTCCAGGTACTTATCACCACCATGCAGCATCACCCAAAGACTGTGAGGAGCATCGTGGAAGCTTGCTGCATCCTGCATAATCTCATGCACACTCGCTACCCAGTGTTGCAGAACAGACTTGTGGACCACCAACAAGGGAATGGGGACATGGAGCCTGGTGAATGGAGGCAAGGACGAAACCTGATAGACACTGTGGATGTACAAGGCCCCAATAGAGCTTCACGTGAAGGGAAGAAGCAGCGCAACCTACTGAGACACTGGTGCAACTCCCCAGTTGGAGCAGTGGAGTGGCAAGACAGGATGATAGATGGTTAATGGATGCTTCCTTGAGCCTGTCTCATCACACTGATGAGATTGTGCCATGTATGTTGAGTGGCCCTACAATGACTAGGGCATTAATAAAGAGCTTTGTTTATTTTGAAATGTGTTGATCAATGAATAAATTGTTATTGATCCAAAAGGTCCATATGTGTGGCAGCTGGGAGGGTGGACCATGCAGTCCCACTATGCTTGCACTGGAGGTTTATCTATCCCACAACTATCCTTACCTATCCCACAACTATCCTTACCCATCCCAAGGGCATGCAAAGGCTTAACCATTTTTTCAAAGTTTTCACCAACACTTTACTAAGTAAAAAAAATGAACCAGGTGTGTTAAGCAAAGATAACCTTTATTAATAACTGTTTTAAGAAAACTGTATGACTTTATTTAAAAAGCAAAATGAACCAAGTAAAGTGTCTTAAGCAAAGATAAAGTGAACAAGTAACAACTCCGTCTCTGGCACTATTCTCAATCACTCTGAGGCATGTCCATGGTCTCAGCTGTCAAGTGGGCAGGGACTGTGGTGGTGGTTGTGGCTGGAGTGCTGGTCTGAGGTGCCATTGGGGTGCTTGTCCCCGAGAGTACAACAGGAGATGGTGTGTTCAGGAAGCTCTCAGAGAGCTGACTCAGTCCCGTGAGTTTGAGAGGCCCTTCATCAAGTACCTGGGATGTCAGGCATAAGACTGATGCCAGATTGTCCATTGATGGTCTTGGCTGTGGGGTGGAGGAAGGAGGAGTGTAGTGGGGCTGTCTGGTCTGCAGCTGGGAGTGGTGTAGCATCTGTGGCCTGTGATGAAGTTGGGCCTGGACTGGGGTGGGCTGTTTCTGCTGTGGGAAGTCCTGGTAGTCGTAGCCTTGGTAGGTGAGGGGCTGTTGAAAGGTGTGGTTAAGGCGGTGACATCACCTGGGGTGGAGGAGCAGACCTGGACTGGGTCGGAGCAGGTTCAGCTGGCCCTTGAGGGTTGTGCAGAAGTGCTGTTATTTTTTGCTTCATCACCTGGTATTGGGCCTCGGGCAGGTCCATGAGGGTCTGGCTCACATAGGTGATGAAGGGCTTCCGGTCCAAGGATGGTATGTCGCTGTGGACCAGCTGAGAGAGAAGTTCTGTGCTGCTCTTGATTGTGTCCCTGATCTCCAACAGGACAGTGTGGCTCTGGCCCTCCAGTCTGCTTCTCTGCCTGCATCCTGTGGAGCTGGGTGTGGGTGTGGGTTGGTCTCTGGTGGCTGCTGCTTCTTGCTCCATTTGTGACAGGGAATCCTCCAAGTCCTCTGACATGGGGAGTGCAGCTGTTGGGGGGGTTCTCTGCTGTGGGGCCCTCCGAAGACACCTGCCTGGACAAAGCAGCTGTCTCCTGGCTGGAAGAGGACTGTCTGTCTGTGGGCTGTCTGAGGGAGAGGGGTGTCAGAGGGGATGCTCCTCGGTGGCAGACCTCACCCTCCAGGAATCTGCATTTGGCCATGACGTACATCTCCCGGTCAGTGAGCTTGACAGCGGCCTGCCCGGATTTCTTGAGGTGAAGCTTGCCATACCAGGTGTGCATGTGCTTCCACCACCCCAGGAGGAGATCTGCAGTGTTGCCCAGGCTCTCTGCCTTCTCTCTCCAAGCTGGCTGCTTTCTTTTGGTGTCGCGATAGAGCCTGTGGCCCTTCCTCCACAGGTACTCGTTCTCCCTCAGTCATTCCAGCACCTCCTCCTCATGGTCCTCGGAAACGGTGTCCTGTTTCCTCTCTCCCTTCTCCTTCCCTTGCCTCTTCCTCTCTCTGGCAGGGGCTTGAGCAGCAGGGCCTTCAGGGGCTTGAGCAGCAGGGCTTTGAGAGCCTTGGGGCTGGTCCACCACAGCAGCAGCAGATGTAGCAGTAGCAGCATCACCAGCAGCACCAGCAGCACCAGCAGCACCAGCAGCACCAGCAGCACTAGCAGCAGGAGAAGCACCAGCAACACCAGCAATACCAGCAGGAGAAGCACCAGAAGCACCAGCAGCACCAGCACCAGCAGCACCAGTATCTTCAGAGTCAGTGCCAGGGGGTGGGATGGTGGTTTTGTTCTTCTTTTCAGGGCTGGCAAGAGTAGGCACAGGCTTTCTCTTCTTCCCTGACTGATGAAGCATGGTGTTATTTGGAGATGTCTGTGGCAGCACGTCTTTCCTCTGAATGCTGACTGCTTGCGAGCTGCATCATTTTATATCCACAGAGCTGACACAATTCATACTCCCCACATGCACAGTGACCACTTTGCATCCGCTATGCATCCGCTTTGCTTCCTATAGGCGTCCGTGATGCATCCACGTCATCCACTATGCATCCGCCCCTTCCGCTATGCATCCGCTTCGCAATTCTCCCCCAGAAGCCCTTCGGATGTGTCATCTGTTTCCATCTGCTTCCATCCGCTAGGCTTCCTACAAACATCTGTTTTACATCCCCGCTACGTACTACCCCCGTCCATTCCTTTCCATTCTTTTCCATTCTGTTTATTCAAATTTGGGTCACTTTTTGGAGCTGATAACAACGGATGGAGCCACCCCCGAAATTTTGCTCATCCACTGTGTCCTTTTTGCCTATGTTTTGCATCCATCGGCCAGTGGGACCAAGCCTTAAATTTTAATTATTGACTGGCTTCTGTCAGACTAGCATACTTATTTTGACCCCTTCCTTGCAATGTTCAAAGGGAAAGTTGTGTGTACTGCATATTGGATCTGTACATATTTTCAGCTAGTTACTGCATGAAAATGTCACAAGTAAGACTATGAGGTAAGTACCAAAGCTATATTTTACAACAGTTTGAGTTGGTCAAAGTTATAGCCTTTGCTCTCTTATTTTGTATAGAAAATGGCATTAGTTCTTTAAATATTTGTTTATTTAATGATTATTTTGCAAAGAAAATATTTCATGGTATTATACAATTTGTATCTCAAGATATCACAGCTCATCTATACAGCATGGCTGTTGTTATACAGGCAGGCCTTGTTTAGCTACTGCCATTTATATTTACGATGCTGATGAAAAAGTAACAATGAGCACTCTTCACTTTTACAACCTTCACAGGTTTGTAAAGCAAAGGAACAAATCTTACATAGAATCGTGGTTTTACTCAGTCACCACTTGCTTAATGACTGAGTTGACAGTCCCAATTACAGTCACTGAATGAGAACTACCTGTACATATTATATTGATGAACTCCTTATAGGAACTACATTAAACAGGTGTCTTTTAGAAAGTAGATATCATTGCAAATATTGTGGGATTAGTAATATTGCATCAGATGTCATTTCACATGAAAATATGAAAATTGAATTGTCTTTCAAAAATAAATTTACATACACTGTTGGTTTAGATATTTTTCTTGTACTTTCTATTCTCTCTTTTTCTTATAATTTCTGAGTTTAGTTTGTATTATTTTATTATTACATGTTCATAAAAAGATCTTGTCAGGCCTTTATTTAACTTAGGCTGCTGTTGTACCAGTATTGCAATACCAGTATTGCATTTTGTACTGTACTTCTCATCAAAGTGTTGAAGAAAATTATGAAAGCTGGCATAGAATATTAAATATAGTGAAATTTTTAATAAAATAAATAGCACAACATTATAAAGATAATGAAATAGTATAGTTTCACTATTTACTTCAGGAACTAGATTCTTTAAATTGAGGTAAAAATAAAAGAAAGTAAAAAGTAAGCCAAATATTATTGAAACAACCTTCCAAGATTCTTTTCTGGCAGTTAGTGGTAATGGATATGGTGGATAGGATGCATAGAATATAGCTGAACAGATTTCACTTATCTTCTTTTCACATACAATGTAAATGTAGACATCTAAACGCAGACAAACCCACACAGTATTTGGATGTCACTAGCTATGAAAGGTGAATCAATAGAAATGTTGAATCAATAAAAATAGATTCCTTTGAACTGTGGCGCTGAAAAAATTTGTTGAGAATAACTTGATTTGTAAGAACACCAGTTCAGTCCTAGATAAAGTAAAACCAGATTGCTCATTGGAATCCCTAATTATGAACCAAAACTAGGAGTAATTGGAGAATATCCTGTAGTTAGGCAAAATTAAAGGCAATACAAAAGAGCCCCACCCCCCAACCCCAAAAGATAAAATGGCTAGATACCACAATTAATAATACACAAGGGAACTTTTAAGAATGTGAAAAAACATTTGAGTGAAATGGTTCTGAAAAAAAAATGATGTCCATTGTGTCACAAAGAGTTCAGAGTGATTGAACAGATGAATAAGCTTTAGCTTGGTTGTGCAATTGGATTGAAAAAAATTAAAAGACATTTGAGTAGTTAAAGTTTTTTCAGGCTTAATTAAACAATTAGGAACTATCTCTTTAGTTTATAATGCCTGGAAAATTGTCAAGTAAGTAAGTAAGCTGATTTTAAAAAATCTGTGGCTCAGAGAATAAGAAAGAAAATCCGAAAAGAGATTTTGATGTGATATGATAAATGATGCCTAAGGGATTAATTTTGGTAAATGTGGCAAGAGAAAAATGGCTATGATATGAGTTGAAAATGAAGAAAATGACTTTCCTGTTGTAAAAAACAAGACTTTAGAGAGAAATTTGGAGGGATTTCCATTTTTATTGCAATCGTATATTAATAATAGGGAGTGTCAAAGCTATATAAAATATTTTAGGTAAATGTTGACTTATAACCACATAGTGCTGACACTGTCTGTAACAATATCCTTTATTTACTTAGTGATAGATAATTTTCAAAGTTATCTTATTATGGTCTTAATTTTTCTATAAACATGAATAAACACATTTTTTTTGCATGCACAGATTAAATCATTTTTTTCTGTTTGATCATATTGATTATTCCATCCAAAGTCAAGCAAATCTTTGATTTCACAAAAAAAGAATACATAGGTCCCATTGTCTCACTTGATATACACACCCACTCACACTCGCAAGTAGGAATATGTATATGTGAGTCAATTTAATTGTGTAGTTTAATTATGTAAATTAATTAAAATGTAATTTAATTTAGATAAGTTTTAAATCTTCTAGCACACAATATATATTTTTAAATGAAAGGATGAATCCTAGTACATTAACTGGAATACTGTTTGCAGAACTGCAATGAAACAGAATATGAAAAAAATGTGATCAAATGAATTTAAGAATTTGGAGGTTTTCAGTTTTTGAAACAGCTAACTGTGAAGGTCTTCTCTTTTTATGTTTTAAAACATTTCACTTTCCAACTTACAAAGTCAAGATAATCTTTGCCTTTTGCCCTTCTGCTTGGGAGCCTGCTTTCCTGAAGTATGAAAATAACATGCCTTGACAAAAAATAACAACAATAATAAAGTGCTTCTGTCTATGTGAAAATAAATAGTTTGAGAAATTACCATCAACAAAATATGTTGAACTACATTCATTTGCTTCCCTTTGTGCAAAAGGTATTGAATCGCTTGCATTTCTTTTTCTTGTCCATCATCAAATTGTTTCCTTAGGGAATATTTTGTCATCTTTGTTTTTAAGTGAAAGCAACTAGTTTAATTCTATAGAATCAAAAAAGAACTACATGTTCCAGAATAAGAAAGAAGTTTTATTCTACAGGTGAAACTCGATAAATTAGAATATCATGCAAAAGTTCATTTATTTCAGTAATGCAACTTAAAAGGTGAAACTAATATATGAGATAGACTCATTACATGCAAAGCAAGATAGTTCAAGCCATGATTTGGCTTGATTGAGATGATTATGGCTTACAGCTCATGAAAACCCCAAATCCACAATCTCAGAAAATTAGAATATTACATGCAATCAATAAAACAAGGATTGTACATAGAACAATATCGGATCCCTGAAAAGTATAAGCATGCATATGTACTCAGTACTTGATTTGGGCCCCTTTTGCAGCAATTACTGCCTCAGTGCGGCATGGCATGGAAGCTATCAGTCTGTGGCACTGCTGAGGTGTTATGGAAGACCAGGATGCTTCAATAGTGGCCTTCAGCTCTTCTGCATTGTTCGGTCTCATGTCTCTCATCTTTCTCTTGCCAATGCCTCATAGATTCTGTATGGAGTTCAGGTCAGGTGAGTTTGCTGGCCAATCAAGCACAGTAATCCCATGGTCATTGAACCAGGTTTAGGTGCTTTTGGCAGTGTGGGCAGGTGCCAAGTCCTGCTGGAAAATGAAGTCAGCATCCTCATAAAGCTTGTCGGCAGAAGGAAGCATGAAGTGCTCCAAAATCTCCTGGTAGATAGATGCGTTGACCCTGGACTTAATGAAGCACAGTGGACCAACACTGATGACATGGGCCCCCAAATCAACACAGACTGTGGAAACTTCACACTGGACTCCAAACATTTTGCAGTGTGTGCCTCTCCATCTTCCTCTAGACTCTGGGTCCTTGGTTTCCAAATGAGATGCAAAAGTTGCTCTCATCAGAAAAGAGGACTTTGGACCATTGAACAACAGACCGTTTTTCTTTAGCCCAGGTAGGATGCTTCTGCTGTTGTTTGTTGTTCAGGAGTGGCTTGACAAGAGGAATACGATATTTGAAGCCCATGTCCAGGATCCGTCTGTGTGTGGTGGCTCTTGATGCACTGACTCCAGCCTCAGGCTACTCCTTGTGAAAGTCTCCAACACTTTTGAATGGCCTTCTCCTGACAGTCCTCTCCAGGCTGGGGTCATCATTGTGCACCTTTTTCTTCCACACTTTTCCCTTCCACATAATTTTCTATTACTGTGTTTTGATACAGCACTTTGGGAACATCCAACTTCTTTTTCAATTACCTTTTGAGACTTTCCCTCCTTATGGAGGGTGTCATTGATGGTTTTCTGTACAACTGTCAGGTCAGCAGTCTTTCCCATGATTGTGATTCCTACTGAATCAGATTGAGAGACCATTTAAAAGCTCACGAGCCCTTTGCAGGTGTTATGGCTTAATTAGCTGATTAAACACTTTGAGCATAGAATATTGAACCTTTTCACAATATTCTAATTTTCTGAGATTGTGGATTTGCAGTTTTCATGAACTGTAAGCCATAATCATCTCAATTATGACAAATTACGGCTTGAACTATCTTGCTTTGCATGTAATGAATCTATCTCATATATTAGTTTCACCTTTTAAGTTGCATTACTGAAATGAACTTTTGCACGATATTCTAATTTTTTGAGTTTCACCTGTATAGTCAAAGAAAGCAAAACTGTCACCTTTCTCGAGAATTCACTCACTTATTAACCTTCTGTCAATTCAGTACTTGAGTATGAATCCTTATGGTCATGGTGTTATTGTGTAATTTTTTAAATTAATACATGGATTATCAATAAAATCACCGAAGCATCCAAATTTCATGGGCCTCAATGACATTTGTAAATGTTGGTGAAATTTGCTAACCTTCACTAATTCTATTATTCACTATTATTCACTTTAAAAAAAAAAAAAGAAAGTAATGTATAGAAAACATTGTGCAATAAACCCAGAGAATCCCTCTGTGCTGATGGATACAAAACAATTTTTAAGAATATTTGCAGTGAGATGAAGAACTCAGCATATTATCTTGCTTTTGTTTATTTATTTTTAGTTGACATATACCTTACTTTGCCATGAATGATCACTCTCATTGATTCAACATTTAATCACATACCTCCACAACTCTACAACCAGGCAGATTTTAGTTGATTAGTTTTTGTTGTCCTGTCAAAGCTGCTACTTTGTGGGTGTTTGTTGTAGGTCACACCTACTAAATATTTAATTTCCATTCTTCTTGGAGTAATTAATGCACACTGACCATTTATGTGAAGCAATATGAAAATATTGCAGGATAAATTTCTTTCAAACAAATATCCCCAAGAGATCATTTGAAATGGGAACACTCCACAATTCCATGAAACCCTAACCATAACCTTAAAATGTCTATGGTGGAACTCACTCAATTCATAAGAGGTCTGTAAAGGGGCATGCATAAGCACACCAGCGTGCCTACTGTCCCTGTCCTACTGTTTCCATTTATTTGTACTCATTTATTATGTATATACTTATACCTGTTTATACTTATATGTTCATATGTTATGTTCATACTTACACTTGCTAAATAAAGCTAAATAAATTGAATAAAATAAAACGAACCCCACAATTCCATGAAATATAAATTGTTTATAAACAGTCCCCAATGTCTAATCAGTATTTTAATGAGCATTCAAAGGTACAACAGCACCAAAAGAGTGACTAATAATTAGTCCTCATGCTTATGACCATTGCAGCATCCCCGTAGTCTCATGATTGCAACCAACTGATTCACAACCAACTTGCATTTATGATGGTTGCAATGTCCTGAGGCACATGTTCATCGTTTGCATTTATTCACCTGGCTTCCAACATTCAACGTCAACGGGGAAGCCAGCCTGGAAGGTCACAAGTCATGGTCATGTAATTAACAACAAATTTTCTGCTCCAAATTGAGCTCAAAAGTCTTGTACTGTGTATCATCACAGGATAAAGCTGAAGCAAAGAGAGTAGGGATGCTTTTTTTCAGATATTAGGTGTATTCTATGAAGTAATGAGCTGGACTACAAAAGCAATTGTAAGCAACAGTATTCTATAAATATAGTTACTTTCCAAGAAGTTATCTTTATGAGTTTGTCTTACATATACTTGATTCCCCTTGCTTAAAGTTATCTCCTAATATCTTCTCCCAGCTTTATCAACATTTCCGGCATTCTCAGTGTTTTACATTAGTTGATCAGATCCATTGTTTTCCAAGTTCCTTGTAAATAATTGAGAAATTGCAAGTTTGCTTATTCCATCCATTTCTGTTACAATCGTATATATCCTGCATATTTGTTGATATAATTTTATAGATTTTGCAAAATTAATTGAACCATACACATAGTATAGTTTTATTCAATTCATAGTGGCCTCTGTGATAAATTGTCTATAGATATTCATGCACAAACATGAACGCACATTTTAATACTTTGTCTACTAAAACCTATTCTAAAGCTTAAATGGTAAGAAAATTTCTTTTTTAGTTCAGAAAATAACATGTTGATGTTTGTTTGAATCATAAATGTCAGGAGCTTTTAATTATTCAGGTTAATGTGGTTAAAATAATGGGTAAAGCTGGATATTTTAAGAGTTGAAACAGAAAAGATACTCTTAAGATACTTATGTTTCGCCAGCTAGCCCAGAGGTGTCAAATTCAAGGCCTGTGGGCTGGATCCAGACTTTGGAGTGCTTAGATCTGGACTATGGGACCACCCTGGAAACAGCAAAGGACCAGCCCTCCAGAGCTCCATTTTCACTGGCAGAGGGTTGCAGCCAAAAACAGAGCCTGTTTTCTCTGGCAGAGTGCTCGGGCCACAGGTGCCGTCAACATGAGTGACATCAAGCTGGCCATGTCCACCCTGGCCACATCCACTCTGGGCTCCAAGGTCAAACACAACCCTGATGTGGCCCTCAATAAAATCAAATTTGGCACTCCTGAGCTAGCCTTTCTTTCATTATATATTAATTTGCAAAAGAAAAGAAAAAAAATGTTAATTTAATAACAGAACCTATTTGTGTTGTCCTTCCATAAATTGCTAAAAGCCTGTATTCTTAAATGTTTGTTCATTTAAGATAGATAATGTGTTCAAGGTTCTTTTCAACATTTCTTTCTGGTGTTTTTTGATTAATATTTATGTGTCAGCATTTAATGTTACATGGAGTTGCTTCCCAAACTGATCTATATAACTAATGTAACTTACAAAAATATAATTAAAAATATAATAAAAAATGGGGGAGGGGAAAACCCAGCTTCCACATAACAAAATTTATGGTGATATTTCTTCAACAGTATTCATATTCAGGGATAATCTGAAATAAATATTTTCAATCTGTAATGTTCAACTAAGTGCAGATACAGAATTTGCTTCTTCCAAGGAAGACATATAATGCTAATTTATCCAGAAGATCTCTTTCACTCTTTTCCTCTGTAATTGATGCTTTCATACTTTTCACCCTGAATATTCAAGTATGACCAAAAGTGCTTTGATGTTGCCATTTATTATCCATCTCTAATGTCTGCAATTCAAGCAGTTTGCAGCTGATTCCTTTCAGAGAAGCCAAATTGTCAGTTTCACTTCTAATGGTTCTCTATAGGTTACAAAGGGATAATTTCCAACCCATCAAGTCAGTAACATTTCTCTTACAAGATCTAAAACTCAGGAATCCAGGGGAAAAATGAGAAAAAAAAACCATTCTAATGTGAAAATGAACCCACAGAAACTTAAAATAAACACATATACACACATTTTATTTCATCTGGATAAATGTTCTTATCAAAAACAGGACTTTGAACATCACTATGGCTAAACTCCTGGCTCATTGGTGTTTTAGCCAGCTTACAAAGTTCCATTTATAACTTTTTAGTAATTGGTTAATTTTATCTGCTTGTGAGATCTTGTATCCTTCTATCTTTAAACCAAGATAATGTTTGATTTCTCCCAACTGTTATATCTTAAATTTATTTTCCAGCAGTGAAATTATCTCAGCAGCTTCTTGTTCAGTTTTGGTGATTAATGCTATATCATCAGTAAATAATAGCAATAATGAAATCATACCATTTTTTCTCTTTTAAACAAACATGAATCAGCCATGCCAGCTACAAAACCTATCTTAGTTAATTTTTTTAACTATACATTGGTTCTACTCATATCTTGATTGCTTCAAACCATAGAGACACTTTTTCAATTTCCAGCAATCATTATCAGTATTATCATTTTTGAGACCTAAAGGTTTCTTTAAGTATATAGTGTATTGCGATGGTGCATGAAGATAAGCTGTCTCTACATCCACATGATTTACAGTGTATTTCTCCTTCGCTGCCCACACTAATGCTGCCCTTAATGTAGCAGCCTTCAGACTAGGTGCAAACACCTCATCATAGTCATTTGCTGTCTGATTGAACCCTTGTGCTACTAACCTGGCTTTATGAGTAACAGTCCCATCCACACCTGTCTTCAGTTTATATATCCATTTACATCCTATGGCATGTTTACCTGGTGGTAACTTAACATTTTTGTATACATCCAGTTTTTTTTAATGATTCCAGTTCCTTATCCATTGCTTTCTGCCAAGCAGTCTGATCCTTAGCAGGATAAAGTTTTAATTCATTATAATTACTTGGAACTGTATTCACTTGGCATACAACACTTGCCTGATATCTATCAAGTGGTCTTGTTACTCGAGTTGAACATCTTGGTAATACAGGGCTTGCTGGTGGACTTTCCTGTGCCATGTGCTCCTGTTCTTCTACCTCTTCCTGTCCCTGTTCTACTACTTCCTCCTGTTCTTTCTCTTCCTCTTTAATGGCTATTTGGGGTGTACTGATTTTATCTGTCAATAATAATATCATTGCTGGATTCCTGTTCCAGTTTATCCCACCCAACGTGCTCAAGAAATTTTGCACTAGCACTACAATAAACATGAGCTGTACCTTGATCCAAAAATCTAAATGATCTGTGGTTGGCCTCATAACCCACAAAAAATAACTTCTTAGCTCTATGTTGCCCTTTCAGTCTTACTTATGAGGGAATATGCACCCATGTTGGAGCTCCAAATGTGTGTAGGTAACTTAAATTTGGTTTTCTGCCATGCCAACGGGTGAATGGCAATTCACCAGTTGTATTAACTACATTGTTTAAAACATGGTTACTACATATTATGGCTTCACCCCACAGTGTTTCAGGTAAACCTGAATCAGATAACATAGTGCGAGCCATGGCTTGTAATGTTTGCCCTCTTTGTTCTATAAACAAGTTATGTTGTGGTCTGTAAGGTGCAGAACATTTATGCTCCACACCAGCCAATTTTAACATATTTTGGAATCTTTTGTTAACAAATTCAGTCCCATTATCAGTTACTAAAGTAATTACTTTACTTTTCATTTTTCTCTCAGCAAACCTTAGCCAATTAAAGAAATGTTGGAATGTTTCTGTTTTGTTCTTCATAAGATAGCAGAAACCGTATCTTGAGTAATGGTCCATAATACTCAAAATATAACAGGCACCTCCTAAACTTGGTTTCTTAGGACCAATTATGTCAGCAAACACAACCTCTAAAGGTTCTTAAACCCATTTAGTCTGTTTGCAGGAGTAACTTTACTCTTTTCTTGACTACAAACATAACAATGTAAATACTTGCTACAGGGTTTCAATTTTACTCCCTGTGCCAATTTAACAGTTTGTTTGAGCATTTTGAAATGAATGTGCCCTAGACGTCTATGTAGTAAATGTATACATTCATCATGTGGCTTAACATTGTTATAAACTGAGTTTGCCATCTTTAACTGATCATCATGTATTACATATAAATAATTTTTTAAAGTAGCAGTAACACTTTTACCCTCTTTCTCTATTATATAGTTATCTCCCCTAAAGGTTACTACATAACCAAGATTAACTAAAGCCCTTACTGATAGCAAATTAAATTTCAGTTCAGGTACATATAACATAGTTAAATGTTTGTTTATACAAGAACAATATGCAGTACCTTCACCTGATGCTTTCATCTTCCATCCATTTGCCAATGAAACATGTTGTTTACTCATGGATATCTTTACAAACCTTTTTCTTTCTTTAGTAATGCACTGTGATGCTCCACTATCAACAACCCACAAATTATTGTTTACAGTTGAATTGTTAGACATAGCTAAACTAACATTCTTTTTAGCCTTCTGGTGTTTGCCAGTATTCTGTTGTTTTCAATTTTTACAGAATTTAGCTATATGTCCCCTAGCCCCACAAGAAAAACATTTCCTAACAGTATAGGCAGTTGAAGATAAATTCTCTTCTTGTGGTTGTTCCTTCCTCAGTTGGTCTCTATCTAGTCATCTTCTTGCTTCTTCTAGCAACCTTCCAGTTATGTCAGTTAAAGCCCATGTCACACTGAACCAACGGATGCAAAGAGGATGTAAAATGGACAAAAAACCTTGCCATCCATTCGAAAACGTGATGTATTCACTGCCTCCGTTTGGCTTCCTCTCTATCCGTCCAACATCTGTTTATGGACGTTTCATCCGCTCCAAAAGTTTTGGGCTGCCCAAAACTTTTGCGCGGAAAATGTATCCAGTTCGTCAGTTCTGCATCCGCTACGCATCCGTTACGCATCCGTTACGCATCCGCTATATCGCTATAAGGGTGCAGGTGCTGTGGAGGTGGCTGGTGGTGGAGTGCTTGTCATCAGCTCCTCCAGAAGCAGAAGCAGAAGAAGCCCCAGCCCCAGAAGAGCGAGCCCATGCTGCAGAAGCCCCAGCAGAACCAGAGTGAGGGCCAGGGGGCGGGATGGTAGCCCTGTCCCTCTTGCCAGGGCTGGCAGCAGATGGCTGATGCTTGCTGTGCTTCTGCATGGTTGTGGGGTTGTCAGGAACCAAGGCTGGCAGGAAGGCTGGCAGGGAGGCTGGCAGGGAGGCTGGCAGGAAGGCTGGCAGGAAGGCAGGCACCAAGGCTGGCAGGAAGGCTGGCAGGGAGGCAGGCACCAAGGCTGGCAGGAAGGCTGGCAGGCAGGCAGGCAGGCAGGCAGGCACCAAGGCAGGCACCAAGGCTGGCAGGGAGGCAAGCACCAAGGCTGGCAGGATGGCTGGCAGGCAGACAGGCACCAAGGCTGGCAGGCAGATATGAACCAAGGCTGGCAGGGATGCTGGCAGGGAGGCTGGCACCAAGGCAGGCAGGAAGGCAGGCACCAAGGCTGGCAGGAAGGCTGGCAGGGAGGCATGCACCAAGGCTGGCAGGAAGGCTGGCAGGGAGGCAGGCACCAAGGCTGGCAGGAAGGCTGGAAGGCAGGCAGGCAGGCACCAAGGCTGGCAGGAAGGCTGGCACCAAGGAAGGCACCAAGGCTGGCAGGGAGGCAAGCACCAAGGCTGGCAGGCAGGCAGGCACCAAGGCTGGCAGGCACACATGAACCAAGGCTGGCAGGAAGGCAGGCAGCAAGGCTGGCAGGCAGACTGGCTGGCAGCAAGGCTTTAAGGCAGGCTGGCAGCAAGGCTGGCAGGGAGGGTGGCAGCAAGGCTGGCAGCAAGGCTGGCAGGCAGACATGTAGGCAGGGCAGCCAAGGCAGCCAATCCGTCTGGCAGCAGGTCTTTCCTCTGAATGGAGACCTGCTTCTGAGCTGCTTCCATTATATCCGTGGGGCTGATGCAATGTATCCTCCCTGCATGCACAATTAACGCCAGGCATCCATTAGGCTTCTGCTGTGCATCCTCTGTCAATCCGCTTCATCCGCTGTGCATCTGCTCTGCATCCGCTGTATCCATTCCGCGTCCGCTTTGCTGAGGTCCCCCGGAAGCTTAGCAGATGCACCATCCGCTCTCATCCGCTTCCATCCGCTGGGCTTCCGTTCCGCATCCGCTTTCCATCCGCCCTGCGTCCTCCCCGCGTCCGTGTTATCCGCTCCGGTTATGCAAATTTTTGCCCCTTTTGAGAGCGGATAACAACGGATGGAACATTTTGCTCATCCGCTGTGTCCTTTTTTCATCCGTTAGGCAGTGTGACATGGGCTTAATGTCAGTTTATCTCTGGGCAGTACTTCCAGTGAAGATACATAGTCATCATAATTTTAATCCAATGAGGAAAGAATCATAGTGTAAACTTGATGCAGCTCTGAAAATATCAATTCTTTTTCATGTAGCTCTTGAAAAGTTCTTTTCATGAAGTTTAAATCAGCTAGCATGTCTCTACCTTTCAGAAGACGTGCTCTAAACAGTTTACGTGTAAGATGTATATGTGCACCTATACTGTCACAAACATAAATCCTCTTCAAATTCTGCCAACACTTTGCAGCAGACTCTTCTCCATGAATATGGACTAGCTGCTGGTCACTCAGTATTAGTCCAATTATACAAAGAGCTCGTTCATTGTTCTTTTTAAAGTCAGCAATCTTCTTGGAATCATCCTCATTTTCTGGATCCCAAGCATTTACATCTGGTGGATTTTGAACTACATTCCACGTAGAAGTAGACTGCATTTCATAGACCAGGAAACATAGTTTGTTCCATCCAACTGGGTTATCAGTGATAGGCTTGTTGAAGTGTCTTGTGCCATCTTTACCAGGATAATAAACTACAATTAAACAGTAAACAGTTGTCTGTATACAGTACTGTGCATTCACACTAACTCTCAGTTTTCTGAGCCTGGTATGCTCTGGGCCCATAACCAGTGTTGAGGTAATTGCCCGTTAGGAGAATGAGCTAATATAGGGAGATGTATAGAGAGTAGGGTTGGAATAATACACACACAGTACACAGATACACCATACAGTTAATGAAGGTTTTTACTTCCAGAAAGGTTCAAGCAAAGTCCAAAATAAGCAGTCCAAAAGTCATTCATGGGTTAATCAGTCAGTTTTTCAATCCAGGGATATTCCAGTAACAAAATCCAGTGTGAAAAGCAGTTAAGTATCAGACTTACATTAAATCCAGTAATATCAGCCAGTTAGGAAAAATGGAGCAATAGCAACACTTTCCAACAGAAGGAAACAAAGATACACTCTCTTCTCTTCTGAGACTCAGATGAATACTATCCAGGTTTCTGGCTCCATCTTAAGGCTGTTTGAGAAACCACATCCAATTGCATGCACTTGCATTCCCTTAAAGAAACAGCATTAAAATGTTTATTCTGGTTTATATATTTCTAACCCAAATACCTGTTAGGTGTTTCATATTCCTAACAGTATGCATCCAGTGGGCATAAGGCAACTGCCAGCTTTACAAATAGATCAGATGCCATGTAAGTCTAAACCAATGCCATAAAAATCTAAAACTATTCTTACTAGAACAACTACTGTAACAAAATCTTGTAAATCTAAATGTGATTTCCTCCTTCCTCCCTTTATCTTTCTGTGTACTCAAAGTGTACTCAAAGTACATTGAAATATTTGAGAAATTATTTCCATACTTGGAAGATAACTTCGCTCTGATTTATCATTTAATTTGGGAACTACCTTTGAGGAGACTTTGGAAGCTGCTCTCAAGAAATCACCATATCTTTATATTTTCCTAAGTTTTGCAGTTCATCTTTTCTTCACATCTTTTTTTTATTGGATGATGAAGATAATAGAAATATCTAGCCTATATTTTTTTATTGCAAGCCTTCTTATTAAGTCTGACAATATATTATGGTAGCTTGATGTGTTCCAAACAGATTATAAATGTTACAAATTGTTTCAGGCTTTACCTGAAATTCATCAGTTAACTCTAAAATATGAACAAACAGTGTGTAAACAAACAGATAAAAATAAGAAAGCAGTGCAGAACAAAGAAATTATAATAAACATGAAAGCACAGCATGAAGTACTTTGAAGACTGGTAGCATTATACCAATGCTCTGCAGTTTTTTAGACTTCTGGTTCCAACACAGAAGTTTAATCTTTTATTAATGTATATATTGCAGGAATGTTGTTGATGACCTTTGAAACATTATAGATTTAGACATAGGCTAATTTAGGCATTATATTTTTCCATATGAGCTTACCTGCACTTTGAGACATAATGGAAAGCCCCTTTTATATGGTGCAGATTTTATTGATGTGAAGAAGAAAGGGTTTTCTTAATTATCCCAAAGGTGCTTTTCCAAAAGGCAACTCAAATTTATTTTTCCTTGAAGAATTGAAGAAGCTTCTTAGATGAGAAGCAAAACATCTTCAATGAAAAATCTAGTTGCTTTTTTAAAAAGTGCCTTGACCTGGATAACTAAAAATATCCATAGGCATTTAATCTTCATAGTTGTTACACATAATTGTGGAATTTCCTGCCTTAGGAAGCCAAATGAAGATCTGATTGGAGAAGATATTTTTTTCCCACAGGAAATATATTTTTATTTATTTATTTATTTGATTTGTCAATGGCTTACAAGATAATAGGTATAAGGATAAACATAGTTATGAATACATGAAATTGATACATATAAGAAAAATAAAAAGAAACAATAGGACAGGGACGGTAGGCACGTTGGTGTACTTATGCATGCTCCATTTATTATATTTGTTACATTTATTTACATTATTTATTATTTATTTATTTACATTTATTGTAGTTTATTTAGACTACTGTATATGCCTGCTTAATGTTATGAAAATGTGTGTGTATGTGTGTATGTGTGCATGTGTGTTAATGATGAAGTTTATCTGGTGAGAATTCTGGGCATTGTTAGTTGTCTTGAATGTTACATCAAAAACAGAACAATATGATAGAAATGAACATATAAACAATGTGTGCACATAATATAAGCTTCCCAGTACTTCAGCTCCTAGTTCAGTGCAATACTGCACAATTAACATTGGGTGGCATTTTTAAAAGATGGCCATCTTACAGATTTTTAATACAGTTTGACTGTTACTTGTGGCTCACATGAAGTACCAGTCAAGCTGGAATTTCCCACAACTAAGAGGAAAACAATGACCAATTGCTATTGAGTTATATTGTATGTGTTCTTTATTCTTTCACTTGAAAGCTGAAATTAAGTGATGGACACATTTGCTGTTGAATTGAATTGAAACAAGTTTTAACTTATACCTATTATCTTGTAAGCAATTGAGAAAAATAAATAAATAAAATAAAATAAATAAGTTGGGTCATAGACTATTTCATCAACAGTTTTGTTTCCTTTTTTTGTTTTTGTATTCCTGTCCTCTTGTTCAAATGGTTTGAATTCTCCATGAATCATTGCTAGGAGAGATACTAGGTATGCAAGTGTATTGAACAATTTCATTTTTAAAGAGCAATAAGAATTAGGTTAATTTCCGATAGTTGCCAACATTCAATTAACACTTACTTATTAGCTTTGGTTTCTTTCTTGTCTTTACTTTAAAAATTAAAAAACACTTTTTTGGCATTCTAATGATGCAACTAACATTTGGATTTTTTTTTATTTTTATCATGTCTTTATTGATTTTATTGATAACTCAAGGCAGTGAGCACACTTAATACTCCTTTCAGTAGCCCTATGAAAGTGGATTGGCTTAGGGTAGTCTTAAACTGGGAGATATCCTGTATAAATATGGGCCATGAAAGTAAAACAATTCATACTTTTATTTTTAAAACAGGACTCAAACAAATTAGATAATGCATCCTCAATATTTCATTCTTGCATTGTTTTAAATAGATTGATTAGAAGATTATGTGATAAATTATTAGCTGAAAATATTCTGTGGTGGTTATGACACAACTGATTAGATTTTAATACATAGATTTGAGGTAATATATCATTATGGATGGCCTAGTGGTAAAGACAGTCATGTCCCACTTGGAAGATTGAGACTTCAATCCTATATAGCAGTAGATGTTTCTCTCTTGGTTCAAAAGGAACAAATATCTACTGTGAACTCCACATGGTGTCAGAAAGGGCACCTGATCAATAAATGCTCAGTTTCATCCAGTTGCCCAGACTTTACCCAAATTAAGGGATTACAAGGTTGTAGAATTTTACAGCATTATGTAATTTGTGTCAGTTTTGTCTCACAATTCCCCCCCCCCACACACACACACCAGGTGTTTATAGTCAAATGAGTTTGTTCACTTCTTCTCAACCATTGGTTTTGTGAAAAGGCATGAAATATAGAATGTACCTGATTCACATTTGTTTTTTTTCAGCAGATTAGAAATGATGGATTTAATGAGGCTCTCACAGGCTGCAGTTCAAACTGTAACAACTTCCTTTTTTAATGGATATCATCAACATAATTATTTCACAGCTTTGTTACCATAATTAAGTAATTCCAGGGGGCCTCTATTGGGAAAATAATTGCAGTAATAAAATTGCTTTGATTTGTTTTTTGTTTTTCAAAGATATGTTCTATATAGAAGCCTGCTTTCCTTCCTTCCTTCCTTCCTTCCTTCCTTCCTTCCTTCCTTCCTTC
>BLBF01000041.1:11286524-11299789 GCA_015471245.1 Laticauda colubrina | reverse complement strand
TTCCTTCCTTCCTTCCTTCCTTCCTTCCTTCCTTCCTTCCTTCCTTCTTTTCTTCCTCATAGCAATACATAATTACTCATAGTACATTTGGCTGTTCAAGTTAAATGTGACAACAAAATATCAAAAACATGTTGCTATTTGAACTGATGTATAAGACATTTGACCCAATATTTCTTTTAGGAAGGAATCTTTATTCCTCTCACACATTTTATAGATAGAGCTGTACTTAGAGAAAGAAAATTTACTTAGAATTTTATGTATTCAATGTTATTTAAGTTTAGTTCTCAGGTTGCTAACTCTTTTAGAAGTTATTAGTACAATGCTGAATCTTGCCACCAGTTTTGAAAACATTTTGATCCCTGCAAAAGAAGTATTTTGTTTTTCTGCTTCTATTTAAGAACATGGAAGAATATAGTTGAAAATTAATGGGTAGTGGAGGGTGAGGGAGAAATAGAATTTTTGCATTTTATTAAGTACATGAGGGAGGTGAGGGGTTCTCTTTTATTTAAAAGTACTTCTTTTAAACAAATAAGCCTACCATATGAGGCTGTCCAGAAAGATCAACCCAAGAGTTCTGCAGAGAAGGCAAGCTCACATATATCTTTCTGATTGACTTAAAGGATAGACTACAAAATTATCTTACCAGATTTGTAGATTACACAAAGCTGGGTGGGTTGGCTTATACATGAAAAGATAAAATCAGAATTCAGAATAATCCAAAAAGCCATTAGGATGATGTTTAATTGTGACAAGCATAAAATCCAGCAATTTCAAAAAGAAAAATCAAAGAAACAGATTCAGAAATAGATCAGGTTAAAGAGAACAAACTTGGGTACTAGCAAAGAGCAACTTGAGTAAATAATGGATTCAGTTAAAAACAATGTTGGGCCACATTGACAGAACTGCTTTGTATATCAATGGTTGTATGATCTATGTATATTACCTATGCTAAATAAATAAATAAATCTGCTTTCTGGTTATGGGAAATAATATATATCGGTATTGCTAACTGATGGCCAGCTGAGACCAAATACCAGTTGTTCTTTAGGATTCGAAGAAAATACTCTCAAACCACAGTGAAATGCCAGAAAGGATTATATTGAAAACCTATTAAGAGAATTAACAGAGAAAGATATATCAATTCATATCCATTCAATTTTCCAAGAATGACAGTCGAGGAATTCCCTAGATCCAGTAGTTGCATATCACTGGCTTTAACTGAAGTTGAAATTGTACTACCTTTTTATACTAGAAAGAACCAGGGAGCATTAAAAAAAAGCAACTGAAGATGGCTTGGCAATACATGTTTTCAGGAACTTGATCATAACTTTAGGCAGTGAAATCTGTCTAGCACATTTATAGGAAAGGCAGGTCTCTGGCAGATAGTACCCAGAATATCTGATGATATATCTTGTCAATAACTTGGAAATCCTGATAAGCAATCTTTTTGGTGGTCTATAACCACATAAAAGTTGATTGATTGATAAGTGATCTTTATCAAGCATAAACTTGCAATAAATCATAAATATAAGTAAATATGGCCAGCAGTGTGATGCAGTTGCCAGAAAGCCAACATATTTCTAGGCTGCATTAACAGGATAATTTGAAGTGTTAATGCCACTTTATAATGGTATTGGAATACTACATCCAGTTTTGGTTGACACAATGTAAAAAAGATGTTGAGACTGTAGAAAGTGCAGAGAAGAACAACAAAGATGATTAGGGGATTGGAGGCTAAAACATATAAAACGTTTACTGGAATTGGGTATGTCTAGTTTAATGAAAAGAAGAACTGAGGTGACATGATAGCAGTGTTCCAATATTTCAGGGGCTACCACAAAGAAGAGGGAGTCAAGCTATTCTCCAAAGCACCTGAAGACAGGACAAGAAGCAATGGTGGAAACTAATCAAGGAAAGAAACAACCTAGAACTAACAAAAAATGTCCTAACAGTTAGAACAATTAATTAGTGGAACAATTTGCCCCCAGAAGTTGTAAATTCTCCAACACTGGAAATTTTTAAGAAGAGATTGGACAACCATTTTTCTGGAATGGTATAAGGTTTCCTACCTGAGCAAGGGGTTGGACTAGAAGACGTCCAAGATCCCCTCCAACTCTGTTATTCTGTTCTGTTCTGATCTTTATACTGTCTGAATCTCCTGTTTTTCCTAGCCCTTGACAGTAATCTGGCCAATTGTCCATTAATGGAAATGTGGGAAAGTTAAGAGAGGTATGCAATGTGGGCTGGACTTTGATCACTTGCGGATGTGAAAGGACTAAGTACTTATGACATTTTTGATCGTTCCCTCAGGTTTAGCATGGTCATCTCCTACCAGTGGTGGGCTGCTGCCAGTTTAGACCAGCTCACCTATATTGGTAGTTACAACCATTGCCCATCTGCCCCGTGCTATCCTGTCCTATATCTCTGGCTCACTGGTTCCACCCATGCAGCCCAACTGCTTTCCATGCCTCGCCCATTCTACTCACCATAGCTGCCATGCACAAGAAAACTCTTTTTATTTTTTTGCAGAAAGTCCCTGCTTTTTGCAGCCACAGACAATGTAATGTGTGTGTGTACACCCACACTCACATTTTTTGGTGAACTAGTTGTTATAGTATGTTCAGCCCACGTCTATCTCTATATCCTTTGCTAAGAATATTTGTGAGGCAGTTATTGTTCTACCCCCTCATCACACTTAGCAAATTTTAGATTAGGAAGTTGGTGTTGTCTCCTTTATCTTTTATTATTTCCAAAGGGAATACAGATAAGCAAAAAAGATCAAATAACACTACAACGATAGAATCTACAAAGCTTGCCAAGTAAATTCTAAGCACTTATGTGTAGGAATTTGTTATCAAAAACTTGCTAAATTATGCTGACAAAATAATCCATTCTACACAGATGTGCACAAGGAAAAAAGGAAGTTCGTATCACTTCCTCCCCAATCTTCTATGCTAATTAATACATCTTGTTTAGTACAAGTTAGTCAAGCTACATCTGAAGTAGAGATAACTGAACACCACTTCAAAGGGAGATGGAAAACCTAATATGGGTTCAGGTGGTAAAAAACTGGAAACCATCCATTTTGAAAAATAATTTAAACATTTACCAATTAAAGCCCATGTCACACTGGCCAACGGATGCAAAAAGGACACAGCGGACGAGCAAAATGTTCCATCCGTTGTTATCAGCTCTCAAAAGGGGCAAAAATTTGCATAACCGGAGCGGATAACATGGACGCGGGGAGGACGCAGGGCGGATGCAAAGCGAATGTGGAACAGAAGCCCAGCGGATGGAAGCGGATGAGAGCGGATGGCGTTAATTGCGCATGCGGGGGGGATGCATTGCGTAAGCCCCCCGGATATAAAGGGAAGCAGCTCGCACGTGGCCAGCATTCCGAGGAAAGACCTGCTGCTGGACACTTCGAGTTCCTTGCCTGCCCTGCCTGCATGCCTGCCTGCATGCCTGCCTGCCAGCCTTGCTGCCAGCCTGCCTTCCAGCCAGCCTTGGTGCCTTCCAGGCTGCCTGCCTTCCTGCCAAGCTTCCTGCCAGCCTACCTGCCAGGCTTCCTGCCAGGCTTCCTGCCAGGCTTCCTGCCAGGCTTCCTGCCAGGCTTCCTGCCAGGCTTCCTGCCAGCCTACCTGCCAGCCTTCCTGCCAGCCTTGGTGCCTGCCTGCCAGCCTTTGTGCCTGACTTCCTGCCAGCCTTCCTGCCTGGCTTCCTGACAGCCTTGGTGCCTGCCAGCCTCCCTGCCAGCCAGCAACCCCACAACCATGGGGAGGAAGCGAAAGCCTCAGCAGCCTGCCGCCATCCCTGGCAAGAGGGACAGGGCCAACCTCCCGTCCCCTGCCCCTGACTCTGCTTCTGCTGGGGCTTCTGCTGAAGCTGCCCCTGGCGGTGGTGCTTCTTCTGGTGCTTACTCTGTTGAAGCTGCTCCTGGTCCTGCTCCTCCTGCTCATGCTCCTGGACTTGCTCATCCTGCTTGTGCTCCTGGTCTTGCTCATCCTGCTCGTCCTGCTCGTGTTCCTGGACTTGCTGGCCCTTCTGGTGCTTACTCTACTGCTGCTGATCCTGGTCCTGCTGGTCCTGCTGCTGCTGATCTTGCTGGTGCTGCCACTGCTGCTGCTGATGATGATGATGATCCTGCTGCTGCTGCTTCTGCTGCTGCTGCTGATGATGATGATTATGATCCTGCTGGTGATGATGATGATGATGATGATCCTGCTGGTGCTGCTGCTGCTGGTGGTGGTGTGGAGGAGCAGCCCCTACTACCTGGGAGCCCCTCTGATGAGGGCCCATCTGGTCCTGCCAAAGGGAGGAATTAAATCCATGCAAGAAGTTTTGAGCTGCACAAAACCTTTTGAGCAGATGAACTTTCCGCCACATATGATGTACATCTGCGGCATACACGGGCAACAAACGTTCTATGTCCGTTATCATCCGTTAAATGTCTGCTGTATCCTCTCAGCATCCTCTGGCCATCCTCGCAACTCACATCTGCTGCAGCTGAAAACAGAAAAAGGGAGGAAACGAAAGGTAGCACGGAAATAGAAAGGATGTAAGAGGATGCATCTCGTATATAAAGCATTAAAACAGACAAAATGTTTGTATCTGGGATGTAACTCGGATATTTAGGATGTCTGCAGTATGTCTAGAGTATGTGGAAGGACACCTAGAGAACAACCGATATTTCCTATAAAAAGGGGGAGGAAATCACCTGGATCTCACTATCAGTCCAGCAGCCATGGTGTACAGACCTCTTCACCCTTGCTCTTGCTCTTCCACATCATCCATTGTTCTCCACCATGGATCATGACACAGTCCATATGGTAGCTGCCATCATTCATCACCAGAAGCAACCCCTGTTCAGACTGTTTCACCTTTTATACACAAGGAGAAGAAGGAGATGTCCAAGAGCTGTGTGGGTCTGAGGATGGATCGGGAGAAGAATGGAGTTTGGACTGTATGACCAATTGATGGTGTAGCTGAGGAATGAAGACCCTTGTGCATTCCATCACTTCATGAGGATGCCACCAGTCATGTTTGATGAACTTGTACAGTTTCTGAGACCCAGGTTGACCAAGCCGAGCACCAACTTCCAACCCAGCCTGGACCCTGGAAGTTGGCACTGACTCTGCACCACCTGGCCTCTGGAACTACATACAAAAACATGCAGTATGTGTGGAGGGTGCCACAAAACACCATCAGCAAAGTGGTCAGAGAAGTGGTGCAGGCCATCATCGAAGAATACGTGGAGGAGCTCCTCAAGTGTCCCACCACTGAACAAGGCTGGAGGAAACTTGCAGAGCAGTGGTATCAGAGGTGGAACTTTCCCCACACCGTTGGAGCCATAGATGGGAAGCACGTGGCCTGCAAAGCTCCAGCCAACTCAGGGTCCACTTATTTCAAGTACAAGGGCTTCTTCAGTATCATCCTCTTTGCCATGGTTGATGCCGACTACAAGTTCATCTAAATCGATGCTTAAGGCAATGGGCCAGCTTCAGATGCCCAGTATACAACGCCAGTGACCTCAAGGATGGGCTGGAACGCAACGTCATCATGGGTTTTCCAGCTCCAGAACCCCTACCCAATGACACACAAGATGTGCCCTACTTCATCGTTGGTGATGACGCCTTCTCCCTCAGAACCTACCTCATGAAGCCCTACACTTCAAGATACCTCATCCGTGAAGAGGGGATCTTCAACTACAGGCTGTCCAGGGCAAGACGGGTAGTGGAGAACACCTTTGGCATCCTGGCCAACAGGTTCCAGATACTTGTCACCACCATGCAGCATCACCCAGAGACTGTGAGGAGCATCATGGAAGCTTGCTGCATCCTGCACAATCTCATGTGCACCCGCTACCCAGTGTTGCAGAACAGACTTGTGGACCACCAACAAGGGAATGGGGACATGGAGCCTGGTGAATGGAGGCAAGGACAAAACCTGATAGACACTGTGGATGTACAAGGCCCCAACAGAGCTTCAGGTGAAGGGAAGAAGCAGCACAACCTCCTGAGACACTGGTACAACTCCACAGCTGGAGCGGCAAGACAGGATGATAGATGATTAATGGATGCTTCCTTGAGGCTGTCGCATAACACTGATGAGATTGTGCCATTGGTGTTGAGTGGTCCTACAATGACTAGGGCATTAATAAAGAGCTTAGTTTATTTTGAAATGTGTTGATCAATGAATAAATTGTTATTGACAAAAAAGGTCCATATGTGTGGCAGCTGGGAGGGTGGACCATAAAGTCCCACTATGCTTTCACTGGAATTTATCTATCCCACAACTATCCTTATCTATCCCACAACTATCCTTATCTATCCCACAACTATCCTTATCTATCCCACAGCTATCCTTATCTATCCCACAAGCATGCAAAGACTTAACCATTTGTTCAAGGTTTTCACCAACACTTTATTAAGTAAAAATAAATGAACCAAGTGTCTCAAGCAAAGATAACCTTTATTAACTTTCTTAAGGCTAGGTCACATCAGCCGACGGATGCAAAACGTATGTAAAAAGGAGACAGCAAATGAGCAAATTTTCCATACGTTGTTATCTGCTCTCAAAAGTGGCCCAAATTTGCATAAACAGAGCGGACAACAATGGAAAGGAATGGACGTAGGGAGGATGTAGCAAGGATGTTAAGCAGATGCTCAATGGAAGCCTAGCGGATGGAAGTGGATGGAAGCGGATGACACATCCGCAGGGCTTCCGGGGGAGAACAGTGAAGCGGACGTGCAGCGTAAGAAGTGGATGCAGAGCAGATGCTGAGCGGATACAGCGGATGCATCACGGATGCCTAGCAGATGCAAAGAGTTCACTGCGCATGCGGGGCGGATGCATTGCGTCAGTCCCGCAGATATAAAGGGAAGCAGCTCACAAGCAGGTCACCATTCAGAGGAAAGACTTGCTGCCAGACACATCTTCAGCCAACAACCATGGGGAAGAAGAGGAAGCCTCTGCCATCTGCTGCCAGCCCTAGCAAGAAGGACAGGACCACCATCCCACCCCCTGGCACTGACTCTGCTTCTGCTGGAGCTTCTGCTGCTGGTGCTGACTCTGCTGGTGCTGGTGCTTCTGCTGGTGATTCTCCTGGTGCTGGTGCTTCTGCTGGTGCTGACTCTGCTGGTGCTGCTCCTGGTGCTGGTGCTTCTGCTGGTGCTGGCTCTGCTGGTGCTGCTGTTGGTGCTGCTGGTGCTGCTCGTACTCCTGGTGCTGCTGCTGCTGGTAGTGGTGGTGTGGTGGACCAGCTCCTAGAACCTCAAAGCCCTGCTGATGAGGGCCCAGAAGGCCCTGCCAGAGGTTGGAAGAGACATTCGCGAGAAAAGGGGGAGAGGACACAGTACTCCATTGAAGAGGAACATGAGGAGTAGGTGCTCGAATGGTTGAGGGAGAACGAGTACCTCTGGAGGAAGGGACACAGGCTCTATCGAGACACCAAGTAGAAGCAGGCGGCTTGGAGAGAGAAGGCGGAGAGCCTGGGCTACACTTCAGATGTCCTCCTGGGGTGGTGGAAGCACATGAAAACCTGGTACGGGAAGCTGCACCTGAAAAAGTCTGGGCAGGCCATGGTCAAGCTCACCGACCGGGAGACCTATGTCATGGCAAAGTGCAGCTTCTTGGAGGGTGAGATCCGCCACCGAGTAGCAGCCCCTCTGTCAACCCTCTCTCTCAGGCAGCTCACAGTCAGCCAGTCCTCTTCTGGCCAAGAGTCAGCTCCTGTGTCCAGGCAGGTATCTTTGGAGCACCCCATGACAGAGACCCCCCCGACAGCTGCACTCCCCCTGCCGGAGCACATGGAGGACCCCCTGACGCAGTTGGAGCAAGAAGGAGGAAGAAGCGGCAGCCACCAGAGACCAACCTACCCCCACCCCCAGCTCCACCTCCACAGAAAGCAGGCAGAGAGGCAGACTGGAGGGACAGAACCACACTGTCCTTTTGGAGATCAGGGACACCATCAAGAGCAGCGTAGATCTCCTCTCTCAGCTGGTACACTTCGACATACCATCCTCTAACAGAAAGCCCTTCCTCACCTACGTGAACCAGACCCTTATGGAAATGCCCAAAGCCCAGTACCAGGTGATCAAGGAGAGGATCACAGGTCTTCTGCACCACCCTCCAGGCCCAGCTGAACCTGCTCTGACCCAGTCCAGGTCTGCTTCTCCACCCCAGGTGATGTCACAGCCCTTCCAAGGCTTTCAACAGCCCCTCACCTACCAAGGCTACAGCTACCAGGAGTTCCAGCAGCACAGGCAGCCCTTCCCAGTCCAGGCACAGGAACATCGCACACCACAGGTGCCACCGATGCCACCGATACCACCGATACCACCGATGCCACAGATGCCACAGATGCCACCGATGCCACAAATGCCACCGACGCCTCACCTCACTCACCTGCAGACCAGACAGCCCCATTACACTCCTCCTTCCTCCACCCCACAGCCAAGCACAGCCTCAGAACATCTGTCATCATCTTGGGACCGACATCCCATGTCATGGAGGAAGGGGCTCTCAACATCACGGGACTGAGCCAGCTCTCTGAGAGCTTCCTGCACACACCATCCCCTGTTATCCTCTTGGGGCCAGGCACCCCAATGGCACCTCAGGCCAGCACTCCAGCAGCAGCCACCTCCAAAGCACCTGGACCCTTTACCCCTGAGACCATTGGCATGCCTCAGAGTGATTGAGGAGAGTGCCAGAGACTGGGTTGCTACCTGTTGACTTTATCTTGGCTTGGGACACTTTTCTTGGTTCATTTTGCTTTTACAGTTTGTTATTGATAAAGGTTATCTTTGCTTTGCACACTTGGTTCAGTTCTTTTTGTAAATAAAGTCTTGGTGGAAACTTTTAGAAATGGTTTAAGCCTTTGCATGCTTGTGAGATGGGTAAGGATAGCTGTGGGATGGGTAAGGATAGCAGTGGGATGGGCAGGGATACCTGTGGGATGGATAATACTTGTGGGATGGGTAATAGCTGTGGGATGGGTAATAGCTGTGGGATAGATAAGCCTCCAGTGCAAGCGTAGTGGGACTGTATGGTCCACCCTGCCATGTGCCACACCTATGGCCCTTTATTATCAATAAATATTTAATCATTCATTTAATTTAAACATAAACACAACTCTTTATTAAATGCTCTGTTCATTGTAGGGCCACTCAACATACATGGCACAATCTCATCAGTGTGATGAGACAGGCATCAAGGAAGCATCCATCAACCATCTATCTTCCTGTATTGCCACTCCACTTCTCCAGCTGGGGAGTTGCACCAGTGTCTCAGTAGGTTGCACTGCTTCTTCCCTTCATGTGAAGCTCTGTTGGGGCCTGGCACATCCACAGTGTCTATCAGGTTTAGTCCTTGCCTCCATTCACCAGGCTCCATGTCCCCATTCCCTTGTTGGTGGTGCACAAGCCTGTTCTGCAACACTGGGTAGTGGGTGCGCATGAGATTGTGCAGGATGCAGCAAGCTTCCACGACGTTCCTCACGGTCTCTGGGGGATGCTGTATGGTGATGAGAAGTATCTGAAACCTGTTGGCCAGGATGCCAAAGGCGTTCTCCACCACCCACCTTGCCCTGGACAGCCTGTAGTTGAAGATCCTCTCTTCACGGGTGAGGTATCTAGAAGTGTGGGGCTTCATGAGGTAGGTTCTGAGGGAGAAGGCATCATCCCCCACGATGAAGTAGGGCACATCTTGTGTGTCGTTGGGCAGGGGGTCTGGATCTGGAAAGCCCATGATGAGGTTGGGTTCCAGCCCCTCCTTGAGGTCACTGGCATTGTATACCTGGGCATCTGAAGATGACCCGTTGCCTGAAGCATCGATGTACATGAACTTGTAGTCAGCATCGACTATGGCTGAAGAAGCCCTTGTAGTTGTGATAAGTGGACCCTGAGTTGGCTAGAGCTTTGCAGGCCACGTGTTTCCCATCTATGTCTCCAACGGTGTGAGGGAAGTTCCACTTCTGATACCACTGCTCTGCAACTTTCTTCCAACCTTCTTCAGTGGAGGAGTTCCTCCAGGTATTCTTCGATGATGGCCTGCACCACTTCTCTGACCACAATGCTGATGGTGTTGTGTGGCACCCTCCAGGCGTACTGCATGTTCCTGTAAGTGGTCCCGGAGGCCAGGTGGTACAGAGTCAGTGCCACCTTTAGTCCAGGGTCCAGGCTGGGCCGGAAGTTGGTGTTTACCTTGGTCAACCTGGGTCTCAGCCGCTCCACAACTTCGTCAAACTTGGCTGGTGGCATCCTTATGAAGTGCTGGAATGCACGAGTGTCTTCGTTCCTCAGCTCCACCATCAGCTTGTCATACAGTCCGTACTCGGCTCTTCTCGCGATCCATCTTCGGACCCACACACTTCTTGGACGCCTCCTTTTCCTTATGTAGAACAGATGAAAGAGCCTGTAGAGGGCTTCGCACTGTTGTAGAATGAAGGCGGCTACCAAAAGGAGTGTGCGACGATCCATGGTGGAGATGACTGGATGCTTTGGAAGAGCAAGAACAAGAGCAAGGCTGAAGAGGTCTGCACACCAGGGCTGCTGGACTGAAAGTGAGATCCAGGTGATTTCCTCCCCCTTTTTATAGGAAATATTGGTTTTCTGCGAGGTGTCTCTAGACATCCTCCAGACATCCTAAATATCTGAGATACGTCCCCTATACGAACGTTTTTTCTGTTTTAATGCTTTATATGCGAGCTGCATCCGCTTACATCCTTTCTATGTCCGTGCTACTAACCGCTGCGCAGACATTCCGCGTCCGTTTCGCTTCTTCCCTCTTTCCATTTTCCACTGGAGTGGATGCGAGTTGTGTGGATATGCAGCAGATGCTGAGTGGATACAGAGGATGTTTAATGGATATAGAACGTTTGTTCCCCGTATGTGTCGCAGATGTAGAATAGATCCTGCGGAAAGTTCATCCACTCAAAAAGTTTTGTGCAGCTCAAAACTTTTTGAGTGGATGAAATCTCAGTAGACAGATGCTGGACGGATAGAACGTATGAATCACACACGCAATGAGTACAGAACGGATGCATCGCGTTAACCAACGGATGGCAAGCATTTTTCTCCATTTCACATCCTCTTTCCATCCATTGGTGCAGTGTGACATGGGCTTTAGGTACACTGTATGACTTCATTAAAAAAGCAAAATCAACCAATTAAAGTGTCTTTAAGCAAAGATAAAGTGAACAAGTAACAACTCAGTCTCTGGCACTATTCTCAGTCACTCTAGTCATATCCATAGTCTCAGCTGTTAAGCGGGCAGGGACTGTGGAGGTGGCTGTGGCTTGAGTGCTGGTCTGAGGCACCATTGGGGTGCTTGGCCCCGAGAGTACAACAGGGGATGGTGTGTTCAGGAAGCTCTCAGAGAGCTGATTCAGTCCCGTGAGGTTGAGAGGCCCTTCATCAAGTACCTGGGATGTCAGGCACAAGACTGATGACAGATTGTCCGTTGAGTGGCTTGGCTGTGGGGTGGAGGAAGGAGGAGTGTATTGGGGCTGTCTGGTCTGCAGCTGGGTGAGGACTGGACTCTGTGGCATGCGATGAACCTGGGCCTGGACTGGGAAGTTCTGCTTCTGCTGTGGGAAGTCCTGGTAGTCGTAGCCTTGGTAGGTGAGGGGCTGTTGAAAGCCGTGGAAGGGCTGTGACATATCCCTGAGAGTGTGGCTCATGTAGGTGATGAAAGTTTTGCAGCTGGAGGATCCTCTGTCTAAGTGGACCAGCTGAGAGAGAAGTTCTGTGCTTGTCTTCATCGTGTTCCTGATCTCCAACAGGACAGTGTGGCTCTGGCCCTCCAGTCTGCCTCTCTGCCTGCATCCTGTGGTGCTGGGGGTGGGGGTGGGGGTGAGTTGGTCTCTGATGGCTGCCGGTTCTTCCTCCATTTGTGACAGGGGATCCTCCAAGTCTGCCGGCATGGGGAGTACAGCTGTCGGGGGGGGTCTCTGCCATGGGGACCTCTGAAGACACCTGCCTGGACTGGGTACCTGGGATGTCAGGCACAAGACTGATGACAGATTGTCCATTGATGGGCTTGGCTGTGGGGTGGAGGAAGGAGGAGTGTAGTGGGGCTGTCTGGTCTGCAGATGGGAGTGGTGTAGCGTCTGTGGCCTGCAATGAACTTGGGCCTGGACTGGGGTGGGCTGTTTCTGCTGTGGGAAGTCCTGGTAGTCGTAGCCTTGGAAGGTGAGGGGCTGTTGAAAGCCCTGGAAAGGCAGTGACATCACCTGGGGTGGAGGAGCAGACCTGGACTTGGTCGGAGCAGGTTCAGCTGGCCCTTGAGGGTTGTGTTATTTTTTGCTTCATCACCTGGTATTGGGCCTCGGGCAGGTCCATGAGGGTCTGGCTCACATAGGTGATGAAGGGCTTCCGGTCCAAGGATGGTATGTCACTGTGGACCAGCTGAGAGAGAAGTTCTGTGCTGCTCTTGATTGTGTCCCTGATCTCCAACAGGACAGTGTGGCTCTGGCCTCCAGTCTGCTTCTCTGCCTGCATCCTGTGGAGCTGGGTGTGGGTGTGGGTTGGTCTCTGGTGGCTGCCGCTTCTTGCTCCATTTGTGACAGGGAATCCTCCAAGTCTTCTGGCATGGGTGTGCAGCTGTTGGGGGGGGGGTTCTCTGCCATGGGGCCCTCCGAAGACACCTGACTGGACAAAGCAGCTGTCTCCTGGCTGGAAGAGGAGTGGCTGTCTGTGGGCTGTCTGAGGGAGTGGGGTGTCAGAGGGGATGCTCCTCGGTGGCAGACCTCACCCTCCAGGAATCTGCACTTGGCCATGACGTACATCTCCCGGTCAGTGAGCTTGACAGCGGCCTGCCCGGATTTCTTGAGGTGTAGCTTGCCATACCAGGTGTGCATGTGCTTCCACCATCCCAAGAGTACATCTGCAATGTTGCCCAGGCTCTCTGCCTTGTCTCTCCAAGCTTCCTGTTTCTTCTTGGTGTTGTGATAGAGTCTGTGGCCCTTTCTCCACAGATACTCATTCTCCCTCAACCATTGCAGCACCTCCTCCTCATGGTCCTTGGAAATGGTGTACTGTTTCCTCTCTCCCTTCTCCTTCCCTTGCCTCTTCCTCCCTCTGGCTGGGGCCTCAGCAGGGCCTTCAGGGGCTTGAGCAGCAAGGCCTTCAGCAGCAGGGCTTTGAGGGCCTTGGGGCTGGTCCACCACAGCAGCAGTAGCAGTAGCAGTAGCAGTAGCAGTAGCAGTAGCAGTAGCAGTAGCAGTAGCAGTAGCAGTAGCAGTAGCAGTAGCAGTAGCAGTAGCA
>BLBF01000041.1:11196014-11277739 GCA_015471245.1 Laticauda colubrina | reverse complement strand
TATGTATGTATGTATGTATGTATGTATGTATATATGTATATATATATATATATATATGATTTGTCAATCGCTTACAGGATAATAAGCATAAGTATAAACATGAATAAGAATACAGAAAATAGGTACAATTAAATGGGGATATTAGGACAGGGACGGGAGGCACGATGGTGCACTTATACAAACCCTTACAGACCTCTTAGGAATGGGGTGAGGTCAATCGTGGATAGTTTGAGGTTAAAGGAGAGTGGGGGGGGGTTGAGAATGTAACTACAGAGTCTGATAGTGCATTCCAGGCATTGACCACTCTGTTGATGAAATTGTTCTTTCTGCAATCAAGTTTGGAGTGGTTAACATTGAGTTTGTTTCTGTTATGTCCTCTTGTATTGTTGTGGTTGAAGCTGAAGTAAATATGAATGTTCTTAAATATGTTAAATATGAAGTAAAAGTGAATGTTCTTGAGGTTACAGAGGGCATACGAACAGTGGTTTCTTGATTTGGATTTTGACTCACTATGAAGAGGTTTCTCATGAACACCATCATCATGCTGCAAAGTGTGTCACCAAGGTAGTGGCAACGAATGGAAGAAGGGGAAATATAATAGTCCTCTACATGAAAGCCATTTTGGAGTTGGAAAAAAAAGCTACTAGGTTCAATAAATTTTGGAAGTTGACCAGCATTAGTCATTCTAATCATAGCATGTCGAAGGGAAGAAAGATTATTGGCATTTAAAAGATAATGAGAGGATTTTAGTTTTACCATTCAGTCCATAATGATGCTCTTCCACATTGACACTTCCATTCCAAGTATTTTCTGAGCTGTTTGGTAGTTCATCTTGTGACTGAATCATTTTATAAAGACCTTTTGATTCCTCTTATATTTCTATGTCTGTTTCTATCCATTCCAGTTTTTCATTCCTCTTTTATTCCCTCTGGGAGGGGCCATTCACCATCCACCTGTGGCTTTCCTCCCAAGTCAACCCTTGTTTTTTTGCTGTTCCCTTCTTCTGGCAGCTCTGCACAAACACACACTGGGATCAGGCTCACAGGTTCTTCTACCTCACTGATGTCCAGTTCCAAAGCCAGCTGATAAGTGTCAGTCACCCTGGCCCCAACTTTGCCTCTGATGCAGAGCGCTCGTCAGAGCCTTTCTCAGATTCCAGGATTGCCTGAATCTGCTGGAAGCTCTGCTGGCGGACCACAACAGTGTTTGTCTGCAGATTTTATCCATTTTTCTATATATTTTTCCATTTTAACATATTTGCTTCTTCTTTGTTATGTTAAAAAAAATAAATGTGAACTGTCCCACAAATCATACTAGATGAGATCAGCTTATTTTTAGACTCCAGATTCTGAATTAGACTATGTCATCTCTGCACACTACTGTTGTATTGCTCTCATTATGATTTTGTTTTTTCCTCAACAAGCATTTGGAAATGGAGAAATGAATCTTTCCAAGCTTTATTCTATATGCGTTCACTAAGAAATCTGGCTCAATTCTGTTTTCCTATGTATAGAAATGAGACTTAAGTAGCATACATTTTCTCAAAATAGATATTTTGAATGCCTTTTCCCAAAATATGCATTTTCATTTGCAAGTTTACAGATTTTTTTCCTTTAGCTAAGAATTCATATAATTAAGACAAAACTGTTATTCTGGAATTAAATTTATTCGAATTCAGATTTTTGTCACACGAAGCAGAAGTTAGATTGGTTCACATAAAAATGGAAATTGAGTGATATTTTGTTTTGTTTTGTAATTGTTTCTGACAGCATGTTGTTATTTGTTTTCAGATATCATTTTACCCAGTTTCCATTTATTTTCTGGTTTATAATTGGCTAGCTGTGGGAGAGAAAAGTGGAAGAGAAATGTCAATAAAATAGTTCTGTTTAGGCATATATTGATGCTTATGTTTTTAGTTTCATATTGGCTTTATTTTGCAAGTAAATTAATGTGCATTGCTCTTATCTAAAATCCCTATTGTTCCTCCACAGAGCTAAATTGCTGCTTGCCTTTTTTTCTTCTGTTTATTTCCTTTTTTCTGGGTTTACATAGATTGGAATATTTTAGATGCTCAGTTTTATAGTTTATTGGTCCTACTAAAAAATATCTGAATGGGATGCTGGGTTCATTGTGAATATTGAGCCCTTTTTATTTTATATGGTTAAGAGCAAAAATTATTTAATTGCCTGAACAATGAACTTGTGTCATGTAATACGGAAATATGGCCAGATCTAATCTGATGATCCTGGCATTATATTTCCTGCAATTTGTCAGCAGCTGCTTTTTGCAAAGAGAATTTTGAAGAAAAGGCTCTCTACAACAATCTCTTATGATGGATGAGGTACAAGTAGCCATTTTAAATCTTTTTCCTTGAAAGGTTAAAGATTTTGTTGTAGAGAAAATTAGAATTATGTATTGGAAAGAAATGGGGGAAACAGCTAGTGATGGAAAGGAGCATGTTCAGCCATAAGAAGCTATGAACGATTGTTAAAGGCCCGGTCCCACTGCACTTACGGATGCAAAGAGGATGTAAAACGTTTAAAAAAGCTTGCCATCCATTGGAAAATGTGATGCATCCATTGTGTACTCACTGCATAGGTGTTTTATATGCTTTATTCATCGAGCATCTGTCCACTGTGATTTCATCTGTGTAAGAAGTTTTGAGCTGCACAAAACTTTGTGAACGGATGAACTTTCCGCCGCGTACGATGTACATCCGCGACATATATGGGCAACAAACGTTCTATGTCCGTTATCATCCATTAAATGTCTGCTGTATCCTCTCTGCATCCTCTGGCCATCCCCTCAACTCACATCTACTGCAGCTAAAAACAGAAAGAGGGAGGAAACAAAAGGTACACGGAACATCTACACAGCGTTAGTAGCACAGAAATAGAAAGGATGTAAGCATATGCATCTCGTATATAAGGTATTCAAAACGGACAAAACGATTGTATTTGGGATGTGTCTCATGTATTTAGGATGTCTGCAGTATGTCTAGAGTATGTAGAAGGCCCCATAGCAGACAACCGACATTTTCTTTTAAAAGGGGGAGAAAATCATCTGGATCACTGGGATGGTGGGCCATACAGTCCCACTATGGTTGCACTGGAGGTTTATCTATCCCACAATTATCCTTATATATCCCACAAGCATGCAAAGGCTTAACCATTTTTTAAAAGTTTTCACCAACACTTTATTAAGTAAAAAAGATGAACCAAGTGTCTTAAGCAAAGATAACCTTTATTAACTTTCTTAGGTAAACTTTATGACTTTTTTAAATAAGCAAAATGAACCAAGTAAACTGTATTAAGTGTCTTAAGCAAAGACTTAACCTTCATTAACTTTCTTAGGTAAACTTTATGACTGTATTAAATAAGCAAAATGAACCAAGTAAAGTGTCTTTAGCAAATATAAACTTAACAAGTAAACAACTCAGTCTCTGACACTATTCTCAGTCACTCTGAGTCATGTCCATGGTCTCAGCTGTTAAGTGGGCAGGGACTGTGGAGGTGGCTGTGGCTTGAGTGCTGGTCTGAGGCACCATTGGGGTGTTTGGCTCTGAGGGTGCAACAGATGGTGGTGTGTTCAGGAAGCTGTCCAAGAGCTGACTCAGTCCCATGAAGTTGAGAGGCCCTTCATCAAGGACTTGAGATGTCAGGCACAAGACTGATGACAGATTGTCCATTGACGGGCTTGGCTGTCAGGCGGAGGAAGGAGGAGTGTAGTGGGGCTGTCTGGTCTGCAGCTGGGTGAGGAGTGGCATCTGTGGTGTGCGATGAACCTGGGCCTGGACTGGGAAGTTCTGCTTCTGATGTGGGAAGTCCTGGTAGTTTTAGCCTTGGTAGGTGAGGGGCTGTTGAAAGCCGTGGAAGGGCTGTGACATCGCCTGGGGTGGAGGAGCAGACCTGGACTGGGTAGGAGCAGCTTCAGCTGGACCTTGAGGGTTGTGCAGAAGTGCTGTGATCTTCTGCTTCATCACCTGGTACTGGGCTTCGGGCAGGTCCCTCAGGATCTGGCTCACATAGGTGATGAATGTGTTCTGGCTTGAGGATCCTCTGTCCAAGTGGACCAGCTGAGAGAGAAGTTCTGTGCTGGTCTTCATTGTGTCCCTGATCTCCAACAGCACACTGTGGTCCTGGCCCTCCAGTCTGCCTCTCTGCCTGCATCCTGTGGAGCTGGGGGTGGTGGTGGGTTGGCCTCTGGTAGCTGCTTCTTCTTCCCCCATTTGTGACAGCAGGGCATCATCCTCCATGGGATCCTCCAAGTCTGCCGGCATGGGGAGTGCAGCTGTCGGGGGAGGGGGGCTCTGCTGTCAGGACCTCTGAAGACAGCTGCCTGGACAGGGTAGCTCGTTCCTGGCTGAAAGAGGACTGGCTGTCTGTTGGCTGTCTAAGGGAGAGGGGTCTCAGAGGGGCTTGAGTTGGCCATGCCCAGCCAATAATGTGAGTGATAGTAAGTAAGCCACACCCACCACCTAAGCCACTCCCACAGAACCAGTTGTTAAAAACATTGAATCCCACCCCGTCTGAATTTATTTGTTTATTCTTCGACCTATACAAGTGGAAAAGGAATTTTAGGAGAAATTCCTTCTAGGAAGAATGTAGTAAAAAGAGCAGTTGAAACAATACATTTCATGTATTTATAACTATGTTTATACTTACACCTATTATCTTGTAAGCGATTGACAAATCAAATAAATAAATCAAATAAATAAATAAAATAAGAAAAATGTTGGTTTGAAAACTCTTTTGACTCAATCAAAATAGATCTGGAAGGGAATTTGGAGGTCTTCTACTTCAACTCCCTGCCAAAAGAGGAGACTCTATACCAGGGTTTTCAAACTTGATTTTATTGAGGGCTGCATCAGGGTTGTGTTTGACATTGAGGGGCTGGGTGAGTCTGGCCATGATGGGCCTGGCCAACTTGACATCATTCATGTTGGGGGCACCTGTAGTGGTCTAGGTGGGGCTGAGTAGACCCATTGTCTCCAGTGGAAGAAGGCAAGAGCAGGGAGAAGAGTCAAAACTTTGTCCTCCAGTGGAGCCTTGCCTTCTTCTGGTGGTCAAGTGCTAAAGCAGGACTTTCTTCCCTCCCTCCCTCCCTCCCTCCCTCCCTCCCTCCCTCCCTCCTTCCTTCCTTCCTTCCTTTTCTTCTTTTCCTTCCATCTTCATTCTCCTTTCTTCTTCCTTCCCCTCTTTCCTTCCTTCTCCTTCCTTGCTGTCTTCCCATAATCCCTTCTTTATCTTTGTTTTTCTTCTTTCCCTTTCTCCTTTCCTATCCCTTCTTGGATGCTCAAATGTAAAAGGGAAAGCATTTCTCCTTTTGTTTTGTATTACTTTTAGTTTGTTTTGCTAGTCCTCTGCCAGTAAAAATAGAACCCAGGGGGGAGGTGTGCAGGTCCCCGGCCCCCAATTTTTTTGCCTGGATGGCCTCTCTTTTTTTTTTTGAATTTTTATTTATTTTATTTATTTATTTGATTTGTCAATCTCTTACAAGATAATAGGTATAAGTATAAACATAGTTATGAATACATGAAGTGGATACATATAAGAAAAATAAAAAGAAACAATAGGACAGGGATGGTAGGTACGTTGATCCGCTTATGCATGCCCCTTATAGACCTCGTAGGAAAGAGATGAAGCCCTCTGGCAATGAAAATTGAGCCGGGGGGCATATATTCAACCTGGATGGCCTCCTGAAGTCATCTGTCAGTGAAAACAGAGCCTAGGGGGAATTTTTACTGGCAGAGGCACTGCAGGACAGTCCTTCGCCATTTCCACAATTGCCCCATGGGCCAGCATTAAGTCCCCTACAGGTCGTGAGTTGGACATACCTGCTCTATACCAGCGGTTGCCAGCCATGGAAAAATTTTGGTGGGCTGCAAAAGAAATGGTCCCCAAAAGCAATTAAACTGGGCTGCGCGGTTCTTCTGCCTCCCGGCTCTCTGAGGGACCCCAGAGTCAGGCCCCTGAGATGCATGCGCCAAGCAGTTCCTACACCTACCGGCGGCAGCAGCAGTAGTCCCCTCCCCCAGCACCCACTGCCAGCTCTTCCCCCTTCGTTCTCTAGCTTTGAATTGCTCCCGGCTCTCTCTCTTCCTCCCCACACCCACATGCAGGCAGGAAAGGAAAGGGAGATGGAGCCGTGCACAGCTCTCCCCTTTTCCAGCTCTTGCTGCCTTTCCCAATATCAAAGCCTCAGAGACTCAGGGAAAGCCGCTGCAGCAGTAGCGTCCTGAGTTGCCTTAGCATGCACGGTTAGTTAAGAATCTTCCTACCGAGAGAAGGAAGTGGTGCTGAAGGAGGAGGAGGCAGTAGTGGAGAAGCAAGCAAAGTGGAGAGGCAGCAAGGGCTGGAAAAGGGGAGAGCTGTGCATGGCTCCATCTCCATCTCTTTCCTTTCTTGCCTGCATGTGGGCGGGGGGGAGGAAAGAGAGAGAGGCGGGAGCAATTCAAAGCTAGAAAACTAATAGGGAGAGCTGACAGTGGGCACTGGGGGTGGGGACTGTTGTTGCCACCACTGCCACATGTGGGAGCATGCATCTCAGGGACCTGAACTGGGAGGCACCAGAACTGCAAGTGGGAGCATTTGATGATTTCAAACAACTCCTGGAACATGGTAGATTGGCGTTTTGTAGGTCTCAGTGAAAGAGTGAGCTTTGTTTCGTTTCTTTTCCTCCCCTGGTAATGCGAGAGATGCTTTCTTTCTACCCCTGTACCCCCAAATAATCACTGGCTGTGACTGGGTTTGGCAGCACAGTACTAAAGTGAGTGAAGTGCCCCCAGGGACACATTTCCTTGCCTGTCTCCAGGTGACGCTGGAAGAGCCATCTCCCCCCCCCCCCCAGATTTTCCTTGGCTGCAGATCTGAGCCTCTCAATCCTCCAACCAGGATCTGAAAGGAGCTCCTACTTTCTCCTCCCCCCAATTAATCATCAAGAGTGGCAGTCCTTCTGCAGGAACTCCATCAACCAATCAAGAGGCAGCAGCGGAGCCAACCAGCCCACCAAACCAGCCCCCACAACCAGTATTTATAGAGAGATGGCAGCTCTGATCATATATATATATAGTGCACACATTGAAGAACACAAGAACTCAATCAAAAAAGAATAACCGACCTCTTCCCTGGTCCAACACCTCAAAGCCACAGGACATGAGATTGACTTTAAAAATACCAGAACTATCGCCAAAACCGAACACTTCAACAACAGAATAATCAGAGAAGCCATAGAGATAGAAAAACTCCCACACAGCATGAATAAATGAGATGATACCTCCCGCCTACCAGCCATTTGGAAACCTGCCCTCATTAATAAATGAGTACCTAACATGAAGAATGACACCAGACCCACACCCACGAGGGCCACACAAGATGCTACCACCACACTTCCACATAGAAAAAAGACTCACACCCATACACAAGATGAGACACGACCACGGACCAGAAGCCGTACCACAGCTGCATCACTACCTGCTTCAAACCCCTCCGACCCATACATGAAGTGAACTGACACCCACCATGAAGATGTGGCATGACCATGAACGTGAAGCCAAACAACAGGATCACAGCTCCCCAGCTCAAATCTCCCAGCAACTAAGACTAACCTGAGCACAATCAAGCCCCCACCTGAACAGAGCACACCCCCAGCCAATCAGAACACAGCCAAACCCCCTACCAATCAGAACACAGCCAAATCCCCAACCAATGAGAACACACCCTCACCCAATCAGAACACAGCCAACCCCCCACCCAATCAAGTCACAGCCCCACTAGCAGTTAAAAGGAAGAAGCAACTGCAAGCTCACATTACTCTGAGAAGCACAGAGCCAAAGAAACAAGCCTGAAGATGATGAATGAGTCTTCATCGAAACATCGCCTAGATACTTCCAATTTTACGCGGGAGAAAACCCGAATAACCAAAGATCCAAAAATTGTATTAGTGGACCTCGGGATTTAAAAGTATGAGTTTGGTGGTCCCTGAGATCCAAAAAGTTGGTGACCCCTGCTCTAAGCCATTTCAGACAGGTGGGTGTCAAGTCTTTTCTTAAAAACTTCCAGTGATGAAGAAGCTAGAACTTCTGAATGCAAGCTATTCCATTAAGTCCTCACTGTGAAGAAGTTTTTCTTTAATTCCTGGTTACTTTTCTCCTTGATTTGTTCCCACCCATTATTTCTTGTCTTGCCTTCAGGTGCTTTGAAAACTAAGTTGACCCTGTCTTTTTTATGGTGGCCCCTCAAATACTGGAATACTGCTATCATGTCACCCTAGTCCTTCTTTTCTCTAGACTGGACATATCCAATTCCTGCAACTGTTCCTCATATGTTTTTGTTTCCAGACCATAAATTATCTTAGTAGCTCTTCTTTGCACTTTTTTTTCAAAGCCTCAACATCTTTTTTGTAATGTGGTGACAAAAACTTCTAATTTAAGGATAAACAACCAAAACAAGGCAGAATTTGGTAGCAGACTTAAGCTGACAATTTCCCTCTATTCATTAGATCCTAAGTCCTCATTAGTCTTCAACTATAACAGAACATTGCATTCTATGTCTATGAAAGTATTCCTATGAGGTTTAAATTTATCTACTATAGGAGGTATCCCATCCTCCAAATCTAAAAATAAAATAAGATCTTCTAAACAATGGAAAATCCACCCAATCATCATTACTAATAGAGAAGAGTATATTGTTAACAGCTTGTTTAACAACTTTTTGTTTCTCTGGGAAAAAGCATTAAGCTCAAAATACATTGTATTCAGATTTGGTAATTTCTCTTAGTTTGTACTATCATGGCTCTATTCTCATAGGCAATAGCTAGCTGTGAATAGCTAATCATAATACCTATCAATACCTATCTTAATAAAGGTATTAAAAAAGCATCGGTTTCCAAAACTGCAAGTACAGTATGATGCTCCCCATTATTGCCAATAATTTTTTCTCAAGTTGTAAATAGATGCACACACACAAACACACACATGAATACATATACACCATTTAGAAAACAATTTCAAATGTTATTTATAGAGTAAATTCACAGTCCAATTTGATTATTCAAACATACGTATTGTATTTTCAAGTCCTACTCTGCCAAACACCGATGACGTACTTTTCTAGGTATACCTAGTAGCATTTACTATTATCATTGCCCAGTAAGCAGTCTTCTAGCACAACATAATTGATACCTATATCATCAAATATAAATTGGCCATTTACGATCTAAAAGCATTTATAGGCTATTAGTTTTATGAAGAGAGGAAGACAGTGCAATGTTTAAATTCCCTCATTTTCCTATTAATTCTGATGACACAAACATTTCTGAAAATACAACGGCTGGCAAAACATGAGTTTCTCAGTGAAATTAAATAATAATATTCCTCAAGCCAGAATAAAAGGATGTTTTTTGGTTATAAGTCAGCCTTTCCTAAACTGGGTAGTTTCCCTGTGTTATTTGCCTTAACTACCAGTGTTCTCAGTGATATAAATGCTAGGCAGGGAATTCCTTGATGTGAAGTATATGCATTTCTAGGACATCAGGTTTAGATAAACTAATGCAGTCTTTAGTAAATACAGATTTAATTGGATGCATTTGATAAAACACAAAAAAGTAAATCGTAAATCTTTATAGGCCATTAATGGTTCAGTAAGAAATATATATACCAACTTGCAGTTATAACAGAGGTTCAGTGTCATTAAATATATCACATCTCACCTCCCACTGGGGTTATTGCTAGATAACTTCCATATGTAAAACAAAAAGTACGTCTGAATTTTGCATTTAATGGTATGCCATTAAAAAAGAACTGTCTACAATAAGTATTTTTTGTTGAATTTTAACAATGTACAAAGATATAGTTGACATTTATGGAGATTAGTGTTCTCTGGCTCTAAAATATATTGCATGTTAGAGCTAATTAATCAGAGATTCTAGAAACTATTAGAAGAACGAGTCATTAGAATTGATCTTAAAGGGTGAAAATATGTGCATGTGTATGTATATTAATCTCACTAACAGAGATGCAGTACAGATCTTTTCTTTGCCTAATCCATATTTTCCTTGTAGAAATACAGCTTGTAGTCAAAACAACCACCATTTTGATGCAATTACTATATAGGGACTGAGGAAAGCTTTTGGCTTTTGATGTTTGTGTTCATTCTATCAAAGAACATAAGGTAAAGGGCATAGCCAACTATCTAAGTTCCTTGCTATGTGTCATAACTCGGAAATATGGTTCCATTTAATTGGTCTTATAGAGTAAGTTGTATGGAAGGTAGAATTTATGTCTGGCACTTTAGTTGCCTGTGAATACAACCTATCTAATTTCACATGACTGAACTGATATACATACAGTGAATTATTAATTATTCTACATTTTGCACCTTTGGATTATTTTAAACTATATTAAACTGTATGAGGGCAACTTGTATAATGATGAATGATTTCACCAAATATATGTTCAGAAATGCATAATAATAGCAAATGGTTTATTTATTATTGTAAAAAAAACTGTATGCAGGGTAAAATTGAAAAAAAAAAAGTACATACGTGGAAAAATGGGAACCAAAATCCACACATTTTGAAAGATCACAAATTTGACAAACCAAACTTGATGAATTTGTTTGAAATAGTAAGGGACATCGATACTGACCTTTGCATTTGTGTCTTTACTCTTTCACAATGTCTGGTAGAAACCATCTAAGACCAAGAGTAGAATAAAATTATATGTAAAACATGATATTGTCTGATAGTAATTTTATTCCTTAGCCAATATGTGCATTTTTGCACATATCCACCAATCCACCAGGACAGTGTCTGGCTGAGCTCCAAGTCAAAAAAAAGCATTCACCCATAAGGTGGGTACTTCCCTTTACAATTATTATAATTTGTACATGCTTAAAAAGGCAAATACATTAAATAAATAAAAATATTTTTTAAATGACTTTAAAAAAAAAAAAATCACATCACCTCTTGACCAGCAAGTAACACTCATGTAAACAGTATTATTTACCAAGCAGTAAATAATACCCCAATCCAGGAACTACCAATTCAGTAAACAACAGACTAATAAATAAACCATCAAGAATACTGCCACTAACACTAACAGGGAAATCCATTTGTATATAAGCAGAGAGTAAACTCCACTTCCTTCTAGTACTGATGATGTTACCTAGTTGGATAATGAAACATCTGCAAGAAAGAAACCAAAAGGATGCCAAAACCCCCACAAATGTAATGTGTGTGTATATGTTGTATTCTGAAATTATGCTCAGAGCAGCTAATAATAGTACAGTGAAATGCAGTTAGAATTAAACATAAATGAAACAGTTAGAAAGAGAACGGAAATATAAGTTCATAAGAAACAAGAAAGTAATTAATATTTAACTTAGGAGATAAATCAGGTTAAATGTGAAATGCCTGTCTGAAAAATATTTATTTTCATTTGGTTGAGAAACAACAACAACAACAAAATGCCACTGGCAGTGAATTCCAAAGCTGCTATTAATGTTTTTATCTCTTTTTCCATCAAATGGATCTTACATTTTGTGGTACTGAAATAGGAACTTTTTGCAAGATCTTAAAGTCTGGGCAAACCAGCAGAGGAGAATGTGATGGTTCATATCTTCTGGCTCCAAAACATATACAGCTTAATAGATCATAATCTGAACTTTAATTGTTTATATTCTGTCTGGAAGTAGAACAGATGGCAGTAAAGGTATTATATCTCAATAATATAATCACATGTTTTTACAGTTGCCTCTGATAATAGAGTGGCGTGAAATTAAGTTTCTGGATAGTCCATACAGAATCTGTCATCCAATACATTAGTAATGTTTGCCTGGCATAGTACTAACCATTAATATATATAATATGAAATATTGGAGAGCAATAGTACAAATTGTTGGCTACAGTTTTTGATGATTACAAGAATAGAATATTCCCAGACAATCTGGACTTTTTAATGGACTATGGAAAAGCATTACTGAATGGATGGGTATATTTCTATTACAAATGAATTTTACAAAATGCTCCAAAAAATTTGAAATGTTACAACTTCATAATATTTGATTCTTGAGTTGTTTCTTTTTCTTAAATTTCTAATCTTAATTATATTTAATTACCCCTAATTTTTTTCCAGTCAGAACTGGAAATTCTGACTTGCTGAGTTCTATTTGATCAAACTCTTAATTATTTTTTTACAATTAGAAAAAGAGAGAGAATGCTTTCAGACAACATATCCTTGATTTCAGTCTCAGAATATATAAATGGCTAATCCTGAGGTCAATCATTACATCTTGTTTTGGCCAAATTTAGTTTTATGATTAGAGCACTCAGAATGATACTGATTGAAATGACCAGGAAATATAGAACAAAATTGTTGAATTGTCTTTCCTCCTTGAAACATGGAGCACAATAGTTCTAAGGGTGAAATACTTTGCAATTGCTTCTTAGAAATCAATGTAATTAATATGTGGCATATTAATCTGTGTAAAGAAATAATATAGTGATTGAGGTAGGGAAAAAGAGAATCTACCAGGAAGTCATTGAATTGTTTACGGAGAAAATGAACAACAAAAGAAATCAAGAATGCTAGTCCTTCTTCCTTAATTATATCAATTTGCATTGCAGTTCTAGAAGACAGAATTCTGCTGATGCTGTGAGTGAAAAACTTCTCTCCATCATTCTGAATGTTATTAGTAATAGGCATCTTAGCATGGAATACTTTGAGAAACTTTGGAGATGGAAGGAGAAACTATGCTACACATACAGTAGGCCTCACTTAACAAAGACAAAAGTTAGAAATTGTCAAAAATATTCGAAGCTTGGGTTGTAGGTTTTGGTTGGGGTCTGTTCTCTGAGCTTGCTGTTTAGCTCCTGGACAGTTCATTAACAAACTAGATAACATCTTTAGTAGAGTTTTGTGATGAAGTGTGTTATTCATTTATGTAGGTTCTGGGTGGTTGGTTAGTCTTGGGACTGATTGAATCACAAGATTGATTGATTTTCAAAGCTGATTGAATCACAAGCCTGGTTTTATGAACCCGTTGGGAGAATGCATGTCTTCAATCAACTTGGTGCCTGATGAGTTTTTGGCATGGCCAATATGACTGTACTGCTTAGTGACAGAAATTCCTGCACTTTTAATTTCTGTTATTAAGGAATCTTTATGCGTCATTATGTGAGGAGCTTATGTTGTTTTGTCTTGCCTTTCCTCTTTCCCAGAAGATGAAAGAGTACAAACTCACACAAACACAGGCAGGCAAGCTGGCTCGGACTTCACAGAATTAATTCTTTGCAACTGATAATATTCTTGGCATTCCAACTCGTCCTGCCTGCCAAGTCCGAACTTATAGTAAATAAAATTTTACTCACAGAAAATCACAAGGCAGTCCACAAAGAAAATCTTTGTCCTGTACAACGTTTCAGGAGAAAACACACCCACTTTTATCCCCTGTGGGAAGTGGCTCAATGACTCAACTCACTCTCTGTCCCTCCCACACCTCCTACATTGCTGCTCACATTTCTTCCTATGATGCTGCTTAGGATTGAGCCAACACTCTTCCTCTTTACTCCCTGTTAGGGGCTGCTCTGATATGCCTTCCTCCTGATTAATCTCAGGCTGTTCCTCTTGGTTGTCTGATGGAACCTGAGGCATTATCAGGGAGGAAGGTCCTGGGGAGGAAGGCATTGCCAGAGAGTAAGGTCTTGGGGAGGAAGGCATTCATTCCCAGTTCTTCCTCCTCATCTTTCAGGTCCTCTTCCTCTGACAGCACAGGCTCAGGAATCGAGGCCACAACATTATGTGATTGCCATTTATAGTCTTCTGCAGTATCCCAGTAATTTTGCTTGATTATCAGATGCTATAAATGAGCACAATGGCTCAAGTGGTTGAAACACTGGGCAGGAGGTTAGCAAGCCTGTGTTTGAGACCCAAGAACTGCCATGGGCAGGATTGAGCTGTTGTCCTTCACTCCAGCATCTGCCAGGAGCATGAAAGGAGCTCCCAACTGGGTGTCCTCTCTTAGTGGCTAATCCCTTCAACCCAGAAGCACCTTAGTGTTTTTGACTCAAGTGCAAAAATAGAATACTGTGATGTTGTAGTTTGAGCCAGGCATTGAGCATTTGGTTGGTGAACATATGACTGCAGGGATACTGTGGTTGCAATAAATATAAGGATTTTTCTTAAGCACCACTCATTCAGCAATGTTGTAAATTCAGTGTAGGAACTGACAATCCTTAAACCAAATTGTGTTTCCTCCTGCTTTCCCGCTGCTGCCATCTTCCCCAAATTTATATTCCAGATCTGTTGTCTATATCAGGTACATGGCAGAACATGGAAAATGATATGAAACCAGGAGATACTGAGTTTATAATGTGGTAATTGTGTCACATAGTCTCGGTGAAAGACTATCTCATTTTGGTCTATCACACTTTACAATTTAAGGCTTAATATATATTTATGGCTTAACATATGTTATAATTGATGCGTCATATTTTATTCAAAATGAGAAAAAGCACACCAATGATGTTTAGCAGTTGTAGTTGAAGGGAGCTTGGAAGCCACAAAAGAGATTTATTCATTGCTTATGTCTCTAAAGCAACAGGTTGTCAAATCTTGGTTTAGTATATCCTTTTTACTCATGTCTATATTGTCAAACTTTAATTCACTATTAGTTTTGGATATTCAGGAAGAAAGATTCATAGTTGAGGAAATTTGTGTTGCAAAAATGGAATGTGTCAGAGGTATTTTTCTCAAAGAATATGAGTGATGTCTGAATGTGTCTGGTCCTTGATTTATATTTATTTATTTATTTTTATTTGTTAATCACTTACAATATAATAGATATAAGTATATGCATAGTTATGAATACATGAAATGGGTACATATAAGAAAAATAAAAAGAAACAATAGGATAGGGACGGTAGGCATGTTGGTACGCTTATACATGCCCCCTACAGACCTCTTAGGAAAAGGATGAGGTCAATAGTAGACAGTCTAAGGTTAAAATTTTTGGGGTTTGGGGAAGAAACCACAGAGTCAGGTTGAGTATTCCAGACATTGACCACTCTGTTGCTGAAATCATATTTCCTGCAATCAAGTTTGGTGCAGTTAACCTTGAGTTTGTATCTATTGTGTGCTCTTGTATTGTTATGGTTGAAGCTGAAGTATTCATTGACAGGTAAGTCATTGCAATGTATGATTTTATATACCACATTTAGATCAGACCGAAGACAGCATAATTCAAGGTTTTCTAGGTCTAGAATTTCAAGTCTGGTGGCATAAGGTATTCTACAATGAGTGGAGGAGTGGAGAACTCTTCTTGTGAAACATTTCTGGACTTTCTCAACTGTGCAAATATCAGATACGTAATGTGGGTTCCAGACTGATGAGCTGTATTCGAGTATTGGTCTAGCAAATGTTTTGTATGCTTTAGTTAGTAGTGTGATATTACCAGAAAAAAAGCGATGTAGGATTAGGTTAACATCTCTTAATGCCTTTTTGCCTATGTAGTTACAGTGGGCTCTAGCACTTAGATAATTAGAGATGAGTATTCCATTTACAGAGCTTGGATCATCAACAAGATCTTGACAATTCAGCTTGTATTTTATTTTCTGATTTTTTTTTTGCCGATATGTAAGACAGAGCATTTATTTGTTGAGATTTGAAGTTGCCCTTTGTTTGACCATTCTGATACATAGTCAAGATCTTTTTGAAGGGTAGCAGTATTGTCTGTGGTATTGAACAACTTTACATCATCAGCAAAGAGAATGCAGTTGCTCTTAATATGATCACAGAGGTCATTTATGTAAAGGATGAAGAGAGTTGGTCCTCGAACTCTACCTTGGGAAACACAGGTACAGAATTTGACAGGTACAGAATTTGATAGGACACTCCCAATTCTGACCATTTGTTATCTGTCTGACAGGAATGCTTCTATCCAATTATGCAGTTGTCCAGAGATACTATAAGATTTTAATTTTAGGAGTAGTTTGCTATATACCACTAAATCAAAGGCTTTACAGAAGTCTATGTAGATTGCATCTATTGTTTTGCCCTGATCGAGTTGTGTAGTCCATATGTTTTTGCAGTGTAAGAGTTGCAGATTGCAGGATAGTGGTTTTTTTTTCCCAGAAACCAAATTGTTTATTAGAGAGTAGGTTGTTTGTCTCTAAGTTTGGATAATGGATTGGTTAATAATTGATTCCATGACTTTGCAGGTGACACAGCATAAGGAGATGGTCTGTAATTTTCAACTAGGCTGGGGTCTCCCTTTTTGAAGATGGGGATGACCGTGGCTTGTGACCATAGGTTAGGCAAGGAGTTGGAAAGATTTTTCAAAGATTATGCTTAGAGGTTCTGCTATGGCACTGGGTAGCTTTTTTAAGAAGTAGGTACATATTCAGTCTGGTCCAATAGGTAGAAATGGTTTTCGATTGCGTAGTGCTTTTTCAACATTGTCCTCTGTAAAATCGATATATATTAGATCATTGTAGTTTTACTGTGGTTCGGCTAGGAAATACTGGGCATGAACCATTGCTGTTTACAAATACTAAGGCAAAGAATGTGTTAAAGATGTTAGCTTTAATGGTGTCTTCGTTGCAGTCTTTTATGTCATCCATCTTTAAGGTATTATAAACTTGTTCCTTTTTCCTACAACAAGCTAACATGGATAAAGAGACCTTCCATTTTAGATGAAATGCTTCAAACATTCTGCCATACATGGCTATGGTTTCTGATGGTAAGGTGTAATTGTAGTATTAGCTTCCAACAGAATAGCCTCAGAATCACGTTTGAACGTAGATCCCAATCAACATGGTGAGCCATTAAGGTTCCAGTATTAAGTACTGTACAAAAAACAGGAATGTAAACATCATTTTCTTATTTCTATTGGAGCATTAGAAACTCTTTGTCATGATAATTGTTCTTACATTTGTTTTGTAAGATGCACATTTATCAATCAGTCCAGCTTTCCAAACTTAATTTCTCCTTCAGTTTAGAATTCTTTTAGTCTATGTGTTTTTGAGATTGGATAACTTTACAAAAATATCCACTAATTGAATATGTTAAAATAAATATTACTTATTGAATTAGATGTAGTGTTGTGAGGTCGTTTTTATCATATCTGTGTACCCAGCACACAGTTCTGCAAATTCAATTATATATTCAAAAGAAGCACTCAATTTATGCCAGACCGGTTTATATTTAATGCTGGGGCAAGCCTCAATAACTGATAATAGCTCTGTTCAAAATTAATTAAGATATTTCAAAGAAGCGGTAATATTGATACTCACTCTCCTGCAATGTAAAACGGGGGTTATTTCAGTCTTTGTTATGATAAGTGATTATTGCAAACTTTCAATGGGCCTGTGAGGTTTTGAATTTTTCTTTTAATTCTGAGAGATAAGTTGTTCGTTTTCCTTGCCTCTTGGGAGACCAGATGTCTTGTTTCTTGTCTTGGTTAAAATTATTGGAGCAGTGGAGTTCTTGGTATAAAGTAAAAGGCACAGCTGATGTCAAAATAAATCAAGAATCTGTATCAGAATATGTTGTAATAGATAATAACAATGACCTATTGTTAACAGAACACTTCCCCAAAGTTGGATTCTTTGTAGAATTATAAGGAGAAAAGTAGACCAATGGTGTACTAGGAGTTATGAGTGTTCCACCATTGGAAGTTTTCAAAATTAGACTGGAAAACCATTTGATCAAGATGTATCACTTTCCTGGAGCAGAGGGCTGTATTAGAAGAACTCGAAGGTCTCTTCCAGCACTGAGATTCTATGAAAGCTATACCTACCCTCTTCCCAGCCAATGCTACTGAAATACTTTCCCAGCCTGTCTCATCACTGGCTAGACTTGGGTTGGCTCCCTCGGCCAAGAAATGGAGATGAGTACCCTATCTTACTGTCAGACACACCTGAACAGGGAAACCTTTACATTTAATAATTGGCATTTGTTTGAATGCTTTGCCCAGAAGTTAACTGCTAGAAACAAGAAACTACTTATAAAATAAGGATTTGCATCCAATATCAGTAATATTTGTGTTTTTACACATGGAAAACAGGTAGGAACAAATGTATCTGCAGTATATTTTACTGATTTGTTTTTCTTCCCACCTTCAGCCAAGGTTTCTCTTTTAAAATATTTATCACATTCCTATAATCTGTAAGTTTCAGAGTGTTTATGTTACTTGATGACAGTTTCAGAAATATATTTTAGTGTTCACTAATGAAATGGGCAGTTGTCAGAAAAATAACAGAAATTTAGACTCCACTGGGAAGTAAAAAATAAACAACAAACACTGTCTATTTGGATATGTCCTTTATATAGCTTGTTACCTTCCATTTGGACTATTGTAATGCATTCTACATGGGGCATTCTAAATGCATTCTAAAAGATCACCTGGAAACTTCTGTTTCTTCCCAATGCAGTGCCTCATGTGGTTTTGTGCAAGTACAAATTTCCACATGTATCTCTTCTTTTGTGGGAGTTGTACTGATTGCTGGTTTGGCTTCAGGTGCAATACAAAGTCCTGCTTATCAACTTTAGAGCCTTAGAAGGCTTGGGTTATTAGACAAAGTGTGTCTCCCAATTACATTTACCCAGCCCACCAGAGCAGGAAGGCAGGGCATATTGCGGGTCACAAGTAAGTATATCTGGTAGAATGTCATTTCCCCAGAGATAATATTGGCCTCTATCTTGTTGCTAATTCTGCAAAGCCTTGAAAGCATAGTTTTGACAGTGAACTTGGGGACCCCATTTGCAATTAATCAAGTAATTCATTCTGTTTTTGCCACCATGGTGTGTGTGTGTGTGTGTGTATGTGTTGGTAGTGGTGGCGGTGGAGTTAAATTGTGCATTTTTAACTGTGAATTTTTAATGTTTAATGTTAATATGAGTAATTGTTTATGAGCTGGGAGCTATATATATTTTAAAAATAAATAAATACATAAATATAAATTGGACATTTATTTTATTTATTAAAATATTTTTATTGTTAAAACATTTCAACCTAGCACATACAAGATAAATGAAGCAACAACTTAATTGCAAGTCCTATCTCTTTTCTGAAGGTGTTCCTTCCTCTGTTTCTGGAGCAGTTTCTGATTAATTCATGTGTTCAAAATTTCACTAGATGGGTGAAAAAGTACATACTTATCTTCTCTCAAAAGCCACAAAAATGCTTGAGGAAAGTAGCCATGAGCAGTTTGGCTCCCCCCCCCTTTTTTTTTTTTTAAATTCCTGGATATGTCAGCCAGAAAGTTTTGGTCCACCAGCTAGATTGTGCAACAAGGAATCACAGTGAGAATACATCATAGGTATGGGGTTATGGTTTTATTTTCTTACAGAAAATAAAGCAGATGGTGAATTCTGAACAGAGAGACCTTGAAGGGCCCTTTTGTTGACACATTTTTGTCGTCCAATAACAATTGACTGTTACTCTAGGCTACTTACATTGTGTATGATCATGCATGTAGCTCTCAGCAAGGAGTAAGAGGTCAAATGACATCTCTATTCAGCCCTGTTTCTTGGCATTGAGCATAGCAGAACAAGTCAGTGGTTTCTTTCAGCAATACTAATTTGCCCCATATATTTTCTGAAATTTACAGAGTGAAAAGAGTTTCATATTGAGTGTCTTTTGGGAAGAGGAAGCAAATTATATTATAATTGCTATGTCAGATGATTAAACCCATTTCTTGTGGGGGGAAAGAAATTGGAATGGTGGTTTGGATGCATTCTGTTATGATTTTTTTCTGATACACATTAAGCAGGCTTATACAACAAAGGCAGATTCCAGTGATTTCCCTAGGTAGATTGCAGAAGTAATTGGTTGTATCCAAGCCTTTGCCCTATTTATTAAGAAAGGAGAACTTATATCTTCTGGCAAAGCAGAGAATTTTTGTTACACTGTTCAGGGAGATCTGCAATAGAATGTCCTGAGAGACTGAAATGCTGTAATATTACTTTATCCTGATTCTGAGTTCTAATGACAAACCTATATCCATTAATTTTTTGGTGCAAACTTTGTCCCATTTGTCCCGCAAAGAGCTGCAGATCTCAAAAGTGTTCATTTCTGAAAAATGAGATTTTAACTGTACCAATGAATGAAAGTTTACTAAACTGAACATATATCTCAAAGTTTCAGGCTGTCTCTAAATATATTTGAAAAAAAAGTTTCTTACACATAATTATTGATAAACCAATATGTTTCATATACAACCTGCATCTACCTAACCAACCTCTCCCTTTTCCACTTTTCTCATTCCAATGTAAATCCCTCATCAGTTGCTATTCCATGTATCTTAGGAAGTGGCCTATAGCTTATGAAGCAAACTTGCTTATTTATTTATCTACTGAATTTATAGACTACATGATTCCCAACAACTGATTATGTCTTCTAATAAAAAATTATTAGTTGGAAAAGGTACTATCAAAGTCCTTCAGCTGCTACTGTAGACAATGATGTCTTGCCTCCCACAGTTATGATAATTGGTTATGGAGGAACACTACTGCATTCAGCTCTTCTTATAGGTTTACTCCACAAATTTGTTAGGTCACTGTGCAAAATAGGATTGGAGCAAAAAGGCCTAACTGGTCCTACATCTAGTAAAGGCCAACTAGATGCCAATCAGAAGCCAGCAAAGGAATGAGAATTGACCACAGAAAGATACATCTGGAACATTTATACATTCTTTACATTTACTAACTGTAAATGTTAACATTCTTTACATTTACTAACTAAAATGAAAGTGGTGGAAGAATGTCAAACTTTAATGTACTGCTTATCCAAAGATGAAGCTGTCTTCTTCCACTGTGTAAGATTTTTTTATGAACATTAGGTTTTACTGCACAATGCCTGAAGGACAGCTAACTGAGACATGTACACAAATCTTCAGGTTAATGCTTGGCATATGATACCACTCTCTGGTCTGTAAAGATTTAACACTGTGTTTTAAAAATAATCAAAGGAAAAAAAAATCTTAAATTTAAAAAAGGCAATTCTGTATGTTCCAAATATACATTAAACTCTAGAAATCTTTGCTTCATTCTCTTACGGCATCTGTATGAATTTAATGCAGTAGAAATCCATTTTATTTTTACCTTGCAGGGTTTTTATAAAAGGCAGCGATTTAAATGGAGTAATATGATGAAATAGAAGTAATTATGACAGAAATGTTTATTCATTTCTTTTTTCCTTAGGTGGTTGTTCATTTGATGAACATTACAGTAACTGTGGTTATAGTGTGGCACTAGGGACCAATGGATTTACTTGGGAGCAGATTAATACCTGGGAGAAACCAACAATGGATCCAGCTGTCCCAACTGGTAAGTACAGAATATAGTGGGGGGAAAAAAGCTTTTAAATGTTTTTGAAATCCTAATGTCATAAAACACTGGTTGATAAGCTTGATAATGAATTTAATGATAATGCATCCAACAATTGATATTTTTCTTTTGAAAGGTTTCTTTTGAACTTTGTTTCAAATATTATCATATCCTTATATTTGTAAATAATTTCACTGTAGCCTTGCAAACCTATTTTACTTTCATTTGCCTCCATTAACTATCATCCATGATTACTTTGAGTAGAAGAATACCTACTAATTCTTATAATATCTTGTCATTTATTGCACTATAACTGAAAACATATTGAGCAAAGTTTTTTGGGGGTATTGTTGATGTTCCATTCCATCATGTAGCCTCATGACCAAATATATTAAGTAATAATCAGAATTAAAGTAACCAATGGACTTTCCCCACATGTGTGGGAAACATCTCACTTGATAGGATTCTTTTTCATTTAATAGTTTAAAACTTTCCTTGATCCATTCTGCTTACATTCCAGGTTTTAACTGAATGCATCCTAATAAAATAAAGTACTGGTGCTGGTATCATTGGCGATCAAACTTTTCTGTGCCTTTGGTCTAACTATGTCAATGTCTCCAGAAGTGCAATAGTGGTGAATATGTGTAGGATGATGGTGAAGGTTTGTTCTCTGGACTTGTGGGTTGATTTCTGAATGTTTCATGACCAGGCTAGGTAATGAAATTTCAGTAATTGTTTACTGAAATGTCACTTAGCCTGGTAATAAAATGTTCAGAAACCAACCCTCAAGCTCGGAGAACAAGCCTTCACTCTCATCTCCAGAAGTACTTATGAAAGTTAGACATACTTCTTGAATATACATGAATACCTTTTGACCAGGATGGTCTATCGCATAATTTGGAAACCTAATGTTGTTAAAATACTTCAGTGATGTGCGCAATGTATTATTTGTACAGGAGTGATTAGCCGTTGCCTTTCCTTTTATTTTCATTTTAGAATTTAGAATTAGTTTCATTTTAGAATTTCTTCTCTTGATTCAGTTGGTTTCCTTTTATGTATACAGAGCCTTTCCTGAACTTTGGGTTTATCTTTTTTACCACAGCTTTTTTGATATTACCAGAAATAATGACCCTTAGCAGTTGTTCCTTTGCCAAGGTTTTAATTTTCTGGAATGGCTGATTCCTATTTTGTTTGCTTATTTTCTTTGTTTTCTTTGTTTAATTGCTTAAATGGTAGGTGTAAGCTGCTTTTATATTATATAGTAGGTACTGAATAAAAACATTTTATTATTTGGCTTTAATCATTTAGGATATTATAAACTTTAGTTCAAATATTTGTAAAAAAAATTGAATGTATTGGTTATAACTGCAGCTGCATTATACAAACTTGATAGAATAAAACAAGATTAATGGTGATCATAATTATCTGCACAGTTTCTAGAAAACAGTATTGCCATTTCTAAATTCCCAAAGCAAATTTTATTATTAGGAAGCTAATAACCTTGGAAAACAAGAAAGTCACTTTAGAAACATCAACAGTATTATTTAATTAATTTTTAACAATGAAAGGCAAACTATAGCACCATCAGAAAAAAATAAAATAATAATAGCTATATAGCCAAGGAAAAAACTAGATATTGTGGTGAATAAAATATACTAGTGTGAAAAAAGAAAGAAAAGAAAAGAATTTAAAAGAAAAAAAAGAAAAACATCCATATATATATATCAATAGCTATATAAAATATACTCAAACTTTATTATATGTAGAAACAAATTGTTTTATTTTGTTGTTATTAGAACAACAATTTTTCAAAGATAGATAACAGACTTATATCCTTGTAGTATATCTTATAATCAGAAGAGTAAGTATCTTTTTATTTACATGAAATTATCTCTTTGCTATGCCCCATACTCAAAAGCTATAGTTCTTCAGGAAATGGCAGATTAAGAAATCTCCTCAATACTAACTAAATCAGATGAGCAGTTTCCAATATGTAACATAATGGAAAATATTTTCAAGTATGTGAGAATCAAAGATAGTTTTCATGATTATCAAATTGTATGGTAATGATCTTTATTAGTATCAAGAAAGTACAGTTTACTTTCTAATGCACAAACATTTGGATATCTGTGCAGTTTGTATAAAATGCAAACAGAGAATAACTGTAGTGCAAACAGCATAATGCATATTGACTAGTCCAATGAGAATTAGAATTAATATTTGGGGGAGAAGCAATATATTTGAATACACATTTGCAAAGATGTAAGATTAAGGTTAGGTAAATATCTATACTTGTTTTTCTTTGTCCAAGAGTCTTGTTTATACCAGTGCTAGGTTTTGGGGAATTCATTTATTTATTCAATTTGTATGACTACCCATCTCAAGCAAATGACTCTGTATAGAAACCAATCATAGAATCAATTAAAGAATTATAAACACAATACCAAAAAAAGAGAGAATTAAATACATATGAGCCAATAATTACTACAATCCATAGTTATTAACATGACCAGGAAACAAGTCCATTCACATAAACAAGGCTCTAGTCCCAGACACATAACCAGTCTTCAAGGTTTTCCAAAAAAACCAAAATGGTTGGTGCCCTCCAACCTCTGTAGGAAGAATATTCCCAAGGAAGGCTCAACTACTGCATGACAAGGTGAGCTCACATTGTTGCCCCATCTCCTGCCACCTTAGCAGTTCGAAAGCAGATAAATGCAAGTAGATAAATCAATACAACTTTGGTGGCAAAGTCACAATATTCTGTGAACCTCTGATACTTCCATGGCCATTTGTATGGAAACAACTTCGGACAAACTCAGCTAGAGCAGAGATGAGTATGACCATTTGGAGTTAGACATGAACCTTTACCCTTCACCTTTTTTTAACTTTAACATAATTGCAAGGTATACATTTTTATAATTTCACTTTCAGTATCATTAAATAATATAATTTAATGGAACCTTTTGGAGAGACTCAAGGGGATTCAGACAATGTTTTAGGAGGTGGTTGAAATCTCCGGAACATCAGATTGTACACTTCTGTTTTAAAATGATATAGCAAAAACATTTGTTCTAAATAGGGACAACCTAAAAATCTCAGCCTCTTTGAAGCAGAGCCCAAAGCATCAGGAGCACAATTTCCCCAAATTAGTTATTTGTTTGGCTTATACTTTGATGACAAAGTCATAAAAAATATATATTGTAAATACTAAAATAGGTTTATAGCAGTTTTAATAAATGAAAACTAAATGAAAAAATCCTCAAATCTAAAAATAATATGAAAATTCTGTTCCTGCCAATAAATGTGACATGAAACATCCAATATTCACTTTGTATCATCAACTCATCCATTGTAGACTTGGCTTTCCCTAAAAAAATTAAGTGTGGCCCTCACCCATGAAAAGTTCCCCCATTGTGTTTCAATTCTATAAACTAGAATGCCTACTATTTTGTCTTCCAACACAAATAAACTTTTCTTGTCTTCAGTTTGATTCTTATTGTTAATCCTTAGAAATTTTGTATGTGCCAGGAATATTTTTTCTTATTTTCTTTAATTGTCAATTTAGAAATGTATCTACCTGCCTGCTAGCCATTATGACATGGCTTGTGTGTCTTTTTAGATATTCTGCTGGGTGGCTTGTGGGATTCACTTATCTATAAGCAGCTACTGCATGGCTGGGGGAATATCAAAATGACTTAGCCACTTGGATGGAGGATCAATTGCTAGACCTTCATAGTGGAATGAATTCTTGCTGATAAGAGGATCTTCATTCCTGAAAGAAGGTTGAAAGAGCACCTTGGCAACTGAAGTTCTAGTATTAAATGCAACGCTGAAAAATGATGCAATTTTTTTCTTAGCTTCAGAGGAATAATGCATTTACTTTACTGTGAATAATACTCCACTAAATGTTGATAAATCATACTTATTTAAAGCACAACATTTGGAGCAAATTGAGATCAGTTCCATCCTTGTATTTTTAACTTTTCAGCCATGGAAAATTAAAAGCAAAGAAACAGGTTATGTTGAAGTACTGACTGTCAACTACTTTCTATGATACAGCTTTGCCTCTTGTTATTCATTCTGTGTATTCAATAATAATAGTAATAATCGGCCTCCAGTGAAGTTCTGGGATAGGCAGATGTTGAGCATCCATAATTATTCAAATAAAAATTTGGCTAGAAAAAATTATATCAGAATGATATTTATCAGTTATAGCTTCTCATATCATTCAATGGAAATGTCTTGGAGAATGGTGTATCTCTATAATGCTTCTCCAAATTTCATAATACTATTATATCTTGTCAGGTAGACAAATCTACAATCTACCTATTAAGTTTGCCTCAGTGATACATTTACTTTGACTTGTAAAGCCATCATCAGAGACAAGTTTATTTTAGTTACAAATATAGATGATTGGAAAAATTGACTTCTTCAATGTGTATGGAGATTCTCAGTTATCCAAGTCATGATTATCCCCAAAGTGCTTTTTCAAGTGCCAACTGGACTTTCAGGTTTTTCTTTGAAGATGTTTCACTTCTCATCCAAAAAGCTCAAAAAAGCACTTTGGGACTGATCTCAATTTAGCTTCCTAGTTAGAAAAAATATTTTTTTTATTATAAAGAATTTTTATTTTTAAAAACAAACATACACATACAAAACATAAAAGCATAAAACCATCTTCCATTTTATAGACATGCAGTGTATCAGTTGGTTGCAAATCTTTTGTGCTATCTTTTTGTAGTCATTTACTCACAATTTAGGTCAATTTTCACATCATCAAACTAACATGTGCTTATATATTTATCAGTTATTAATCATCCATGACTAAACTATTTATTCCATCATTTTATATGAGATGTTCCAAGTATTATCTTAAAATTTATGTTATACTTTCAACCAATGGTTATATATGTCTACATTATGTTTTATATCAATCTATTAAATTTCTATCACAAAATTATCTATTACATTACCATGCCTTTTTATCCAACCATTGACAAAACAAATCTCATATCATATAACATTGTTTATCTTCTTGTTCTCTAATTTCAAATGTCAATTTACTCATTTCAGCACAGTAGAAAAATATTTTTGATGGTTTATAAGCAGTTGTACTGTTTTATACTATATGATGGGAAACTCTTATAAAGATGGCAGAGAGAGATTTGCATGGTATGCATATAGGAGGAAGTATCAGTACCAGCATAATTTTAAAATCAAAGGGTAAGAAGCTGGTCTGTAGAGAATTAATCAAATCAAGGAATAGGATAAATTCCTACCTTATTTCTGTCTGAGGAAGAAATTGTTTCTGACAGTTGAATGTCAAGATTATATGTAAGTTTTAGAAAGGTGTTGCAGTGTTCAAGATTCACCATTTAATATCTATTGAACCACAAACACCACACTATCTGTAAAGGATTGCTTCAGTTCCTTCCATAGCACAATATGAAACCAAAAATAGTTTTTAATTATCGTCCACCTGTTGAGAGGACCATTAAAAAAACTGTATTTTTCAGCAAAATTAGTCACTGGTCAACAACAGACCATTCTAAAGCTTACATCTTCTTTTGCGAACATGTTCTTCTCATAAAATCATTTTAAGTATTTCCATGTTATTATAAATTCATAGCATACTAGAATTGAAATGTACCTTGGAAATTCTCCAACCCAATCCTTGCCCAACATTAAGAATCACTACTATGACAGATGGCCATCCAACCTCTTTAAACATCTCCAGTAAACATTTCCTGTTTAACCTTTGAGGGTTACAAATAGTCATTGTCAAAACAGTGCTTAAAGGCAATAATTGAAACCCAAGACCTTCCTGAATACTTTTTAGAGATAAATTCTGTAAAAGTTAAATTAATATGCATTTTTATTTAGAAGCGGATTCTGAGAAATTAGAAGTTCTTACAGAAGCATAGAATTCTGTCAACTTACATCACACTATTGATGATAAAAATCAAGATTATTCACTATTTGTTTGCACACAAATTGCAGTGTGTGTTCTTGAATTGTTACGATGATATATTTATTCTGATTTTTAATATGAGTGCTCTTTGGTTAGGCCAGTATTTCTGAACCTTAGCAACTTTAAAAAGTGAGAACTTCAACTCCCAGAATTCTTCAGCCGGCACAATAATCTTTGGTTTTAGTATGTCAAAAGTACCCTGTATATTCCTCAACTGGCATGCTAGTTTTTTATTTGGTATGTCCAAAGTATCTTCCAAAAATAATTGTTACGTATGCTAGAGAATGTAGCTTTATATTGTTTCTTTCTTTTTTTGATTAATTATAGATGCTAGACCAGAATTAACTCTAATTAGACTTAATATAAACCTTTATAAAAAAGAAATCTTGGAACAAAACATATCATTCCATTACATCCTTGTGGAATTTTTCAATTCATCTGCATATTCAACAAAATGATACAATTGTATCAATGCACTGTGTTTTCCTTTATCACAGGTTATCTGAAGGGCTTTTAATACAGTGCATTCAATTTTTTCTTTTCTTTTTTTAATTCATTAAATCACAAAAGAACCAAGAATAATTACGTGGTTTCATTGTCAACCTCAAAGAACTTTTGGGATAGTTTGTTTTTGATCATTACAAGCAAACAGTTTTTATAATAGATTCCTAAGGATTGGAAGCCAACGAATGGCTTAATTAGAGGATTAAGAAACAAATATTGATTTTCTTGCCACACTTACCTTCACTTTCAATGAATTATCTATTAATATCTGTCTTCTCCCCAAATACCTCTAGTTCTTGGGAAGTCAAAGAAATTTCTTGCTTTCTTTTTTCTTGATTAAGTTGTGCCAGTTTGGTCTAGTGGTTATGGCATCAGGTTACAAAATGAGAGACTGTTAAATCAAGTTAGCCATGAAGCCATTAGCTAGATGACCTTGGGCCAATCACTCTCTCTCAGCCCAGTTCACCTCATTGGGTTGTTGTTGACAGGAAAAAAGGAGAAGGAAGAAGTGTTGGATATGTTCAGTGTCTGAAGTTATTTATAAAATAATAAAGGAAGGTTATCAATAAGTAATAAATAAATATAAATTTCAGTGCTATATCATTGCCTATTTTTCATGGTATTTATGATCCTAGTTTTAAGCACTGCTTTCAAACACAATAAATCATCTCCTTTGAGTATGTACTTTTGTATTGGAGCCTCATTCATTCTCTCCATAAAACCAAACCAATTATGGTATTTATTCTATAATGGTAACTTGCATTTGTACACTGTCTAAAATCACTATTTGCTCCTGGCTTTACCTACTTTAGTGTTTTCTGTCATGAGAATTTTTTCCTTCTGTATAATAATTGGGCTAAAAATACATTCTTCTCCCTTTTTTTTTCACGAGACATTTAATCCTTGTATAGACCCATTTTTTTACAGCTCTTGCATATATTTTAACATATTTCATTATGTTTAGTAAGCATTCTAAAACATTTTATCTATTTGCTATAATTCTGATAATTTAGGTAACCCAATTGTTCACTCAAAGTTCTTTAACCAATGTAACTAAGTTGATCTTTGATATATTAATTTGCAGACCCATACTCCACACAGTGTATCATACTATCTTCTATTCATTTGGGTTCTCAGTTGTCAACATAGCACTGTCTGCATGCTAAAATACTTGCACCTTCATGCTCCCAAACCACTCACTTATTCTGTCACCATTGTTAGGATATGTGCAGAATAACCCATAAAAGGATATACACATGGAAACGGTTCATGAGAACAGTTATGAATAAATATACAGCCACATGGAGTTGAACAAGTTATATTAATGTTCACTGGAAGAAATAGCACAGTCCAATAAACAGTCCATGCCATACACATTTTTTCAGTCCAGAAACATCCAGTTATAAAGTCTTCTTACCGGTTTGATGTCTTTTATAGCAGACACATATCAAACCATAATACAACAGATAAACTTCTATATCAACAGAATATCAAAATAAACAGGGTTAGCCAGTATCAGTCCATCATCAGTTAGTTTAAGTATCAAGAGAGATCATCAGTGAAAAAGAGGAGAATTAAACCATGATCTATAGTTCCCTCTTATGGCAACTTGTAGCATAATTAACCAACCGGAACACAGCATAATACATTACAGTATTTTTCCTTAAAGCTACAAAGATATATATATTTGTCGTATATATTTTGTCAATCCAAGTATGTTATTTACATATACATGACAACCATAATAATTCTTTACACATTTACCCATAAATAAATTAATAATTTATTTTTCTAAGGTTTACATTAACCAGTTGTTTTTCTTGCTTTGTGGAAATATCTCATGTCAGGTTCAAGGTCTGGTTATCTGAGGGACCACATTTCTGCCCATCCAGTAATATTGGACACAGAAAACATGCTCTAAATACATTTGATAGGATCCAGCACTCTTTCTCTGTTGTGGGACCTATCCCTTGAAATAGAAAGAGAGATTTGAGTTTCCCCAAACCTGTCATCTTCTAAATGGGCCTTGAAGACCTGACTTTTCCCCCCAGGCATTATGTCAGGAAACATGTTTGCTGCTAGGAATGTTCATTAATAAGTTGAGTATTATAATCCCCATATCATTTTCTTCTTACAATTGTTTTTTATTGTTTCTAATTCTAGCTCAGAATTTCTATGGGTGAGCAAACTCTACATTTGACTTATTAATAAATATATCAAAATAATTTTGTGAGGTGGAAGCAGATAAAAAATCACCAAAAGATTCGTTGATCCAAGGAAAACAAGGTTTTATTCACATGTCTGCAGAGATGGGTTCCCTCAGACATTGAAGGAACCCAGAGCAAAATTCAGGCAGCATTTTTATACCCTAACTGTCCTCCCCCTCGTACGAGGGCTTGGCTCACATTCTTTCTGTTTTCAAATTGACGCATATATTTCGAAGGTTTATGCTGGCTCCCTATCTAGCAAAAGCAGTTACACGGTTTCTGACACCTCAGCACTTTATTACAATTCCTCATTGTTCTAGCCTCATCTTGTTTTTTTTTTTCTCTTGTGCACAAACTGGAACACTTTCTTATTTAGCAGAGCTACTGAGTTTGAGACACACTTCCTTATTTAATTCAATGGGCCATCCAACATGACTTCGGTTCTGCTCACAATTTCAATAAGATATTAACTTTTTAGTGGGAAGACTTTCTTGATGAAAGGGGTTAAACTTTTGTGGCCTTCAGCTTTGTCACTGATTATACATTTTTTCTTTAAGTTCTCTTAGGCAGGGTTTATTTCCATGTTTTGCCTTCACTCACTGAGCACTTATATGAATTGGACCCTGAAAGGGGAGAATAAGTCAATAAGGTAGAAAGGCAAATGAGAAAGGGATTCTATCAGATAGAGACCTTCTGAAACTTCTGGTCCCAAAGACTTACAAAGACCTTGGCCTGGCACTGAAATGTACATAAGCATGTTTTGTTCAATTCATGATTTTCCTAATTTAGAAGAAACATTTGGACTGAGAGAGAAATATTCTTTTTGAAGATATTGAAGATTATTTTTTAAACTGTTCCAGGTAAACAGTAAGCCTTAGGTGGGAAAATTTGCTCTGTTGAGAGAGAGAGACAGAGAAAGAGAGAGAGAGAATGCCACAATTACTGTACTTTTCCTCCTGCAAATTATTGCTCCCACCTTACCTCACAAAATTCTGCCTGAATGACAATAATGTAATAAGAATGATATTTTTATAAACTTTTGTATTGAAAAAGACAAAATCAAGGAGAATGCTGCCAAATTCATCATGTTAAGTGCCACCAATTCTATTAAAGAGCTCAGAATACCTCTAGCATATTTTGGAATTGTTGTTGTTGAAATGACTATTAATTCACATCCCAGTAGCAAATGTTGAAAGCAATTTCAGTTCTCTTCACTTCAGCCATTTCACACAAATGGAATCTACAGGAACATGTTTGGGTGATTATGTATGCGTCTCTGTAAATACAAGTTTCAGTATTGGACTAACAGTATTTAATAGAACAAGCTCTAAGTCCAATGGACTTCGGACTAAAGTTGAAATGGAACAACAAAGCCTATATATTTATCTGTACAAATGATGAGACCAGTGCTGAAGTCTTACATGATTGGGAAAGTACATATAATGAAAATACAGAGAAGTTTTGCTTCAGTATCTTTTCAACCCGCCATCACAAACCCACATTTATTCAAATGTGGACAGATATTGTACTGAGATCTTTCAGTCTTCAAATGAATTTATGCTCAGGAATAGCAATGGCAATATGCATTCATTGGATATGTACAAGATCTAAAGAGTCTCTTGGAAACAACAAAACTTAATGAATTCAGGTAAAAAGTTAAAAATGTAGAAAAACAGTACAAAGGAAGGCAGGTGATAGATAAGGACTATGAAGGGCTGAAATAGATATAAAGTAGCAGGTAAAGAAAGTGGGAATATACAGAGAACAACCAAACAGCCCAGATTTAGCTCAATCTGTATTTCTCAATCTAAAAGAAAACATGATATGATTTCAAGGAAGATCAGGGTCATGTTGCAACTTGGAAATATAGTACAACTGTCTTCTTCTTCTATTCTAGTTTGCATCAAACTTGGCAACTTTAAGATGTGTGGACTTGAATTCCTAGAATTCTTGGACTTCAACCAAAAGTTATTACCCATTTTAAAATTGCCAAGACTGAAAAGTATTATTTCACTCTTCAGTCTTCAGTGATTCAAGACAAGAGGATAAAATAACATAAAATGCTCTGAGTCTTGTCTGACCTAGTCATATTAGGATCACTCAGCTAAACATAAAAATATATTGCATATAGGATGAAAAATATGACAAACCTTCTATATTAAAAGATAACAAAAAATCAAAATGCATTACTATTTGTCTCTGAAGAGCTGGTTATTAATACTATCAAATAATTGCATCACTTACGACTGAAGGAGAAACTCAACAATAATTTCTTTTTTTCTGGCAGCTCAGATTTTTTTGCACACATGCTGCATTTCTCTACAATGGGGAAGGGAGATCTCAAACAAGGACATTTCATATCTACTGTGCATGCCAGAAGCACTTTTCTCCTGAAATCATACATCACCCACAGAGCTTCAGAGTCAGTTTATCAATTGCCTGCAGATACCGTCACCCTATGAACATAGAAGGAGGGAACAAAAACTATGTTATGAAAGTGAGATTCTCAGGGAGTCTTTTAATGGCCCAGAATGAATGGTTCTCCTTAGAATCCATAAAATCACTAAACCCTGACTGTGTTAAATGGTAGACCTGAACTATTTTGAGTCTGTTTTCTTCCTCCTCCTCAGCAAAAGCAATCAAGAAGTGAACACTTCTAACTGTGACTATTAGCACGTTCCCATTATCACCATTATCTGGTAGTAGTATTTGAATCAAAACTCAAGGATATATTCTAGCAAAAAAAATGCAAGATATAAAGGGAATAATATACCTGGGCTTGTATTTTAAGAATCCTGTGCCTTAAAAAAAAATAATTTTGGCATGTTTAGAAGCACTATATTGGGTTAATATACCATACCTTTCTATCATTAAGCAGATCTTTTCAGCTTGTAAAGATGAACTGTATGGCAGAAGACTCCTCGAGAAGGTGTGAATTTGTCTAGATCATTGATTAACATCGGATTTTTAAAATCTGTCTTCATTCAAAAACAATATCTATGTTGTTTCCAATGGACAAAACCTTTGCTATTTTAAAAACTCAACCTTTACCCACAATATTAGAATCTGGTCTATTTTATTTCTGAAATTATGCATGAATTTATGCAGCCCAAATAGTTGCCATTAGTTTCCCTTTCTGCATTCAATGAAGTCTCATTCTCATTTGATGAGACTTCATCGAAACGTCGTCTAGATACTTCGAATATTACGTGGGAGAAAACCCAAATAACCAAAGACCCATATATACATATATAGAGAGATAGATATATGTGCTTTTAAAGTTGTAGCAAAGTTTCAGCAGAATCTCATCTGCCATCATCAGCCTTCTGTATTGTGAATCATCAGGCTTCTGTACACAGAAGCCTGATGATGGCAGATGAGATTCTGCCGAAACGTTGCTACAACTTTAAAAGAACAACTATAATGACGTGGAAAAATACCCGAACAAAGCTGAATACTATACATATAAGTACCCGTGAAAATTTAAGAAAACACACACACACATACACATACACACACACACATATCTTTGGTTATTGGGGTTTTCTCCCACATAAAATTGGAAGTATCTTGACGACATTTCGACGAATTCTCATTGGTCATCTTCAGGCTTGTGTGTTCGGCTTGTTACTCCGAGAAGCACAAGCTGAAGACATAAGCCTGAAGATGACGAATGAGACTTCGTCAAAACATCGCCAAGATACTTCCAATTTTACGTGAGAGAAAACCCAAATAACCAAAGATCCACATACAAATACCGGTGAAAACCTCAGAAAATATATATATATATGTTTTTTTAAGTTTTTGCGGGTACTTACATTTGTGCTGTTCAGCTTCCTTCGGGTATTATCCCACGTCATTGTAGTGCTTTTAAAGTTGTAGCAACGTTTCAACAGAATCTCATCTGCCATCATCAGGCTTCTGTATTGAGTTTGTATGTGGGTCAGGGTCTCACAGCTGTTGGTTTTAAATTAGAGGCTAGCCTATTATTGTGGCAGGATGTTTTTTTCTACATCCTGATTGGTTGGGAGTCTTGGTCTGTGTTTATTGGTCTTGGAGTTTGTTTGATTGGTGTTTCTGGTTTCTTCTGTCTGTTTTGTGGCTTTGATTGGCTGGCAACAATCTGTTCCTGTATTGGAGGCTTTCAGTGCAGCTTGGCTTCATGTGAAAAGACGGCTATTACCTATTAGGAAGCTAGGTTTCATCTGGGTGCTTGGTGGGTGGGTGTTTGAGCTGGAGGTATCAGAGGGAGTCTGTTTGTGCCCAGGTGTTTGCCTGGCTTGTGGTGTGGAGATCTTTATATTTGAGAGTGCAGGCTTCCAAATGATTGACAGTCTGGTGAAATCATCTCTTCTATTCATGCTTTCAGGTCTTTTTTCAATCTCTTATGGCTTCTCTGATGATTCTGTGGCTGGGGTTTTCTACAGTGTCTAGGGTTTTAGTGCCATTGAAGTTGATGTTATGACCTGTGGTTTTCATGTGTTGGACTAGTGAGGAGGTGTGTTCCAGCTTTTTTACTGCATTTTTGCATTCATCCAGGCGGGTACTTATTCTTCTATTGGTCTGTCCAATGTATGTGGCCAGGCATGATGCACAGGGAACTTCGTATATGCCTTGGTTTTCCAGGTCAATTTTGTCTTTGGGGTTTTTAAGGATGGCTGCTATTTTTTTGTCTGTTTTGAAGTCTCGATGTGATGCCTGTGTAGTATCTTACTGATTTTGTCTGTAGTACCTCTTATGTAGGGCAGGACAGCTGTTCCATAGGTCTGTTGATCTTCAAGGTCTCTGTTATGTCTTGGTGGGTTTTTGTGGATCAAGCCGGTGATTTTATTTTTGTGGAAGCCTTTGGCTGTCAATACTTTAGTCAGGGTGCATAGTTCAGTCTTTATATGTGTCTTGTCTGCCAGGCGTTTGGTTCTGGTAATTAGTGTTTTGGCCACGGAGTTTATCTGTGCTGGGTGGTGGTGGGATTGGGCGTTGAGGTAGCGGTTGGTGTGTGTTTTCTTCTGGTATACGGTGTGTCCCAGTGTGCCATCTGTTCTTTTGTAGATTAGTACATCTAAGAATGGTAGTTGTTTGTTTATTTCCGTTTCCATGGTGAACTTGATTTTGGGGTGTGTGCTGTTTAGGTGTGTTAGGAAATTGTTTAGGTTTTCTTTTCCATGGGGCCAAATCACAAATGTGTCATCGATGTATCTTAGCCATAGTTTGGGTTTGTGGATGGCATTAGCCAGGGCTCTGGGTTCGAATTGTTCCAGGAACAGGTTTGCAATGACGGGTGACAGTGGTGATCCCATAGGGGCTCCTTCAATTTGCTTGTATCTTTGTCCTTTGTATATGAAATATCTGTTGGTTAGGTAGTGTTCTGTTAGTTGCATGAGGTGTTTAGCTGGTTGGTATTTATTTTTGATGATTTCAAGAGTTTCTTTTATCGGGACTTGAGTGAATAGTGAAACCACATTGAAACTTACAAGCAGATCTTCTTGTTCCACGTGTAGGTCTTTGATCATTTCTAAGAAGTGGTATGAGTTTTGTACATGTGAAGTTGCAGTTTCAGCATGGGGCTGTAGTTGTTTTGCTAAGTGTTTAGCTAGGTTTTGTAATGGTGCTCCTTTGGAGCTGACTATGGGTCTGAGAGGTATGCCTTCTTTGTGTATTTTTGGGAGGCCGTATAATTTGGGGCATCTAGAAGATTTTTCTCTTGGGATGATCGTCTGTTGGATAACTTTGCTTATGTGGCTGGTTATAATTTTCTTCTTGGTTAATTTTTCCAGATATGTGGTTGGGTCTGTGTTTATAGCTTTGTATGTGGAGTCTTGGAGTAGGTCTGTCAATTTTGTTTCATAGTCTTTTCTGTCCATTATTACTGTGGCATTCCCTTTGTCTGCTGGGAGTATTATTATGCTGTTGTCATTTTTCAAGGTTTGTAGCGCTCTGAATTCATCTTTTTGCAAGTTATTTTTCGGTGGTTTGGTTGTGCATAAGATGTTAGTAACCTGGTGTCATATTCTGTCAGCTTCATCTGTATTTAATTTGGTTAGGCTGGATTCGACTGCACATATGATGGATTCTGTGGGGATTTTTTTGGGTGCTATGGCATAATTGAATCCTTTGGTTGGGACATCTGTTTCTGTTTTGGTGAGTTCTCTGTTGGAAATGTTATATACTAATTGTTTCAGGTGTTGTTGTGAGTTGTTGGGGGTTTTCTTGTCATGTTCTAATTTCTTTAGTTTCTTTAAGAGTTTTTCATTTTTGTAAGTGGTTTCAGTTTCAACTCTCCAAGTTGTAAGTTGTTTTATCTTATCCCAAAGTAGAGCATGGATTTTGCTGCTCAATTCCAGGTGAAGTGCTAGCAAATCTTTGTTTAACTGATCCAATTGGAATCTTTTACTATGAACTTTGTTCCTGAGTAAAGCCATTTCTGTTCTTTTCAGGACAAGTTTAGTAGCTGCTGTGCTGTGATGAAATGTTAATTTGAAGCAGATTGGTGTTGCATTGTTGTCTCTGCAGCTGCGTAGAAATTTCAGGTCACATACTATTCCTGCTCTTTTAACTTCCAGCTTCTCATAGCTTTTGATCTGGCTATTTATTTCCTCCCTGTAGAGGTCAGATATTTGTTTTTTTAAGTTTTCGTGGGTACTTACATGTGTACAGTTCAGCTTCCTTCGGGTATTATCCCACGTCATTGTAGTGCTTTTAATGTTGTAGCAACGTTTCAGCAGAATCTCATCTGCCATCATCAGGCTTCTGTACTGAGTTTTTATGTGGGTCAGGGTCTCACAGCCGTTGGTTTTAAATTTGAGGCTAGCCTATGATTGTGGCAGGATGTTTTTTTCTACATCCTGATTGGTTGGGAGTCTTGGTCTGTGTTTATTGGACTTGGAGTTTGTTTGATTGGTGTTTCTGGTTTCTTCTGTCTGTTTTGTGGCTTTGATTGGCTGGCAACACTCTGTTCCTGTATTGGAGGCTTTCATTGCAGCTTGGCTTCGTGTGAAAGGACGGCTATTATCTATTAGGAAGCTAGGTTTCATCTGGGTGCCTGGTGGGTGGGTGTTTGAGCTGGAGGTATCAGAGGGAGTCTGTTTGTGCCCAGGTGTTTGCCTGGCTTGTGGTGTGGAGATCTTTCTGTTTGAGAGTGCAGGCTTCCAAATGATTGACAGTCTGGTGGAATCATCTCTTCTATTCATGCTTTCAGGTCTTTTTTCAATCTCCATGGCTTCTCTGATAATTCTGTGGCTGGGGTTTTCTATAGTGGCTAGGGTTTTAGTGCCATTGAAGTTGATGTTATGACCTGTGGTTTTCATGTGTTGGACTCGTGAGGACTTCCAGCTTTTTTACTGCATTTTTGTGTTCATCCAGTTGGGTACTTATTCTTCTATTGGTCTGTCCAATGTATGTGACCGGGCATGATGCACAGTGAACTTCGTATATGTCTTGGTTTTCTAGGTCAGTTTTGTCTTTGGGGTATCTTAGGATGGCTGCTTTTTTTTGTCTGTTTTAAATACATCCATACACATACATATATATATACATACATACATGGCATTCAGCTTTGTTTGGGTATTTTCCCACATCATTATAGTTATGCTTTTAAAGCTGTAGCAACGTTTCAGCAGAATCTCATCTGTCATCATCAGGCTTCTGTATTGTGTTCATCTTAAGAAAACTTAAGAAAACATACATACATACATACATACATACATACATACATACATACACAGGTCTTGGTGTGTTTGGGTCTTTTCCATGTAAGATTGAGAGTATCTTGGCCAAGATACTGTCAGTCTTATATGGTAAAAGATCCAAACACGCCAGGAGCTGCATACCTGTACCTGTGAAAATCTACATACACACACACACACACACACACACACACACACACACACTTATTATAACAAAAATATAAATGGCACCTTCCAAAGAGACAGAAGAGCAAGTAGGGTGTATGTGTGTGTCTGAGTGATGAGCCTTGGGGAAACTGCCGCTGGGAGAAGCAGAGGCAGTTTTTCTTGGGGGGTAGCACCCCTTGGCTGCCACTCCAGGGGTTTCTCAGCAGGCATCTGCCTACAGAAGGATTGCTACCCTCAGTGATTAATTAGGCAGGGAGGGGGGAAAGTGGGAGCTCCTTTCAGATGTTCAACCTTGATGCCAACCCAAACCAAGCATTTAATAGTGAGTGCCATACCAAGTGCATTAATCAAACAGATGGCAATTAAGTAGGGGCAGGCAGGCACAACACAGGTTATGGAGACAGTAAACACAGTGTCAGACATAAAGATCTCAGGTGCCTATATACAAATGCACAAAGTCTGGGGAACAAACAGGGGGAACTTGAACTATGAATACATGAAGGTAACTATGACATAGTTGGAACAACAGAAACTTGGTGGGATGAAACCCATGACTGGAACATACTGGTAGAAGGATACAAACTATTCAAAAAAAACAAAAAAACCAGACCCCATAAAAGAGAAGGTGGAGTTGCACTGTATGTAAAGGACCACTATATTGCGACAGAAATGCATGAAACCAAAGATGAAAACCTCCTAGAATGTATATGGGTCAATATAAAAGAAAAAAAGAATGACATGGCCATAGGCATATATTATAGGCCACCCAATCAAGCAGTGATAAAAATAATACATCTAATTGTTCATGATTCATCATTTGCTTGCCATTTAAAATAGATATAAAACATGTTTGTTTCACTCTGTGATCTATATAAAATATTAGAATTATGACAGCCAATCAGAATTATAGTATGAACCATATTTTTCAGGAAGTATAATTTAGAGGAAAACACCTTAAAAGCTTATTTTAATTGGATTTTTCTCCCAGGTGGTGTCATGTTCATTTCGCAAAAATAAGTCGGGAAAGGGTGAGGAAAGAAAAAAAGCTTAAGATTTCATCCACAGCTGCAAAGAATATACTAGTTTATTAATTGCTTGTTTGTCAATTTCTGACAATTCGTGTCATTATCATTGAACACAGTCTCAAGGTAGTAACAGTTAAGTAAAGGGGCAATACTACAACAGATTCTTCAGATAAACCCCAGAATTTTCGAATGCTGACAAGAAAAAAAGAAGGAAGAAGTAGGCACATATTCAGTCTGGTCCAAGAGATAGATATAGTTTTAGATTGCACAGTGCTTTTTCAACATTGTCTTCTATAAAATTGATATATATTAGATCATTATAGTTTTCTGTGGTTTGGCTAGGAAATACTGGGTATGATCCATTGCTCTAACAAATACTGCGCCAAAAAATGTGTTAAAGATGTTGGCATTATTGGTGTCGTCGTTGCAGTCTTTACCATTAGGTCCTATCAGGTAGGATGGACCTTGAGTCTTTTAGTTTGTTGTTTACAAAATTGTAAAAAGCGCGGGTGGAATTGGTGCATAGAAGGTTTTTCTCTTGTTTAATGTGATAATTGGTGCATTCAGTCTTTATCTCGTGGCATAAATTTTTGTATTGGCTTTTGAAATTGGCAAAGTGACCAGATTTGTTTTCCTGCCGGAGTGATCTCTTTTTGGACTGAAGTTTCCTTATTGTTACGCGTAATCTGTTTTGTTTTTGTTTGTTTGTTTTGGGAATTGTTGTTGGTACATATAGTTTGATGACTCTTTTGACTTCAAGTAAAAATATGTTGTAATGGTCAACAGTATTGCATCCAGTGAATAGAGATTGCCAATCAAGGGATGAGAAATCGTTGTCTATAAGATTATAGTTGCCTTTTTTAAAGTTATAATTGGGTTTATGTCATTGTGGTGATTTTTGTGTGGGCGTATGTTGAGACAAAAGTCAATCATATTGTGGTCACTGCTGGAAAAGTGTTCTTTAGTTTGTATTCTATAAATTAAATTCAAACTATTGCAGAAGATGAGATCGAGGCAGTTGTTTGGTGTTGTTGGTTACTAGTTGTTCCAGTCCCAGATTTGTAACAACATTGTAGAAGGTTGAATGGATGGATTTAGTTGTACATTCATTTAGGGTCCAGTTAATATTAGGTAGATTAAAGTCACCAAGAAAGATAAAAACATATGGTGTGTGTGTGTGTATGTTTAGATGTGGGCAAGTATTCTTTTTCTTTTCTTCCTCTGGCAAGGAGCTTTATTTACAAGAAGCTTCTCACTTCTACATATAATACTGATAGATATAGAAGTTAATAGTTAGATATGGAGAAAAATGAAACATCTGTATGGGCTCTTTGAGTTATATTCAGTGATACATGTGCAACATTGCATCTGGTGTGATTCAAATTCCCACTTTCCTCAAACACATAGTGAAGCTGAATAATAATACATACAAACTGCAGTGCATTTTCTCCATATACAATCAAACGCCTATTACAAACTTGGAGGAAATTCTTGTAAGAAAACCTGAAAGATACTTTTCTGCTTGTGTTTCTCTTATGCCACATCAAGGAAGGATATAAATTCAGAAACAAATAAATCCATCACACATATTCTGTATACTTATTATTGAACCCTGATGCGCATATGGTAATGGACAAAAGAATTGAATGCTGCTTCTTTTGTGATTACTGCAATGGAAACTGAATCCTCAGCCCTATTTTACAACCCCACCAATGGATTATCTTTATTAAAATACTTTAAGGAGGACAATATTTGCATCATTTTAACTACTACCAAGCGCAGCATGTGGTATAGCCATTTACATGTATAATTCTCTTTTCACATCTCTCTCTCTTCCTCTGTTTCTCTTTCTCTCTCTCTCTCTTACACACAAACATGGAGAATCTCTCCTAACTGAGCAGACAGAAATCTTTTATGCTAGGATGTGGAAAATGTTTTCTTAGAACTTTAAATTTAAAATTATCTTGGCTTAGAAAAATAATGTATGTGAAGGCTGAAAGTTCTAACCGTCAGTGGCTTTGATCTCTCTTTCCTTCCAATAGGAGAACATTTTCTCCATCCACATCTAAAGATACTGGGTACTTTTTCATTTCTACAGTTCCCAGAATTTAAATGAATTTAATTTTAAGATACTAGAAAAGGAAAATGTTAGCAATTTAAATGTTATAAACCAGCTGTTTGGGGAATGAATTCTGAATTTCAGTAAGAGAAAAAATGTTGTTGTTTTCTGATGAAGATAATGACATCCAGATGCCCCAGAATGTTCACAATCTTGCAACTGTTCTACAATTTTGAGATGATCTTATCTGTAAGCAGACTTAGATATAGATTTAGTATTGTCCACAACTGATGGCTCTATTGCCCTCTCATTAGGCAATCATGAAATTCAACAGATACATTTTCCAAAGCAAGAGCCAGGCCTACCAACCCTTGATAAAGGAAAATCTGGAGACCCATGAAAAAAAATCTGGAGATTCTATAAAAAATAGTGAGATTCACGGTCACGTGAATAACTAACCAATCAGAACCAATTATATCTGGTGGTAGAAAAAGCAAAATGGAGGCGCCCAGATTAAAAAGAAATATGCTGTATGTATATATGATTGTATGGTAATATCGATATTGCGTGATTTGAAAAGTGGTGTCATGTTGTTTGTGTGAAATCAGATTTATGCGCGTATAAGCCGACCCCCAAATTTGAAAAAAAAAAAAGCGTTTTAAATTCGGCGTAAGATTGAGGAGCCTTGTCGTGAGACTGTGAGAAATGACAAAAAATCATGAGACTCACGGCAGAACCATGAGAGTTGGCCGGGCTGTCTTATGTATGAATTTTTTCATACATAATTATAAAATATCTGGTCCATACTTCTTTGGTTAAAAGATTTATCACACCCAAATTGAAGAAAAAGTATTAGAATGGAAAGATACATACTCTGATATTTTAATGCAGTGTGCTGCTGTCAACACTATGATTTTATTAATTAAAGATTCACCACATATATGGACATATCCTAGACCAATTGCATAAACTTGAAGACTAACTTGCCAAGGCCATGCTCCTAGCAGAGCCTCATGTCCACCTACAATTCGAGTTCCTGTTGCTGTATTTTTCATAAGAGGCCTTGTTCCACAGACTAGAAATCAAAGAAAAATAAGTTAAGCCATGAAAGAAACAGCATTCATGTAGCAACAATATATTTAAAGCAGTATTTAATAAAACCACTTTCTATAAGAAATAAAACAAGAGTGAAAGATTTGAGAAACTGAATCACTCCCACTTAGATTGTATGACTCTAGTCTATTTACTAGCCAATTTTATCTTGGCCTACTTGTATCTAGTCAGCCTCTGTAGTTAATTTATGGTTTAGTGTGTTGCACACAAAATATACACCAGAATTAACAGGGGAAATAGTAAAATGTAGCTGAAAACAAAACTATATACCACGTAAATATTCGAACTTAATTCCATCAGATATAAGATCTTTTACCCGTGTTTCAATACATGGGTAAATGAGGCACAAAATAGAAACAATAATCCCAAATTACATTCAGTTATGACCAATTTTAAAACTGATAACGCATCAGACATAATTTAGTATGTAAATTACAAACAACCTTGGCCTCAGCGTTCTTTCTTCTGTTACCACCCATAGTCCTGAATCTTTGTTTTATTTCTGAGCTTCCCACTCAAGTTACGATGGCATAATTACCGACATTTCCCCAAGAGCTGGGAACAGGTAAATTATAACTATTTTCAAGTAGATCCCAGCACAGAAACACCCCTCCCCCAATTAACTTTGATCTGTCAGGCTGTCCTGTTCTGAGCAACACGGTGGTGATCAACCGCCGAGCTCAACACCCTGCGAAGATGGGCCAAGACCAAGGCTCACCGTCAGAAAGATTCTGGAAGGACAGGGCTTTGGGCGCGACTTCCCTGAACAGCAGAAGTGAAGCCCAGAGGGAAAAGGCGGCAGGGCAAAAGTTGCGGCTCATCATCCATCCAGGGAGAAAAATGGCACCCAATTTCATGCGCGTTTTATTTGAAGCGAGGGCCGCTAAGGTCCAGCTGACAGGGAGTGCGAGCGCCAAGACTCCCATTGCGGGAAGCTGCCTCGCTAAGTTGCTACTCCGGCGCAAATCGAGGCACGGCCACCGAGAGGGAGAAGGTGGGGATTTGCCTTCCAAGCGGTCACTGAACCCACCGGACTGAAATAACTGCTGGCTGAACCAGGGGATTCCGGGCCCTCCTCACCACCATATAACGGCCCCTTCGAATATTCTCATGCTGATTGGCAGGCCCCACTTGCTTACCTTCCAAAGTGATGGGGATGCAGCCTTAGATCTTCAAACATTTTTGAGGCCACCCCTGTGAGATCCCCCCCCCAAAAAAAAAGCATTTTAAATTCGGCGTGAGATTGAGGAGCCTTGTCGTGAGACCGTGAGAAATGACAAAAAATCGTGAGACTCACGGCAGAACCGTGAGAGTTGGCAGGGCTGAGGAGCAGATTAAAAAGAAGACTGCAAGAAGGCAATAATCCAAATTACTCTGGTTGTTTAATTCAGGCTGAGAAAAACAAACAGAAATTAATGACAATGTCTTTGCCTGGACTTGAAAGAGAAGGAGCAAAAACTAGACCATTCTGGGTGAAGGCATGTAATGGAATAAGTTGATAGCATCAAACAAAGTCCCAGAACAAACAGGGAGTTCTATTCTCAATACTTGTACAGTAAGAAAGATTAATAGAAGGTGGAGGGTGAAACTGCTGCCTTCTAGCACAATGCTGAAAAGCATTACAAAAACCCATTACAAAAAGCAAATACTTCTGGAATTAATGAAACTGGCAACACTAAATTGGAGATACCATTCTAGCTCCATATTAAAGGCTAGGAAGGTCATGTTTCTTAGGAAACAATTTTCTTGTAATAGGAACTATATAATAAAAGTAGAGTTGCTGCAAAAATATGAAGAGATTTGTCTCTACTTTTCTACAAGTAAACTTTGAGCCAATCTATAACTTGTTTTGAACTTCCATTATTTCCTAAGGATCATTCAGAAGCATTGTTTATAGTAATATACACAATACAAGGCCTTTTTTCTTTTGAAAACTGGGTGTTGCCCAAGTAACTTTTTTATTTAGAATAGTTTTACTGCCTCGTTTCTTACAATTTTCAACCACTGATATTATATTGGTTCGCATAAAAAAAAAATATTGCCTGAAGTATGTTGACAGTGAACTATAGATAATGAACTGCAAAGGTTGTCATACAGTCAGTAAAGAATAATAAACCACTAAAGAAACAAAAGACAAAGCAGAGCAGGAGGACTTACTGAAAAGGTAGGGCTGAGCACCCTGTCATGTAGTGATGGAAAAAGAAAAATGATGAGAGAGAGTTTGAATAATGTTTCTCTGTTAGCAGACTTGTTCTTGAAAAGTGTCCACATTTTCCTGAGGGACCATTTTTTCCCAAGAATCTCTACCTGTCCAATTCAATCTAGCAGATTGGGCATGCTGGAAGATCCTGTCAGCAAAGAGGGTTGGCTGGCGGGGACTACAAGAGAGGGTTTTTCTGCAGTAGCTTCCTACTCTTGGTATCTCCTGCCCTTGAAGATTAGAACCTGTCATAAGGCTTTAAAAATCTGACTGTGAATCCAATCCTGGAGCTATGAACATGCTTGGGGGCGAGGGTTTGCATTTCTTTGTTTTATTATTAACTGATTAATTATCTAGTATATCATCATTTTGGATGTTTTTATTGTTTTAATTTTTTTTGTTGTTTTAATTAGTTATATAGTTGTAGAACTGTAAGCTGAATATTGGTTGAGATGAGCAGCTGTAGAACGTGAATGAATGAATGAATGAATGAATGAATGAATGAATGAATGAATGAATGAATTTACTTAACAGGCAGAATTGGATCCAGCTTGGTTTGGAATTTCTGGTGAGCTTGCTTGGTGATTCCAATGCTATCCGTTGAGCAAAGACTCTGATGAACTAGTTCAATTTGTCTTTAAAATGTTTCATCTATAGTTTTTAAAGATAAAGTTTCATTAGACATAAAGTCAGATAGCATATATTGCAATCTTGGAGTTGCATCCTCTTCACAGTACTGATGGCAACCCAAAGACAGATGGCATATTTTATTTTATTCTGAGTCAATTCAATATGTTTGGGTGTGGTCTGGAAATTAATATGTCCACCTTGTTCATAATACAAATTTCTACCTCCTTGAGGATTCTGCCCAGTCTAGCTGGGATTAATTCAAGTTTGGAAGTTCCATATGTGACCTTGGAATCACTGAAGATTCTAAGGGGCATTGCCTACAGACAATTTTGCAATAGTAAAATAAATAGTATCTTGCTCTGGTTTTTTGTTTTCCTGTTCATTATATCTAATTAGAACCATTTGTTTGTTATATGCAAACAGTTTATATTTAAAATTCTTATAAATCTTTGGGATATCTTGATTGTACTTTGTTTTCCTCTACTGTGTATAAAAATATGGATTTGGAAAGCATATACAGTACAATATTTTGTTACCAGTTTTTTGCATCCCTGTAATCCAGATGGCATAAGCAACACCTTATTTATTTGGAGCAGCAATTGCTATAAAATGTTCTCTTTGTACCAGACAGAAAGCTTAGCTCTAATGGAAATCATAGCCATTTTAACTCCCATTTCTATTTAAATGCAAGATGAAATACAAGTGCCACTCAAATTGCTTACAATATTTTGTAAAGGTTAATTTGCTTAAAAGGTTTTCTCCATTTAATATACTGATTCTGCCTGTATGCTTGGAAAAGAGAATGTTTTAGTGAGTACCTGCTGATGACTTAACGTTAGGTAAAGGATGCTTCAGTTTATTTGTGTACAGTGGAACGATAACAGTTCAATTCTGCTTCATAGGAACAGACAATATGTTTAGTTGGAAGCTGCCCTTTTAGTTTATTTACCACAGAGAGTTGCAGGACATGTGGTCATAACATATGTCATCCAAAGAAAGCACAGGACAAACTTTTTTGACCTGGTGGAACGCTTACTTTTCAGGAGAAAAAAGGTAGTAAATGAGAAAGAAACTTTCTAAACCTCCTGAAGTCTTATTGAAATTGGCAGAATGAAAATATTTATGATAAAACAAAGAAAATGTCTTCCTTCCTTCCTTCCTTCCTTCCTTCTTCTAAAAGAAAAAGGAGAATAATTCTTCTTCTAAAAGAAGAAGAATGTTTGGTCATTATAATCAACCGAAAGCAGAAGCAGGCCCTTCCTTCCACCATCATTTTTTCCTAGTAATTGATAGTATAACCACCATGAATTATACCTTTTGCAGTTATGGCAAAGGATAATTCTGAGGATATACCTTGAAGCAGCCTGTGTCCTTTTCTAAATATTTGATGTAGTTTATATGGACTGCTCTTGAAAACCATCAGGAATCTTGAATTTGAGTAGAATGCTGAAATAGTACTGTGGTTGTTTGATATCATTACCTTATCAGATACATGTGTTGCTGGCTCATTTCAGAGTCTAAATTAATATGCTGGTTACTACTTTTCAAATCCTGCTGACATTGTTGTCCAGCTCATGTCCAGAGCTGAAACTGTAATATTCAATCAAGTTCAATCCTTTGTTTGCTTGCTTGCACTTAATGGACAGAATGTTGCTAAACTAAAGTTGTAAAGCTGAATTACTCGATTTATCCTGAGAAATTCTAGGGTTTTGTTTCTTTGAACCTCTTCTTTGACATATTCTAATGAGAATTCACTGTTTCATGTTCAAAAACATTACTGGAAAAAGATGTAAACTACTGTGCATGTAGCAAATTAAGTGATGCTTCTCAAACATAACATTTTATCACTTCCTACACAAACTGAAATGAGATTTAACAGTTAATCCTTGAAAAAATTGTCTTTTTAAATTTGGATTGACTGCAGAAGCAATAATTATGTGAGTGTGTGTGTGTGCATGAGTATTTCTTTTCTTTGTATTGTTTTTACAGTTTTTTACATAGCACAACTAATCAATAAGTTATTGATTGGATTATTCAGTTTGTCTTTTGAATTTATTGTCCCTAATTGTTTAAATATTCTTTATTCTTTCTGTAGAGAATTTACATAAGATTTTTTAGATTTACAAATTTCATATATAAATATGTTCATGTTTACTGAAAGAGGAGAGAGGAGTTTTATCAGGTCCATATTTTAAAATGAATTGCTTTAAAATTAACAATATACCCTTGGCTAGCAGATGTTCTTTGGATTGTGTTTTTCTCCCAAAATCATAATGAAGTATATATTTTCCATGTCCCATGTCCATGGTAATTCTTAGGTAACGTGCAAACTGAATGGAGGAAAATCATGACTAAATATATGTGGAACTGAAGCAAAGTAGAAATTGTTTGATTTATCTCGAAATGTCAAGATTATATTTGTTTATGATTTGATTATTTTTATCCTTTGTGTCTAATTTAAGCCCCTGTCACACTGCACCAATGGATGCAAAGAGGATGTAAAATGGACAAAAAAGCTTGCCATCCGTTGCAAAACGCAATGTACTCACTGCCTCCGTTTTGCTTCCTCTCTATCCGTCCAGCATCCGTTTATTGACGTTTCATCCGCTCAGAAAGTTTGGGGCTGCTCAAAACTTTTGTGCAGAAAATGTATCCAATGCGTCCGTTCTGCATCCGCTAGGCATCTGTTCTGCATCCGTTCTGCATCCGTTACGCATCCGCTATATCCGCTAGGCATCTGCTGTGCATCTACACAACTCGCATCTGCTCGGACGCAGGGAGAAAGTGGAACGGACACAGAATGGATGCAGAATGGATGCAGAATGGATGCCTAGCGGAAACAAAGCGTTTAAAACTGAAAAAACATTTGCAGAGGGGACCTATCTCGGATATTAAGGATGTCTAGAGGATGCCTAGAGGATGCAAAGGGACACCTATACTGCCTATAAAAAGGGGGAGCAACTCATCTGCATCTCACTTTCAGCCCAGCAGCCCAGCTGTGCAGATCTCTGCAGCCTTCATCTAACTCTTCCTTTTCCACAGCATCCAGTCATGTCAACCGTGGATCATAACACAGTCCTTTTGGCAGCCACCATCCTTCTGCAACAGTGCAAAGCCATTTACAGGCTCTGTGAACTCTACTATGGGAAGAAAAGGAGGTGGCCAAGAAGCGTCTGGGTCCGAAGATGGATCGAGAGAAGAGCAGAGTACAGACTGTACAACAAGCTGATGGTGGACCTCAGGAACGAAGACACTCGGGCATTCCAGAACTTCATGAGGATGCCTCCAGCCATGTTTGACGAAGTTGTGCAGTGCCTGACACCCAGGTTGACCAAGGCAAACACCAACTTCCAGCCCAACCTGGAACCTGGGCTCAAGGTGGCACTGACTCTGCGCCACCTGGCCTCAGGGACCACCTACAGGAGCATGCAGTACGGCTGGAGGATTCCACACAACACCATCAGCATTATGGTCAGAGAAGTGGTGCAGGCCATCATTGAAGAATACCTGCAGGAGCTCCTCCAGTGCCCCTCCACTGATGAAGGATGGAAGAAAGTTGCAGAGCAGTGGTATCAGAGGTGGAACTTCCCACACACCGTTGGAGCCATAGATGGCAAGCACATGGCCTGCAAAGCACCACCCAAGTCAGGCTCCACTTATTTCAACTACAAGGGCTTCTTCAGCATCGTCCTCTTTGCCATGGTCGATGCTGACTACAAGTTCATGTACATCGATGCTTCAGGCAGTGGCTCATGTTCAGATGCCCAGGTATACAACCCGAGTGACCTCAAGGAGGGGTGGGAAGGCAACCTCATCATGGGCTTTCCAGATCCAGACCCCCTGCCCAACGACATGCAAGATATGCCCTACTTCATCATGGGGGATGACGCCTTCTCCCTCAAAACCTACCTCATGAAGCCCTACACTTCCAGACTCCTCACCCGTGAAGAGAGGATCTTCAACTATAGGCTGTCCAGGGCAAGGCGGGTGATGGAGAACGCCTTTGGCATCCTGGCCAACAGGTTCCAGGTACTTCTCACCACCATGCAGCATCGCCCAGAGACCGTGAGGAGGATCGTGGAAGCTTGCTGCATCCTGCACAATCTCATGCGCACCCGCTACCCAGTCTTGCAGAACAGGCTCCTGGACCTCCAGCAAGGCAATGGGGACATGGAGCCTGGGGAATGGAGGCAAGGGCGAAACCTGACAGACACTCAGGATGTGCAAGGCCCCAACAGAGCCTCACGTGAAGGGAAGAAGCAGCGCAGCCTCCTGAAACACTGGTGCAACTCTCCAGCTGGAGCAGTGGAGTGGCAAGACAGGATAATAGATGATTAATGGGTGCTTCCTTCAGCCTGTCTCATCACACGGATGAGATTGGGCCATGTATGTTGGGTGGGCCTACAATGAACAGGGCATTTAATAAAGAGTTGTGTTCATGTTGAAATGTGTGGATCAATGATTACATTGTTGTTGATAATAACGGGCCAAAGGTGTGGCACCTGGGAGGGCTGACCATACAGTCCCACTATGCTTGCACTGGAGGCTTATCTATCCCACTGCTATCCTTACCCATCCCACAGCTATTACCCATCCCACAAGTATCCCTGCCCATCCCACTGCTATCTTAACACATCCCACAAGCATGCAAAGGCTTAAACCAATTCTAAAAGTTTCCACCAAGACTTTATTACAAAAAAAAAGAAATGAAGCAAGTGTGTGAATCAAAGATAAACTTTATTGAACAACAAGCTGTAAAAAAAAAATGACCCATGTCAAGTGTCCAAATAAAGTCCACAGGTAGCCAGCTACCCAGTCTCTGGCACTCTTATTGGTCACTCGGATGTGTGCCTAGTCTCAGGGGTGAAGGGTCCAGGTGCTGTGGAGGTGGGTGGTGCTGGAGTGCTGGTCTGTATTGTCATTGGGGTGCCTGGCTCTGAGAGGACAACAGAGGATGGTGTGTTGAGGAAGCTCTCAAACAGCTGGCTCAGACCCGCGATGCTGAGAGGTCCTTCCTCCATGCCATGGAGTGTCAGCCCCAGTACTGATGACAGATGTACTGAGGCCGGGCTTGGCTGTGGGGTGGAGGAAGGAGTAGTATAGTGGGGCTGTCTGGTCTGCAGCTGGGTGAGGACTGGCGTGGGTGGCATCACTGTCATCGGTGGCATCATTGTCGTGCGTGGCTGGCATCGGTGGCATCAGTGGAACCGGTGGCAACGGTCTCGTCCGATGACTCCGTGCCTGGACTGGGAAGGGCTGCTGCCTGTGCTGCTGGACCTCCTGGTAGCCGTATCCCTGGTAGGTGAGGGGCTGTGGGAAGCCTTGGAATGGGAGAGACATCACCTGTGGTGGAGGTGGAGGAGCAGACCTGGACTGGGTGGGAGCAGGTTCCTCTGTGTCAGGAGGGTTGTGAAGCAGCTCGGTGATCCAGTCCTTCACCACCTGGTACTGGGGTTCCTCCATGTTCTTGAGGGTCTGGTTGACATAGGTGAGGAAGGGCTTGCGGTTGGAGGATGAGGAGTTGGTGCTGAGCAGCTGAGAGAGGAGATCTATACTGGTGCGCATGGTGTCCCTGATCTCCAGCAGGACAGTGTGGCTCTGCCTCTCCTGCTGTCTGGCTCTCTGCCTTTCTGTGGAGGTGGAGCTGGGGGGGTGGATGCGGCTACGACTGTGGTGGACTCGATGTCTCCTCTCTCCCACCACACCAGAGAGTCCTCCACGTGCTCTACCATGGTGACAACAGCTGTCCGTGGGTTCTCCGCCGTGGCACGCTCCACAGAAACTGCCTGGAGACAGGGACTGACTCTCGGCCGGAATAGGACTGGGTTTCAGCAGGCTGCTGGAGAGAGAGGGTTGTGAGAGGGGCTCCTGTTGCTCCTTGGTAGCGGATCTCACCCTCCAGGAAGCTGCACCTGGCCATGACGTAGGTCTCTCTGTCTGTCAGCTTAACCGTGGCCTGACCAGATTTCTTTTTTTTGCCCCTTTTGAGAGCGGATAACAACGGATGGAACATTTTGCTCCCCCGTTGTGTCCATTTTGCATCTGTTGGGCAGTGTGACAGGGCCTTTAAATAACTTATCCAAAATCACTAAAGGAAGACACTATTTGGATTTCAGATCCATCTGTTGCATGAGGAACATAAGTAAGTTTCATATTGAATATTTCAGAAGACCACTGTCCCAGTAAAAAATATTTTTTGCTGCTTTTATGCTCAAAACTGTGGCAGATCATTATTCTTTACTTCTTTGGATTCAGCCCACAACACCCATTCAACCTGTTGAAGCAAAACTGACAGAAGCTGAATTTTAATTCCAGTGACAGAGCAAAGACTCTTTAGGGGATTTTTGTTTATTGCACATGGGTACAATAAATTTTGTTTTGCTTGTACTGGACTTAGATAGATCTAATTTAACTGTGTTGTTGCTGGGGCTTTCTTATGTTGGGCTGTGTGTATCATATTTATTAGTAAAAATGAAGGAATTAAATTGGCAGCTAGGTAAACAACAGTAGAATTGTCTATCATACCTTTGTTATATTCCTTTATTTTTTTAAACTAATAAATATATGGTGTACAATTAAAGTTTTTAATCATTTTCATCATTCTGGGCTGCATCCCAGAATTACATATTTAGCACTTTAGAGGAAAAGAGCCATGTTAGCCTAAATAGTAACACAAAATTAGAACAAATCTGGTTGTTGATGTTCTGCAGTTGCTAAATTATGTCCAACTTGTCATGACTGCATGGACCATAGCATGACAGTTCTCCACTGTCTTCTGGAGTTTGTCAAAATTCATGTTTATTGCATCTACAATACTAACAGTCTCATCCTCTGCTAAAAAGGATCTCCTTCTCTTTTTCCCACAAATCTGGTTGCACCTTTTCAGACTAGCAGATTTTATTAAAAGGCATACACCTTCAACAGCTTACTTCATTGGATGCAAATAATAGCTCAGTGATATGGTACATAAATTTAGTTGTGCAGAAGGAAAAGGGAGAGGAAGACAGGGTGGTTATACAGATTGCATCAGAGATCATTTAAAGTATCTTCTTCAAGAATAAGATCAAGAAATAATTGATGCAGTAGTTTATATTATGTTACACAGCAGGGGTGTCAAACTCAAGGGTCATGGGCCGGATCCGGCATGAGGGATGCTTAAGAGCCAACCTGGAAACAGTGAAGGGCTGACCTGCAGTGACTGCCAGCGAAAATGGATATCTGGAGTGCAGTGTGTAGCCTGCCTGGGCTCTGTTTTTGGCCAAAATAGCCTCATTTAAGGCAAGGTCCCACTGGCCGATGGACACAAAACGTATGCATAAAGGACACAGTGGAGGAGCAAAATTTCGGGGGTGGCTCCATCCGTTGTCATCCGCTCCAAAAAGTGGTGAAAATTTGCATAAACAGAATGGAAACGGAATAGAATGGAAAAGAACGGACGTGGGTAATATGCAGTGGGGATGTTAAACGGATCATCATAGGAAGCCTAGTGGATGACAGTGGATGGAAGCGGATGACATCTCCAAAGGGGTTCCAGGAGAGAATTGTGAAGCAGACACATAGCAGAAGGGACGGATGTATAGCGGATGAAGCGGATGAATCACAGACGCCTATAAGAAACAAAGCGGATGCCGCGTGGATGTCTATCGGATGCAAAGCATTCACTGCGCATGCGAGGAATATGAACTGCATCAGCTCCGCAGATATAAAAGGATGCAGCATGCATGCAGTCAGCATACAGGGGAAAGACGTGCTGCCACATACATCTAGCAGAAACACCATTGTTCATCAGTCAGGCAAGAAGAGGAAGCCAGTGCCTACTCGTTCCAGCCCTGGCAAGAAGGACAGAACCAGCATCCCACCCCCTGGCACTGACTCTGAACCTGCTGCTGCTGCTGCTGCTGCTGCTGCTGTGGTGGACCAGCCCCAAGGCCCTCAAAGCTCTGCTGCTGAAGGCCCTGCTGCTCAAGCCCCTGAAGGCCCTGCTGCTCAAGTCCCTTAAGACCCTGCTGCTCAAGCCCCTGAAGGCCCTGCTGCTCAAGCCCCTGAAGGCCCTGTTGCTCAATCCCCTGAAGGCCCTGCTGAAGGCCCTGCCAGAGGGAGGAAGAGGCAAGGGAAGGAGAAGGGAGAGAGGAAACAGGACACCCTTTCCGAGTACCATGAGGAGGAGGTGCTGGAATGGCTGAGGGAGAACGAGTACCTCTGCAGAAAGGGCCACAAACTGTATCGTGACACCAAGAAGAAGCAGGCAGCTTGGAGAGACAAGGCAGAGAGCCTGGGTGACACTGCAGATGTACTCCTGGGATGGTGGAAGCACATGCACACCTGGTATAACAAGCTACACCTCAAGAAATCCGGGCAGGCCGCTGTCAAGCTCACTGACCGGGAGATGTACGTCATGGCCAAGTGCAGTTTCCTGGAGGGTGAGATCTGCCACTGAGTAGTAGCCCCTTTGACACCCCTTTCCCTCAGAAAGCTCAGAGACAGCCAGTCCTCTCCCAGCCAGGAGCCAGCTACCCTGTCCAGGCAGGTGTCTTCAGAGGTCCCCACAGCAGAGACCCCCCCCCCCGACAGCTACATTCCCCATGCTGGCAGACTTGGAGGATCCTGTGGAGGATGATGCCCTGCTGTCACAAATGGAGGAAGAAGCAGCAGCCACAAGAGGCCAATCGACCCCCACCACCACCCCCAGCTCCAGAGGATGCAGGCAGAGAGGCAGACTGCAGGGCCAGAGCCACACTGTCCTGTTGGAGATCAGGGACACAATGAAGAACAGCACAGAACTTCTCTCTCAGCTGGTCCACTTGGACAGAGCATCCTCGGGCCAAAACACCTTCATCACCTACATGAGCCAGACCCTGAGGGACCTGCCTGGGGCCCAGTACCAGGTGATGAAGCAGAAGATCACAGCACTTCTGCACAACCCTCAAGGCCCAGCTGAAGCTGCTCCTACCCAGTCCAGGTCTGCTCCTCCACCCCAGGTGATGTCACTTCCACGGCTTTCAACAGCCCATCACCAACCAAGGCTATGACTACCAGGACTTCCCACAGCAAAAACAGAACTTCCCAGTCCAGGCACAGGTTCATTGCATGCCACAGACGTCACTCCTCACCCAGATGCAGACCAGACAGCCCCTCTACACTCCTCCTTCCTCCACCCCACAGCCAAGCCCTTCAATGGACAATCTGTCATCACTCTTGTGCCTGACATCCCAGGTACTTGATGAAGGGCCTCTCAACCTCACGGGACTGAGTCAGCTCTCTGAGAGCTTCCTGAATACACTATCCCCTGTTGTACCCTCGGGGCCAAGCACCGCAATGGTGCCTCAGACCAGCACTCAAGCCACAGCCACCTCCAAAGTCCCTGCCCGCTTAACAGCCGAAACCATGGACATGACTCAGAGTGACTGAGAATAGTGTCAGAGACTGAGTTGTTTACTTATTAAGTTTATCTTTGCTTAAGACATTTGACTTGGTTCATTTTGCTTTTTTAATAAAGTCATACAGTTTACCTAAGAAAGTTAATAAAGGTTATCTTTGCTTAAGTCACTTGGTTCATTTTAATAAAGTGTTGGTGAAAACTTTGAAAAAATGGTTAAGCCTTTGCATGCTTGTGGGATAGATGAGGATAGTTGTGGGATAGATAATCCTCCAGTGCAAGCATAGTGGGACTGTATGGTCCACCTACCCAGCTGCCACACATATGGATCTTTATTATCAATAACAATTTATTCATTGATCAACACATTTTAAAATAAACAAAGCTCTTTATTAATGCCCTATTCATTGTTGGACCACTCAACATACATGGCACAATCTCATCAGTGTTATTTGACAGCCTCAAGGAAGCATCCATTAATCATCTATCATCCTGTTTTGCCACTCCACTGCTCCAGCTGGGGAGTTGCACCAGTGTCTCAGTAGGTTGCGCTGCTTCTTCCCTTCATGTGAAGCTCTGTTGGGGCCTTGTACATCCACAGTGTCTGTCAGGTTTCGTCCTTGCCTCCATTCACCAGGCTCCATGTCCCTTGTTGATGGTCCACAAGTCTGTTCTGCAACACTGGTTAGCTGGTGTGCATGAGATTGTGCAGGATGCAGCAAGCTTCCACGATGCTCCTCACAGTCTGTGGCTCATGCTGCATGGTGGTGAGAAGTATCTGGAACCTGTTGGCCAGGATTCCAAAGGCGTTCTCCACCACCCATCTTGCCCTGGACAGTCTGTAGTTGAAGATCCTCTCTTCACGGGTGAGGTATCTTGAAGTGTAGGGCTTCATGAGGTAGGTTCTGAGGGAGAACGCATCATCACCAATGATGAAGTAGGGCACATGTTGTGTGTCATTGGGTAGAGGGTCTGGATCTGGAAAACCCATGATGAGGTTGTGTTCCAGCCCATCCTTGAGGTCACTTGCGTTGTACATCTGGCCATCTGAAGCTGGCCCGTTGCCTGAAGCATCAATGTAGATGAACTTATTGTCAGCATCAACCATGGCAAAGAGGATGATACTGAAGAAGCCCTTGTAGTTGTAATAAGTGGACCCTGAGTTGGCTGGAGCTTTGCAGGCCACGTGCTTCCCATCTATGGCTCCAATGGTGTGGGGAAAGTTCCAACTCTGAAACCACTATTCTGCAACTTTCCTCCAGCCTTCTTCAATGGTGGGGCACTTGAGGAGCTCCTCCACGTATTCTTCGATGATGGCCTGCAACACTTCTCTGACCACTTTGCTTATGGTGTTGTGTGGCACCCTCCACGCATACTACATGTTTCTGTATATGGTTCCAGAGGCCATGTGCCACAGAGTCAGTGCCACCTTCAGTCCAGGGTCCAAGGTCCAGGTTGGGATGGAAGTTGGTGCTCGGCTTGGTCAACCTGGGTCTCAGACGCTCTACAAGTTCGTCAAACATGGCTGGTGGCATCCTCATGAAGTTCTGGAATGCACGAGGGTCTTCATTCCTCAGCTCCACCATCAACTGGTCATACAGTCTAAACTCCATTCTTCTCATGATCCATCCTCAGACCCACACAGCTCTTGAACGTCTCCTTCTTCTCCTTCTGTATAAAAGGTGAAACAGTCTGAACAGGTTTTGGTTCTCGTGATGAATGATCGCAGCTACCATACGGATTGTGTCATGCTCCATGCTGGAGAACAATTGATGATGTGGAAGACCAAGACAAAGGGTGAAGAGGTCTGTACACCACGGTTGCTGGACTCATACTGAGATCCAGATGATTTTCTCCCCCTTTTTATAGGAAATATCGGTAGTCCACTAGGTGTCCTTCTACATACTCTAGACATACTGTAGACATCCTAAATAAATGAGATACATCCCAGATACAAACGTTTTGTCCATTTTAATCCTTTATATACGAGATGCATACGCTTACATCCTTTTTTTTTTCCGTGCTACTAACACTGTGTGGATGTTCTGTGTACCCTTTGTTTTCTCCCTCTTTCCATTTTCAGCTGCAGTGGATATGAGTTGAGGGGATGGCCAGAGGATGCAGAGAGGATAATTCTTGCACAGTTGAACAAAAGAATACTGAACTTAAAAAGATAAAAAAAACCTCAGAAGGTTTCAACAAACACATTGCGTTATAACACTTTTTTGTGTGCCTTTTAGTCTGTGTTATCTCCTGACAACTTCCTGGAATTTTCTGGGCAAGATTTCAGAATTTTGGATTGTCATTGCCTACTTCCTAGAGCTGAGAGAGAATGACTGGCCCAGAGGGATCAGCTGGTTTTGTTCCAAAGATAGAACTGGAACTCATAGTCTTCTAGTTTCAAGTCCAGTACCTTACTCACGAGACCAAATTTATTTTCCTTAACATATTGCGACTGGTAATTGATAGTATATTTGTGATGTATATTTTTACACACATGTAACCTAACTAGTCTATCTTCCCCTCCTTCCTCTTCTCGCTGCATCCCAGTTTATAACTTACATTAATTTTGTCATGCCATGAAGCCAATGAATAAGCTCACAAAAGGCTGTGCCATTTAATAAAATGTCTTAATCAGAAAAGGTGTTCTTATTTTTAGATACATATTAAACATTATTTCCAGGAATTACCAAGCTATGTTTTTTAAAAAAAATACAGAAAAACAAGTTGTAGACATATAATTATTCATATGAGAAATGATGGAAAGCTATTGATTTTGTTTGGCAGGCAACTTGCTTTGACTTTTTTGTCTTACTATAGTAACAACAGTGAGTCACATTTTGTGTTCGTGTGTTTGCTTATTTTCATGATACATTTTATTTAATACATCAGCTCAGGACATACTTCAACTGGATTGAGCATTTTTCTCCCAGCTTTATTTTAAGCAGTAGCATCTCATGGCTCTCATCAATGATGGTTCGAAATTGGCAAAAGGATTGAGGGAGACCTGAAATCAATGCATTTGTTAGTAAATGCTACTTTTGCAGAGGCAAATAAAATGAAATGTGAACTGATTTGTAATGAGAAGATGCTCACATACAGTATCTTGATATTCTATTTTAGGACAAGCAACATTATACAAAGTATGAAGAAAAGAATAAAAGAAAACAATAGGCCAAAGATATTCAAGGAACAAAGAAAGAAAATCAGGAATCAGAGCATGGAGATCTTGTTGAGAGTGCTTTTCTAAATAAATAAATAAACAAACAAACAAACGAATGAACAAACAAGCAAGCCAACAAATAAATAAATAAATAAATAAACCAAGAAAGAATTAAATGTTATACCATTATGAGAGATTGCTAGAATATATGTCTATTCATATATTTTGAAATACATATATTCAAAAATACAAGGCACATTTGCAAAGAATTTGAACTTGGGGAGTTCTAGTTCTACTCGTTGCAGAATACCTTATGCCACCAGACTAGAAATTCTAGACCTAGAAAACCTAGAATTATGCCGACTTCGGTCTGATCTAAGTATAGGATATAAAATTATATACTGCAATGTCCTACCTGTCAATGAATACTTCAGCTTCAACCATAGCAATACAAGAGCACACAATAGATACAAACTCAAGGTTAACTGCACCAGACTTGATTGCAGGAAATATGACTTCAGCAACAAAGTGATCAATGTCTGGAATACTCTACCTGACTCTGTGGTTTCTCCCCCAAACCCCAAAACTTTAAATCTAGACTGTCTACTATTGACCCTTTCTTAAGAGGTCTGTGGGGGCGTGCATAAGCGCACCAACATGCCTACTGTCCCTGTCCTTTGTTTCTTTTTATTTTTCTTAGATGTATCTACTTCATGTATTCATAATGATGTCTATACTTATACCTGTAATCTTATAATCGCTTGACAAAATAAAATTAATAAACAAAAAAATAGTTTTAAAGAGATCATGTAGATATGCAGAGGAATGTCTAAAATGATGGAAAGGAAATTTGTCTGAAATGCCAAGTACTGGATTTGGAAGGAAGCATCTGGGGTGAATACGAAACATACATTCTACCTTACAGTTGCTTTTTTACTTCAGTTCTGACGATTGGGTCACTTGAAGACAACAGACTACTTTTGGATATAGTTGCAAGCTTCATGGCAAATCCTATCTTGCAACAGTAGGAAAAGCTGAGGACCACTTCTTGCTGCTTGATGCCACTATATTATTCTATCTGATAATAGATGTGTTCTGGGAGCACCTATGTTCTATAATTTATCAAATTAATAAGTGTCTATTCCTGTGATTATATAGGCAATGCTCCTCCTCCTCCTCACCCCCACTTCCTCCTCCTCCTCCTCCTCCTCCTCCTGCTCCTCCTTTCCACTGCAGGTTGAAGGCCACTTCTGGATGTTTCCAACATGCGGTCTTCTTTTGCCAATTGGGCCTGAAAAACTTGCTGATATCATTGATCCATCTTTAGGTTTCTTTTGTGGATGCTTTTTATCAAGTTGAATCCATTCTATGTTTGCCTTGGTCCACCTACCATGAGTCCTTTTTCTTATGTGACCATCCCATTTTCATTCAATTCCTTTACTCTCGTGATCTTATTGTATACTTTTGTTTGTTCTCTAATCCATGTGCAAGTCTTACTGTCTTGTTTTGTATTGCCAAGCATATATCTTTCCATGACTTTTTGCACCACTCGTAACTTTAGTATCGATTGTGAGGTTAGTGTCCATGTTTTACCTGCATATGATAGAACAGGCGGTACACACTGATCAAAAACATTTCAGGCATAAGGGGAAGTAGTTCTTGAAAGTTATGCTTAGCTTGCTGAATGGCAATGTCAATGTCTTAGCTTGCCAATCATATTTAACACACCATTAACTTTCCTTTATTGTATCACCTTCCATTGAGATCTGCTGGTCAAAGTGTATATATGTCTATGTCTATTTCTTTTCCAGATATAATTTTTTTCTTTCTTTGATGAATTTATTAAACATAACCTATCTCTTTTTCAGGTTTACTTTTAAGACAAATGGCTCATCTGATTTGTGCAGCTCTTGTATGTATCTTTGTAGCTCTTCTGAGTCTTGTGAATAGAGAACAACATCACCTGCAAATCTTAATGATTTAAATCAGAGGTCACCAACCTTTTGGACCTCAGGGACCACCAAACTCATAATTTTGAATCCCACAGACCAGAGACTGGGAAAATCCCCCCAAAAGTCTGCAGGAAAATTCCCCATCCCATTTTCCTACTGATCAATTATTCTTTGTTAGGGATTGCAGGTTATTGTCTCCAACTCTGTTCACAGGGGAGGGTGGGGAGACTTTCGGGTTCATGCATGGAAAGCAGCAGAAGTCTTTTTTTCTCTCCCCCAAATTCCACCAGAAATGAGTCTTTGTGAGACTTGTCGCACCAGTGCAGCCTCTTGGAGCAGGATGCTTTGCAGGGTCCTGAAGACTCATTTCTGATGGAGTTTGGGGAAGAGAAGTCTTTTACTGCTTTCCTTGCATGCAGCCAAAAGCAGAAGAAGAAAGAAGCGGAAAGAAGCAGCCCAGTGGCCAGGTGAGGCATGTTGGGCAATTGGGGCAAGTTCCCCCACTGCCCTTTCCTCCCTCCTCTCACTACCTCATGTTGTTCGCAATGCAAGTGATGCAAGTGTTCCCATGGGCCATGTGGGTGGCGCAGCCTTGTGTTCCCACACAGTCTGGATTAATTGCTTTGGGGAGTGCTTTGGGGGTGACATTTCTCTGCAGACTACCAAAATTTTCTTGCAGACCACCAGTGGTCCTCAACCCACTGGTTGGCCACCACTGATTTAAATAGCACCATTAATTTTTAGGCCATCTTTTGCCCAGCATAGTTTGCAAAATACTTCTTCAAGGCAGACTGAGAAAAGGATAGGTGATATTGTACTGCCTTTCCATACATGTTGGTGTCACCTTAAGGTCATTAAGGAAAATTGTCCCCATTGTTTGTTCATATATTGATAGTAGTAAGTTTATGTAAGCAGTGTCTATGCCTTGGTTGAGCAATGCATTAATTATTGCTTGTTGGATTATTGAGTCAAATGGCTTTCAATGACTTGCTGAACAATTTAGATGTGAACCATTGTGCTGTAATCACTGCATCTTTTAATGTTCTCAATATTCTTTTTGCTATTATCTTGGTGAAAACCTTGTAGATGACTGAAAGCAGGCTTATTGGACAAAAGTTCTTTAAATCATATTGGGCTCCTTTTTTGTTCTTAATAATAAAAGCTTTTCCAAGGCAATGGCAATATTGTCATCTCCATTCACTTTAGTCACTATTTGGTTAAAAGGGAAAAAAGAAATGGAAATCAGCAAAAGTAAAAACAATTATGCTTTTTCATGCGGATATGTGTTTTTCCATATGGGTACACCTAAAACAAATGCTAATTAAATAATCAGAAAATATATTTAGATAGTTCTTTTGCTTTTTAGTAATTTCTAAGTAATTTTTTTACTGTCAAAAATACAATTTAAAAACCCAAATATTTAATGAGGTGGGAAATCTGTAACAACTTTTGTTAGACTTTTTGAAGTGCCTGATCTTTGCTTGTTCCTATATATAAACAATCCAAATTAATATCTTTAGTACTGTGTAATCAGTACACAGTTGCCCAGTAGATTTGGTACCTCTTTAAATGCTGCAGTGCAGTTATTTGCAGTTCAAGGTGAATGTTGGCAGTTCTATCTCGGGATTTAATATAGATATGCAAGATGAAAAAATATGGAGGAAAATATCAGGAAAAAGTGACTGAACTCTGAGAATACTATACATTCTGAGAGATTTATGAAAGCTCTGGAGAAGATTTAGTTTATGGAACTTGGTGGAATCAACTTTACTTTTTCTCTTTGCCTATACTTAAATATAACTCAGACATTTTTTTTCATGTATTTTTCATCTCATCTGCCTCAATTGTCTTTTTATTTTATTCTTTTTTTAAAAAAAGCCTGGGTTTTGTTTTTTTGCATCAGTGTGTGATGGAATTAGTTTAAGGAATTGAAAGGGTCTATTAAAAAGTAGCAAGTTCATTTGTGTCTTTTAATACACTCCTTGGATTACAGCTAACTTAATTAACACAAATGATATAATTTTTAGCAATATTATACTCACTGCAACATTAAATAAAGAACTTGTATATTTTATGCATAAGCAATTATGTTGGATCAATTTTTCTCTCTGGAGATTTTTTATCCCAATTAAGAGATTCTACATGGCAGTAATCACGACAGAAAATTTTGATTACAATGTCATAAAATAAAATAAAGCTGATGTTGGGGACTTGTAAATGTTTAAAGCCTCTGTATAACTTCTGAGACGTTAGTCTCTTTTGGAACATATCTTGAGAAGTTCCATTTGCTTTTCAAAGAGGCAATAAATTTCCTTATGCAAAATTGTCTACTCGGAGGAGTTCACAATGAAAATACTCTGAAATTTATCATGAGGGAAAACACCTTCTCCTGTTCCTTTGAAGTACAAATAAAACAGACCATTTGTAGAACCAGCATTTAGAATAGGGTTCATTTAGTCTTATTTAAGTACTAAAACTGTTATCCCAAGTCGAAGCTTTCACATAATCAAAGATACCAGTATTTACTTTGAATTTAGTATCAATTACTCACAATTTCTAAATCTATTTTAAGTAGATTTCTACTAAATAGCAGGTACCAAGAATATTATTCAAGAACTTATAATAATCAAGGAAGATATGCTTTTCAGATAGGACATACTTGGCTGAATTGTAACAAGTAATGGTCCTTAATGCTCCTTGATTACTTGAAGATGAAATAATCTGTGATTCTTGATCAGTGTAAATCAATGTACCACTGAATATTTAAACTGCTGCTGTGATCCCCCAGTTTTGAACAAATTTGTATGTAATGTGATGTGTTTATATTTAGACCTTGAATATAGTTTATAAATAGTGTTAGGAAGAGGAGAACATTCATGTTTGGTACTCAGATTTATTTTTAAAAAACAATAACAGAATTTCATATCAGATCCATGTGTCAGCTTTAGAAACCATATTAATACCAGAAGCTTCCAGGCTGCCCCATTCCTGTGCCTGGGAAAGTAGGAGGGGATTTTTAGAGTGTTGGTAATTAGATGTAATAACATTCTTCTTTTTGGTCAAGGTCATTTTATTCCTGCACCTGGATTAGTTAAAGGGATGTCTCAAGTTGGGATAGTTGGTGATTGGACCATGTGATGGACTGATGGATGTAGAGGCTGGGTTTTAACTTTTGAATTGCTAACAGAAAACTCAGAACTCTCAGACTCAAATTTTCCCAGATGTGCCGGCATAACTACTCCAATAAAGGGAAACTTTGAGAAAATGCCTGTCTCTGAGTTTTTAATTGGAGTTGGGTTTTTCTGATACAGTGATACAATGGATACTAAATAACATTTTTGCAGACAATATAAATGCATAATGTATGTAAAATATAATGTTACATTTATTTGATTTATATCAAAACGTCAACAGTTTTCTCCATCTAGATGCTTTTGAAACTAGGCAGAAGGAGAACATATTTCTTTTTAAAAAATAATGTTATAGGATTTTGAAATAAATTCATTATATTAATAATAATATTAAAGTTGCAATTGCATATTTCATGAAGTGCCAATAAATCTGTCAAACGGATTTCTAATTTGTTCCAAGTTTATCAAAAAGACAGTTTGAATCAAATTGATCTGTGTGAAAACTAAGTGCCCAAAATTTAATATGAAACTTAGGTTTAAGCTCTTCTAGTTCTGGGTTTCGGTTTGGCTCTTTTCCATAACATTTTTACTGAAGGTATTTAAGAGTGACTCCCATGTCAAATTGTGGAAGTTTGTAATAAGATTTTACATTCTTACAACCTTATTATATCTGTAAATTTGGAACATTGTTAAATGCTGTCATCCTGCAAATGCCCTCTATAAAATGCCCTCTATAAAAGACAGTATTAATTACAGCTTCAAAAGTTTTCAGAAAAAATAAGAGTTATGTTTAAAGTTTTGAATTTAATTCTTTCCTCTCTTTCTTTTTTAAGTCATAGTTTCATTTCTGAAGTCTTTTAAGGACGTTCAATTGTTAAGTTCAGTGACTTGCAGTGAACAGTGGGATTTTTGGGTGAAAGTTGGAGCAATAAAGGAGAGTCAAGCTTTTGTTCTGGCTATGTTGCTTTTGGCCCAGCTCTGGGTCATCACAGGTATAGAGTTTCCTGCCTAAGCAGGGGGTTGGACAAGAACAGGAGTTGCCAATCTTTTGGACCTCAGGGACCACCAAACATAATTTTAAATCCCGCAGACCACTAACATGAATTTTGACTGACGGTGGCTTGCTGACATTGGTGGGAAAGTTGGTCTCATTTGCCAGAGCTGCTGTAGTCACAAGACCTGCCCTTTGCTCATCCTGGAGCAGCTGCTCTTCCACCCGGGTGCACCTGCTTTCCATGGGCTGGAGGAGCTGCTCCAGCATAACCAAAGGGCCAGTCCTGTGACTACGGCAGCTCTGGAATATGAGACTGACTTTCCCACCAACATCAGCAAGCCACCCCAGTTCCAGTTGCAACTCGCGTGGGCCAGCAGGTAGGAAGAACATGTGGGAGCCTTATGTTCCCATGCAGCCTGGATTAATTGCTTTGGAGGAAGTGCTTTGGGGTACATTTCTTTGCAGACCATAAACTTTCTCATGGACCACCAGTGGTCCCCAGCCCACTGGTTAGTGACCACTGGACAAGAAGACTTCCAAGGTCCCTTCCAACTCTGTTATTCTGTTCTAGGCTATTGAGTCATTCCCAAAATCCTGGGATAGAAAGCTGTTGTTTTTTTAATAACACTTGGAAACTTCTATGCATACTGAGTTCCTTTTCCCCTAAGTTTCTTGTCTCATTTTATCAATTTATTATTGTGCTCCTTTAACTTTACTCTGTTCTGCTTCTCTATGCTAAGTTTTAATTTTCCATAACTCCTAACATTACATGGTCAATTCCACTCAATATCATTGCTGAAAAAAAATTGCCAAGTATTCCTTTCAAATCTTTGTGGGTAAACTTCTGTTAGTTCTACCTTTCAGTTCACTGTGTGAATTCATTTCCTGGAATCAGCTTGTGCCTTATATTCCTTTTACAGTCTCAGTTTACTCAACAGGAACTACCCACAGTTGGCAATCAGAAGCTCTTAGGATATATTCTTTGCAATCAGCAACTATGAGGGAGATCCCCCCCCCCCCCATTCCTTAAGATCAATACTTAAGGCTAGGTCTCACTGGCTGATGGATGCAAAACATATGCAAAAAGGACACAGCAGACAGGCAAAATTTTGGGGGTGGCTCCATCCGTTGTTATCCACTCCAAAAGGTGGCCCAAATTTGCATAAACAGAATGGAAAAGAACAGAAAGGAACGGATGGGGGTAGTATGTAGTGGGGATGTTAAACGAATGTTCGTAGGAAGCCTAGCGGATGGAAGTGGATGGAAGCGGATGACACATCCAAAGGGCTTCCAGGGGAGAATTGCAAAGCGGACACATAGTGGAAGGGGCGGATGCGTCGCAGATGGCGCAGATGCATCACGGAAGCCTATAGGATGCATACCGGATGCATAGCAGATGCATAGCGGATGCAAAGTGTTCACTGCGCATGCGAGGAGTATGAATTACATCAGCTCTGCAGATATAAAAGGATGCAGCTCGCAAGCAGTCAGTATTCAGAGGAAAGACGTGCTGCCACAGACATCTTCGAATAACACCATGGTTCGTCAGTCAGGGAAGAAGAGAAAGCCTGTACCTACTCCTGCCAGCCCTGGCAAGAAGGATAGAACCACCATCCCACCCCCTGGCACTGACTCTGAAGCTTCTGGTGCTGCTGCTGGTGCTGCTGCTGGTGCTGCTGCTGGTGCTGCTGGTGCTGCTGGTGCTGCTGGTGCTGGTGCTGGTGCTGCTGGTGCTGCTGGTGCTGTTGGTGCTGCTGGTGCTGCTGGTGCTTCTCCTGCTGCTGGTGCTGCTGCTACAGGTTTTTTTTTTACTGAATAAAGTGTTGGTGAAAACTTTGAAAAAATGGTTAATCCTTTGCATGCTTGTAGGATGGGTAAGGATAGTTGTGGCATAGGTAAGGATAGCTGTGGGATAGATAAACCTCCAGTGCAAGCAAAGTGGGACTGTATGGTCCACCCTCCCAGCTGCCAAACATATGGCCCTTTTTTATCAATAACAATTTATTCATTGATCAAAATAAACAAAGCTCTTTATTAATGCCCTATTCATTGTAGGGCCACTCAATATAAATGGCACAATCTCATCAGTGTAATGAGACAGGCTCAAGGAAGCATCCATTAACCATCTATCATCCTGTCTTGCCACTCCACTGCTCCAGCTGGGGAGTTGCACCAGTGTTTCAGGAGGTTGTGCTGCTTCTTCCCTTCATGTGAAGCTCTGTTGGGGCCTTGTACATCCACAGTGTCTATCAGGTTTCATCCTTGCCTCCATTCACCAGGCTCCATGACCCCATTCCCTTGTTGATGGTCCACAAGCCTGTTCTGCTACACTGGGTAGCGGGTGCGCATGAAATTGTGCACAATGCAGCAAGCTTCCACGATGCTCCTCACAGTCTCTGGGTTGTGCTGCATGGTGGTGAGAAGTACCTGCAATCTGTTGGCCAGGATGCCAAAGGCATTCTCTGCCACCTGTCTTGCCCTGGACAGCCTGTAGTTGAAGATCCTCCCTTCACAGGTGAGGTATCTTGAACTGTCGGGCTTCATGAGGTAGGTTCTGAGGGAGAAGGTGTCATCACCAACGATGAAGTAGGGCACATGTTGTGTGTAGGGGGGTAGGGGGTCTGGATCTGGAAAACCCATGATGAGGTTGCATTCCAACCCATCCTTGAGGTCACTGGCATTGTATACCTGGGCTATCTGAAGCTGACCCATTGCCTGAAGCATCGATGTACATAAACTGATAGTCAGCATCAACTATGGCAAAGAGGATGATACTGAAGAAGCCCTTGTAGTTGAAATAGGTGGACCCTGATTTGGCTGGAGCTTTGCAGGCCACGTGGTTCCCATCTATGGCTCCAACAGTGTGGGGAAAGTTCCACCTCTGATACCACTGTTCTGCAACTTTCCTCCAGCCTTCTTCAGTGGTGGGGCACTTGAGGAGCTCCTCCATGTATTCTTCGATGATGGCCTGCACCACTTCTCTGACCACTTTGCTGATGGTGTTGTGTGGCACCCTCCAGGCATACTGCATGTTTCTGTATGTGGTTCCAGAGGCCAGGTGGCGCAGAGTCAGTGCCACCTTCAGTCCAGGGTCCAGGTTGGGACAGAAGTTGGTGCTCGGCTTGGTCAACCTGGGTCTCAGACGCTCTACAATTTCATCAAACATGGCTGGGGGCATCCTCATGAAGTGCTGGAATGTACGAGTGTCTTCATTCCTCAGCTCATACACTGTCATACAGTCCAAACTACACTCTTCTCCTGATCCATCCTCGGACCCACACAGCTCTTGAACATCTCCTTCTTCTCCTTGTGTAGAAAAGGTGAAACAGTCTGAACAGGGCTTGGTTCTGGTGTTGAATGATCGCAGCTACCATAAGGACTGTGTGATTATCCATGGTGGAGAACAATGGATGGTGTGGAAGAGCAAGAGCAAGGGTGAAGAGGTCTGTACATCACAGTTGCTGGACTGATAGTGAGATCCAGGTGATTTCCTCCCCCTTTTTATAGGAAATATTGGTTGTCTGCTAGGTGTCCTTCTACATACTCTAGACATACTGCAGATATCCTAAATATCTGAAACACATCCCAGATACAAACGTTTTGTCCGTTTTAATGCTTTATATACGAGATGCATATGCTTACATACTTTCTATTTCCATGCTACTAACACTGTGTGGACGTTCCGTGCACCTTTTGTTTCCTCCCTCTTTCCATTTTCAGCTGGAGCAGATGTGAGTTGAGGGGATGGCTAGAGGGTGCCGAGAGGATCCAGTGGATCCATAGGATACATCAGTTTAATGGATGATAACAGACATAGAACGTTTGTTGCCCGTATATGCCGTGGATGTACATCGTACCCGGTGGAAAGTTCACCCGCTCAAAAAGTTTTTTGCAGCTAAAAACTTTTTGAGCGGATGAAATAGCAGTAGACAGATGTTTGACAGAAAGAGCATATGAATCATGTACGCAGTGAGTACACAACGGATGCATTGCGTTTTCCAATGGATGGCAAGCTTTTTTGTCCATTTTACATCCTCTTTGCATCCGTTGGTGCAGTGGGACATGGGCTTTAGTTGCTCAGAATAGAAAGCTTTTCTGGTTCTTTTTCCGTTTTGGTCTTTTATAACTATGAATATATTAGGGGTCCCTCCAGGGCTCAACAGTAAATCAGAGGTCTCCAGAAACATTTCTTTCATTCACTTCTTAGAGTTCATAGATGTCACCTAGACCTGATTCATAAAGGATGCAATCTGTGAGGGTGAAGCTTCATCCTCTGAGTTTGTGAGTTGGCTTCTGAATGTTTTATTACGAGGCTAGGTAAAATTTTCAGCAGAGTTTACAAACTGTTTGGCAGACAGGAGGCATGTAGACTGTGATGGAAAGTTGATCACCTACTGTAGAGCAAAATATTTAGAAATATCTATCTGTGGTCCAAAATATAACAAACAGTTCAACAGGTGGAATACCCAAATGCCCTGAATCCTTTGGCTCCATGCTCAGAAGCAGCCCTAACAAACTGAATGAGAAGACAAAAATATTTCATTTCCTGTTACACCATTTTACATGCACAAAGAGACAAATGTTGTCAAATGATAAAATGATGAATTACAGCATGATATACACCTACTTCCCTAATTTAATGATTGGTCTAAATCAGATAAATATAATTTTGATTTTAGTACCTGAATGGTGAAAACTTAGCACGAATCCAAACTTACAAACTGAATAGCAACCAGAACCCTACATCAATATAAAGGATGGCATTCAATGCAGTATGTCATAAAACTATCAATCCTAGTTTGGAACCTACCAGATGGACAGAATAGAATAGATGCAGATTTTTCTAAGCTACTGTGTGCCCTTGACAATATAAGTCTAAAAGAGACATGGATCCTTGAGCAACAAACAAGCTTAATACATTTGCTGGTATTCAGAATCTGGACTATTCCAGCATCAAAACAACCTGATTGCTAAGTTGATTTGCATATTCAAATAAATTGGAAAATGAATTTTGAATCCCGACACATCAAATAAGACTTTTCCACTCATTTTATAGTAGTGACGCTTTTGTTTGAAAACTTTTTTAAATTTTCTCTAATAATCATTAGCAAGAACCATGCAACATTTATCTCTGACTGTAAGTGTGATTTAGATGTATTAAAAAGTAATTTCCCAATTTCTACCAATATTTTAGTAAGTTGTTTCAACTAAAATATTGGGGGTTACAAAAATAAGCTTAAAAACCATTTAATATTGAACTATGCCATCTAAATATTGAACTATACCAAGAGAATTATTAATATATTTTCCTTTTGAATGAAGGCACAATAAGGATAAATCATCAGATTTGCTATATAAATGAAAATGTTACATTTTGAATTGTTCCTATCCTAGAGATAATATGGGAAATTGCACTTCTTTTTCACGAAATGGGCTAACCATAGTTAACTATGTGTGATCATCTAAAGAGGAAGTAGTAATCAGCAACCTCTGACATTCCAGTACTTAGCCTTAAACTTAGTGATTTGCTAAGAGAGCACAACTGACATTTAGAAGATATTGAATTAACTAATAATATGATACTTATGTCAGTTAAAATCAAGAGGAATCCATTCCACTTTGCACTTAAGCACACGAACAACATTCCATGAAAAATTGTACAGGCAGATCCTCTTTCTTCTGACAACTTTGGACAGCAGAATTCTTTTAACCAAGTCTCATTCAAAATTGCGGTAAATTGATCTGTTCTGCGGTCACAGCAAATCACTGATTTGATGCAGAGTGTAGAACTGCTAATTGAAGATGATGTGCATGAAAGGTAAAAGAAAATTATTTACTATGAATGATATCAGAGATAATAAAAATCAAGAAAGATTCTGAAGTCCTAATAAAAATTCAATAAAGGCTGTTCTGGCATAACCTGGTCTGCTATAAATTCAAAGAACTTTCTAGAATAGAAAGTGCCCTATATGTAGCTAAATCCCATCTGGACACAAAAGTTCAAACCAAGAACTGTATTTCCATTCCTTGTATACTTCCTTTCATGATTGTATTAATACCAAGTCAACCTTAGGGCTTATTGATATAGAATCACAACCAAGAAAAGAAGTTGAGTCACTGATTAAGGCAATTTCTTCTAACAAAGCTTGAAAAGGGGATTTTGACTCCCAATATACAACAGTGGAAGCCTATCTTAGACAGGATCATTTACAGTATCAATTCCATAGTCCATCTCTCAGAAGGCTGAAATTTAACCATTAGGAAGGGCATTCAAAACTGTTCAGTGAATTATAGATGAATTAGTTTTATTAACAAGCTTTGTGTTAAGCATCTGCTGCAAAATTGGAAGATAATGTTAACAGGAAAATTTTTGTTGAGAAACAGGCTGGGTTTCAGCCCACATATTTTATCATAGAACATTCCTTCTTATTTTCCCAACTTATTTGATTAATAAGTATATTAATATCACAGAAATGAGTCTTCCATTCAGGTTGAGATTCCATTGAGTGAACAAACTTAAAACTTAAATTGAAAGCTCTAGACTTTGAGATCAGATTGCTGATTTTAATAATGAACTCTAGATGAACACCTATATGTAAGTTATGTTTTCCCCAAAAGGCTATTGACAGATAATTTCACTAGACATAGGGGGGCTAGATAGGGCTTTGTCCTAGTCCCACTTTTTAATATTTTTAGAATAAATAATCTTGCATTGATCTATGTAGGAGAAAACATGTTTCTAATTAAAACTGGTGATAAGAAACTGTCTATCTTTCTGTATACTGATGACCCGATCTTAATTTCCAGCACAGAATTTGATTTTCACAGACTGTTCTTCTCTTTAGATCAGTATTACTGTCTTTGATCATTAATCATTAAAAAAGGGTATGCTGTTTGAAAAGAATTATCCTTGACATAAAAAAGTGAGCAAATCTATCAATTTACCCAAGTAACTTCTTATTGTGACCTTGCCCCCCTATTTACAACATTAAGAAACTGGTTGGCCATCCTCTGCTCTCACCAAATAAGATTGAACAACTAAATGGACCATTGGAATAGTCATGATAGTCATCAAATTCTCCTAGCATTAAATCTTCTTAAAATGAAGTTTTCAGATTATTTTATCTTTATGGATCTTCATCATATAACCTTGATTTTTTTTTAAAGAAATAAATTCTTTAAAAACTTTGTTTGAGTCCCAAAGCTATCCAATAATCCAATCTCAAAGAGATTGGCATCCAGTTATTAAAATAAGTATAGCTAAAGCCTTTGTTCTCTATAATCCAAACATTACGTATTACAGCGATAACTAAAATGTTACTTGTCCATCACTTGTGCATGTAGATATTCAGCAATTTTTTAAAATTAAGGCTAGAACCTGGAAGACCATGATTTCTAATCCCAATTTAAGAACAAAGCCAGTTGAGGATTCTTGGGTCCGTCACTTTTTCTCAGTCCTAGGAATGATGCAATTGAAAACCACTTCTGAAAAAACATGCCCAAAATATCACAGGGACTTGTGATGAATAACCTGGACCAGAATTTGCAAACAGTGACCTGCAGAAGGGGGGCAAAATTATTTACATATACATTTGCTAGAACTTTTCAGCTGAATAAGTTATTTCTGAGACTGGATGTTAGGCTGGATTGAAATTGATTTTTCCATCATGTATTTACTGTATCTCGCATATAAGCCGACCCCCAAATACCATGGTGAATGCTTTTTTTTTTCCCCAAATTTTGGGGTTGGCTTATATGCGAATAAATCTGGCTGCCTGACTTCGCGCAATGAGAGCCAAGACTCTCAGCGCCTTTGCGGGCAGTGGCTTCACGCGATGAGAGTCTTGGTTCTCATCACGTGAAGCTGCTGCCCGGTGAAGGCGATGAAAGTCTTGGCTCTCATCGCACAAACTCAGGCAGCGACTTAGTCGCTGCCCAGCGAAGGCGATGAGAGCCAAGACTCTCATTGCGCGAAGCCGCTGCCTGCGAAGGTGATGAGAGTCTTGGCTCTCATTGCGCGAAGCCGCTGCCCGCGAAGGCGATGAGAGTCTTGGCTCTCATTGTGCGAAGTTGGGCAGCCAGATTTATTCGCGTATAAGCTGACCCCCAAATTTTGGGGGAAAAAAAGCGTTCTAAAGTCGGCTTATATGTGAGTATATACAGTATTAAATACCACATTAAAAAATAAGCACACATACACCACCTTGTATTTAATATTTATTTACTGAATAAATGCTCTTCCAATGACCCAGGAGATTACAGCACAAGATCTACGATGTCACAACAATAGAACTCAGAAGGTCATCACATACCCAGGTTGTTACAACACAGGAGACTGATAGACACACAGCCAGTACCTCAGCCACACAGGTTCTTACAAAAAGCCAACCAATCTGCAAACATCAACTCCATCAACCAATCAAGAAATAACAACACAGCCAACCAGCCCACTTACAACTGAGCCAGCACACTACACCTCTCCACCAGTATTTATAGAGAGATGGCAGCTCCGATCATGCTTTGCTCACACAAGCATGAAGCTGAAAGCACCAGCCTGAAGATGGTGAGTGGGACCTTGTCAAAATGTCGCCAATATACTCTCAATCTTACATGGGAAAAAACCAGAACACGCCAAAACCTGCATATATATATAACTTTTTTTCTGTTTTCCCTGAGGTTATCTTTTCCCATAATTCATTTCCTCAACACAGATTTCTGGAAAAGTTGAGGCACTACAAAAAGTATGTTTTCATGGTTAGATCTAACTCTGGGAGGAAGGTTTGCGATATTGTATTGATTCATTGAAATATCAGCCACTTTTCCAGCTGATTGTCCAATCCTGAAATTTTATTTGTCACCCACTATATTTTTAGGAATTGAGGGATTACTATTACAATATGATCATAATTGTATAATGGTATAATTATAATACATTGGCAATAGTCCATAGGTTAGAAATCCCTGTCTCGAAGAAACTTAAAAGAATAAGGAAAGAAATATAAGCACTGAAGAAATTAACAGGTTGTTCCAGATATTTAAGTGCGGATTGATTAGGATAAGATATGAGAGCTAAGAAATAAGATTGGTGCTCAGAGGGATTGTAGAGATGAAGAACAGGGTCACTATCACAGAGCCAGGAAGTCCCTTCCAGCAATATTCTTGGGAATTTTAAAATGCTAATGGTTTGTAGTTACCGCAATAATCTTCCACTTTGATAACAATATTTTTCATGCATTCAATCAACTGATGGGGACAAAACTGAGTTTATATTCCAAACTATCTGAACTGGCACTATAGGAGTTTGTCCTGGTGAAATATTATACAGAAATATTACTCCTCTAGTTTGTTCTTCTTTCAAAAGGAAAATGATAATGAGTTAAAGAAGAGGAGCATGCATGAAGCCTATTGGATTTAGAGCTGGATTTAGAAAGAAGTGGGGCTTGGACATCTTTCTGAATAATGTGCACCAAGAAAGAGATAGGAGATTGCACCTTTTTTATTAACCTTGGATTGTTTGGCAGATTTTGATACTATTTTAATTTAGGGTCAAAATGTACTATATGTGATTATCTTTGAGTCCAATCAGAAAGTAATATTGGGACATCTTTTCCCAACTTCTTGGCAGTTAGTTCTGGGGTCAGGGAAAAGGGTCTCCTAAATCCATTTGTTCTTTCATGTTATTTAATGTTCATACAGAACAGTTGCAGTGAATCATTCACAGGATTGAAAATGATTGTCATTATTGTGGTGATTATTCTCGGCTTCTTTCCTTTCAACATGAGATTGGACATCAGGAGCTTCTACAACCTAGAGATCATATTTAGCAGAAAATGGCAAATGGTGTCTACATTGCCCTTATGTTGATATAGTTGCCAGTTGCCATCTGAGTCCAATTGGCAACTAGCTTGGGCAGTTTAGATCCAAGCTAGTTGCAGGACTGTCCATTTATCTGCTTCATATTCTTTGATCATAAATCATTAAAAAATGACTATCAAAATATGAATTAATTGTCTTTTCATAGCACTATATGGCACTGAGCCCTGGGCAGCCACCAAAAGTGCTGAATACCCTTTACATGCTATGGAAATGCATGTCCTTAGCTTAGGTGTTTTTCTTCTTAACCATTACAGCAATGATATGGCAGCAGATGTATGGTTTTTAATATGGTGAAAATGCAAGAAAAATGGCTACATTCTACAAGTAGTACCCAAACTATTACCTGCATTGTCTACCATTTTAACATCCATGGCAAATGCCTGCAGCAAACCAAAACAAAGGTGGCAGGACACAATTAACATTGACATGAAAATCATCCAGCTGGATCTAACTGCTGTATTTGACTGTATTAAATAACATGAGTTGATACAAAAAGCATAAAAATACAAAGATAAAGAAAAAAAAGTTTCTTTGATCATAAATATGGCACTATTCTTTGACATCCAAAACAATTCAGCATCACCAGGTCAGGACCTGGATTATGGAAGAATTTGACAATTTTGTTTCCATAGTGGCTTTAGGAGAGACTGAAAACATATTGATTTTCCCACATTTTTAAATGTCATTGTTTTTATTTTCATGATTTTTTAATTTTTTTTCTTCCTCTTTCACTAGATTCATATTTTAATAGATATTGATGTTATTCTTGCTACAGTTTCTAACCCATTCAGATTTGCCAAAGGAGTGGAATATACAATATCCCACTCCTTTATATATATTTCTAAATAATAAATGAATATTGTTCTGTATGGAACTTGGTAGAGACCAAGTCCCTCATTCTGATTGGCCGAAAAGACCACTTATGGATTGGTTGATTAAGAACCAATCCAGGAAGCTGCCAAACAGCAGGAAAAGTTAAATGAGTGTCATTGGCCACAAGCTGCAGGCAAGCCGCTATATAAAGGGCTGCCACAGCTTGGGCTATGTTCCATATCTTTTATCTTGTGAGTTTAAATAAAATAGTTGTTGTTTGGAACCCGGTCTCACATGCTTCTTTCTGGACGGAACACTGGCGATGAAGGTGGGATTGTCGTAGAAGCTGAGATGAAGCATGCGGCGATCTGAACCGAGCGAGAGAGATGGCCAGTAACAACGCGCTGCCTGCACCATTCAATCCTGAGGAGGAGGATTGGAAATCATATATCGATCACTTACTTATGTTCTTAGAAAGCAACGAAATGGAAGAAATCTCAGACCAAAGGAAGAGAGCTGTCTTCCTTACACACTGTGGACCGGCCATCTTTAAAATGGCGAAGGCACTGGCGAAACCATCCGTGTGATGAGACAGGCTGAACGAAGCATCCATTAAAGCCCCTGTCACACTGCACCAATGGATGGAAAGAGGATGTAAAACGGAGAAAAACACTTGTCATCCGTTGATTAATGTGATGCATCCATTCTGTACTCACTGCCTCCGTTTTGCTTCCTCTCTATCCGTCCAGCATCCATTTATTGACGTTTCATCCACTCAGAAAGTTTTGAGCTGCTCAAAACTTTAGAGCGGAAAATGTATCCAATGAGTCCGTTCTGCATCTGCTAGGCATCCGTTATGCATCCGTTATGCATCTGCTATATCCGCTGGGCATCCACTGCGCATCCGCGCAACTCCATCCACTCCAGCGGTAAACGGACACGGGAGGAAGCGGAACGGATGCGGAACGGATGCAGAACGGATGCCTAGCGGATGCAGAACGGAAACAAAGCATTAAAAATGGAAAAAACGTTTGCAGAGGGGACCTATCTCAAATATAAAGGATGTCTAGAGGATGCCTAGAGGATTCAAAGGGACACCTAGGGGAAAACCTATACTGCCTATAAAAAGGGGGAGCAACTCATCTGGATCTCACTTTCAGAACAGCAGCCCTGGTGTGCAGACCTCTTCAGCCTTTCTCTTGTTCTTGCTCCTCCAAAGCATCCAGTCATCTCCACCATGGATCGTCGCACATTCCTTTTGGTAGCCGCCTTCATTCTACAACAGTGTGAAGCCATCTACAGGCTCTGTGAACTCTACTACGGGAAGAAAAGGAGGCGGCCAAGAAGCGTCTGGGTCCGAAGATGGATCACCAGAAGAGCAGAGTATGGACTGTACAACAAGCTGATGGTGGAGCTCAGGAACGAAGAAACTCGTGCATTCCAGAACTTCATGAGGATGCCTCCAGCCATGTTTGATGAAGTTGTGCAGCGGCTGACACCCAGGTTGACCAAGGAAAAACCAACTTCCGGCCCTGCCTGGAACCTGGGCTCAAGGTGGCACTCACTCTGCGCCACCTGGCCTCAGGGATCATGTACACGAGCATGCAGTACAGCTGGAGGGTGCCACACAGCACCATCAGCATTGTGGTCAGAGAAGTGGTGCAGGCCATCATCGAAGAATACATGGAGGAGCTTCAGCCCCACCACTGAAGAAGGATGAAAGAAAGTTGCAGAGCAGTGGTATCAGAAGTGGAACTTCCCACACACCATTGGAGCCATCGATGGCAAGCACGTGGCCTGCAAAGCTCCAGCCAAGTTGGGGTCCACTTATTTCAACTACAAGGGCTTCTTCAGCATCATCCTCTTCACCATGGTCGATGCTGACTACACGTTCATGTACATCGATGCTTCAGGCAACGGCTCATCTTCAGATGCCCAGGTATACAACACCAGTCACCTCAAGGAGGGGCTGGAACGCAACCTCATTGTGGGCTTCCCAGATCCAGACCCCCTGCCCAATGACACGCAAGATGTGCCCTACTTCATCGTGGAGGATGACGCCTTCTCCCTCACAACCTACCTCATGAAGCCCTACACCTCCAAATGCCTCACCCATGAAGAGAGGATCTTCAACTACAGGCTGTCCAGGGCAAGGCGGGTGGTGGAGAATGCATTTGGCATCCTGGCCAACAGGTTCCAGGTACTTCTCACCACCATGCAGCATCGCCCAGAGACCGTGAGGAGGATCATGGAAGCTTGCTGGATCCTGCACAATCTCATGTGCACCCGCTACCCAGTCTTGCAGAACAGGCTCCTGGACCTCCAACAAGGCAATGGGGACATGGAGCCTAGGGAATGGAGGCAAGGGCAAAACCTGATAGACACTGAGGATGTGCAATGCCCCAACAGAGCCTCACGTGAAGGGAAGAAGCAGCGCAACCTCCTGAGACACTGGTGCAACTCCCCAGCTGGAGCAGTGGAGTGGCAAGACAGGATGATAGATGATTAATGGATGCTTCCTTCAGCCTGTCTCATCACACTGATGAGATTGGGTCATGTATGTTGGGTGGGCCTACAATGAACAGGGCATTTAATAAAGAGTTGTGTTTATGTTGACATGTGTGGATCAATGATTATATTGTTATTGATAATAAAGGGCCATAGGTGTGGCACCTGGGAGGATGAACCATACAGTCCCACTATGCTTGCACTGGAGGTTTATCTATCCCACAGCTATTACCCATCCCAAAGGTATCCCTGCCCATCCCACTGCTATCTTAACCCATCCCTCAAGTCTGGAAAGGCTTAAACCATTTCTAAAAGTTTCCACCAAGACTTTATTAAAAAAAAGAAATGAAGCAAGTGTGTGAATCAAAGATAGACTTTATTAACAACAAGCTATAAAACAAAAATGAGTCTCTGGCACTCCTCTTGGTCATTCAGTCTCAGGGTGAAGGGTCCAGGTGCTGTGGAGGTGGCTGGTGCTGGAGTGCTTGTCTGATCCCCCGCATCCTCAGCTCCTCCAGAAGCAGAAGCAGCAGAAGGTCCAGCCCCAGAAGAGCGAGCCCGTGCAACAGAAGCCCCAGCAGAACCAGAGTGAGGGCCAGGGGGTGGGATGGTGGCCCTGTCTCTCTTGCCAGGGCTGGCAGCAGATGGCTGAGGCTTTCTGTTCTTCCCCATGGCTGTGGGGTTGCTGGCTGGCAGGGAGGCCGGCAGGGAGGCTGGCAGGAACCAAGGCTGGCAGGAAGGGTGGTAGGCAGGCAGGCACCAAGGCTCGCAGGCAGGCTGGCACCAAGGCTTGCAGGAAGACTGGCAGGAAGGCATGAACCAAGACTTGCAGGAAGGCAAGCACCAAGGCTGGCAGGCAGGCATGAACCAAGGCTGGCAGGCAGGCACCAAGAATGGCAGGCAGACTGGCGGGCAGCAAGGCTGGCAGGCAGGCAGACAGCAAGGCTGGCAGGGAGGCTGGCAGCAAGGCTTTCAGGCAGACATGCAGGCAGGGCAGGCAAGGCTGTCAATCCATCCGGCAGCAGGTCTTTCCTCTGAATGGTGACCTACTCCGAGCTGCTTCCCTTATATCTGCGGGGCTTATGCAATGCATCCTCCCCGCATGCGCAATTAACGCTAGGCATCCGTTAGGCTTCCGCTGTGCATCCGCTGTGCATCCGCTGTATCCGTTCCACGCCTGCTTTGCTGAGGCCCCCCGGAAGCCCTGCGGATGTGACATCTGCTCTCATCTGCTTCCATCCACTGTGCTTCCATTCCACATCCGCTTTCCATCCTCTCTGTGTCCTCCCCGCATCCATTCCTTTCCGTGTTATCCGCTCTGGTTATGAAAATTTTTGCCCCTTTTGAGAGCAGATAACAATGGATGGAACATTTTTCTCGTCCGTTGTGTCCTTTTTACTAACGTTTTGCATCCGTTGGGCAGTGTGACAGGGCCTTAAGCATCTACCATCCTGTCTTGCCACTCCATTGCTCCAGCTGGGGAGTTGCACCAGTGTTTCAGGAGGTTGTGCTGCTTCTTCCCTTCACATGAAGCTCTGTTGGGGCCTTGCACATCCACAGTATCTATCTGGTTTCGCCCTTGCCTCCATTCACCAAGCTCCATGTCCGCATTGCCTTGTTGGAGGTCCACGAGCCTGTTCAGCAAGACTGGGTAGCGGGTGCACATGAGATTGTGCAGGATGCAGCAAGCTTCCATGATCATACTCATGGAGGTCATTTATGTAGAGTATGAAGAGAGTTGTTCCTAGAACACTGCCTTGGGGTCACCACTGTTGACAGGTACAGAATTTGATTGGACGCTCCAATTTTGATCATTTGTTGTCTGTTTGACAGGAATGCTTCTATCCAGTTATGCAGTTGTCTAGAGATACCATAAGATTTTAGTTTTAGGAGTATTTTGTCATGTACCACTGAATCAAAGGCTTTACAGAAGTCTATGTAGATTTCATTTATTGCTTTGCCCTGATTGAGTTTTGTAGTTCATATGTTTTTTTTCCTGTGGTACTGACATGGTGTGGTAGTTTACGAAGCTGATCAGAAAAAGAGGTGACAAGAAAGATGATGGAGAGATCGCGTTCTCATCACTCCCACTGTAGACCCACAACTTCTTTTGCCTAGTGTGATGTTGCTACAATTCCAAATTTTTTGAAGGTGGAGCATCATAGATAGGTGTCCCTAAAAGACCTTTACAGCTTTGGTCCACTATTCTGAAAGTGCAGATGACAATCTTGATAAGTTCCTGTAAATTTACTGTGGATAAAATGTCGCCTTGGGAATTGGGTAAATCTGTCCGGGGAGATGCTTCTGTAGCTGGCACCTGCGCAGCAAAATGAACTTTCCATGGCAGAGTCATTTATTTTCAAGAGTGCTAAAAAAGTGGAACCAAAAGAACCATATTCTTTCCTTTCCAGTAACCCAGGTTCTTCTACACCGCAGATATCAGGATACCCAGTTTCCTCACCGTATTCTTGCTCCCTGGGGTTATTGGCACAATGCCCGGCTCTCATTCTTATGCTGTAAAGAGGCAAATACATTTTAAAGGCAGCAATAAGAAACTACAGGGGAGGATGTGCCCATAATTCCCACTCCTCAACTTAGAAAGATTCAAGAAAGTTTTACCACTGGGGGCAGTCCATATCAGCAAGAGTGGAAGAACACTTCTAAAGTGAAACACAAAAAGATGAAAAGAATGTGCTGTGTTGAAGAGATTTTGCTCCATCTGTGGTTAATGGGATGTTTTGTTGTCAAAAAATCAGTCTTTAGGGCATGTAATCTTTAGATGCTGTCAGGTGAAATGCAGTTGAGCCCCATCTTGGACTGTTTTCTTATAAAGGTCTGTGTTCTTTTTTTAAGCAACAGGATAATTTGTGTCTTTATTGCTACTTTAACAATGGTTCAGCAGAATTATTTTAAGTTTAGTTCCACTTTCAATTTGCTGCTTTATTTGTCTATCCAAGTAATTTAAATTAATTTAAGTCATGATGAAACAATATTAAAGAACTCTTTTTTGCATTTTAATTGAATTCAGATTTTGCTCCAAATGCAGATGACAAAAGCATTAGTAAAAGTTAATTATCTAGTAAATAACAGAGATTTTCTAACATAATGAGGAATGTAGAAATTAATTATTGATTAAGCATTTGGTGTATAAGTACATGCTTTCTATAAGTTTGCATGAAGGCATGGGAAGGGAAGGACCAGCAAATTTCAGGATAAATGTCCATGTGGAATAAATGGACACATTTGTCAAATTATTTTTGATTTATAGATTTTACACATTACAAGTTTAATATGTTTATTCCAGAATCTCTTGAGAGAAAGAACTGTAAAAGCAAGCAGCTGTTCAAGAGTTTATCTCTACATTACACAGTCAAACATGTACCTTTAATGCCTTAGTATTCTACCATACTAAACAATTACACTTTTTGTATCAGTTTACAAATTTTGAATACATATAATTGACAGAGATTGAACTGCTAACTTCAACCTGTGCAGAGAACACTTCAAATCTTTAGTAGATTAAACAAAGAAAAAATAATCCAAGCATGTTCTATCCTCCAATTCCAGGATTATTCTAGAATTATGTAAATGTAATATTCAGAAGTTAGCTTAGACTCATACAAATCTGTTTTGTATTATGGTTGTTGCTAGATTTTAAATTAAAATGTCAATAATCCACAAAATAGTCTCCCAGCAAAATACTAAGCTGAAACAAATCTAAGTGAATAGACAACAGCCTTCTGGTATACTTTTATGTATTCTAGATATTACACGGCAGCCATTTCAAATCTTTTCCTCTCAGATGAAAATTTAATTGCCTTTCCAAGAAAGTGAGGAAACTTTTAAGCTCTTCAAAATCAGAACACAGTCATGATAGACTGTATTTGCTTGGACTCTCTCTGTCTCCCTCTCTCTCTCTGTGTGTGTGTGTGTTTATATATTTCTCATTATAACTTTTTATTTCTGTTTCAGCCATACTTAAAAGGACTCAAATGGAATATTTTGTTTATCACCCTTTTTAGCATTTCTAATAAGATTTGATGCTGAATTAGGCTCATTTGATTGTGATCAAACCCATCTGCTAATGAAGCAATCATTATATAGTATTTATAACCAGTTTCTGGCAAGCACTTACACTGAAGAGAAAGCTTTTGATTATATATGGAAACTCAAAAAAGAAGAACTGACCTCTTCCCTGGTCCAACACCTCAAAGCCAAAGGACATGAAATTGACTTTAAAAATACCAGAACTATCGCCAAAACCGAACACTTCAACAACAGAATAATCAGAAAAGCCATAGAGATAGAAAAACGCCCACACAGCATGAATAAACGAGATGATACCTCCCACCTACCAACCATTTGGAAACCTGCTCTCATTAATAAATGAGTACCTAACATGAAGAATGACACCAGACCCACACCCACGAGTGCCACACAAGATACTACAACCACACTTCTACGTAGAAAAAAGACTCACACTCACACAGAAGATGAGACATGACCATGGACCAGAAGCCATACTGCAGTTGCACCACTACCCGCTTCAAACCCCTCTGACCCATACAAGAAGCGAACTGACACCCACCATGAAGATGTGTCACGACCACGAACACGAAGCCAAACATCAGGATCACAGATCACCAGCTCAAATCCCCCAGCAACTAAGACTAACCTGAGCACAACCAAGCCCCCACCTGAACAGAACACACCCCAGCCAAACAGAACACAGCCAAACCCCCAACCAATCAAGTCACACCCCCAGTAGCAGTTAAAAGGAAGAAGCAGCTGCAAGCTCTCATTACTCTGAGAAGCACAGAGCTGAAGAAACAAGCCTAAAATGATGAATGAGACTTCATCGAAACGTTGCCTAGATAGTTCCAATTTTACCCGGAGAAAACTCAAAGAACCAAAGATCCACATACAAATACCCGTGAAAACCTCAGAATGAATATATATATATTTGTTTTTTTAAGTTTTCATGGGTACTTACATGTGTGCTGTTCAGCTTCCTTCGGGTATTAT
>BLBF01000041.1:11158886-11191014 GCA_015471245.1 Laticauda colubrina | reverse complement strand
AAAAATGCAGTAAAAAAGCTGGAACACACCTCCTCACTAGTCCAACACATGAAAACCACAGGTCACAACATCAACTTCAATGGCACTAAAACCCCAGCCACTCTAGAAAACCCCAGCCACAGAATCATCAGAGAAGCCATAGAGATTGAAAAAAGACCTGAAAGCATGAATAGAAGAGTTGATTCCAGCAGACTGTCAATCATTTGGAAGCCTGCACTCTCAAATAGAAAGATCCCCACACGACAAGCCAGGCAAACACCTGGGCACAAACAGAATCCCTCTGATAGCTCCAACTCAAACACCCCCCCACCAGGCACCCAGGTGAAACCCAGCTTCCTAATGAATAGCAGCTTGCTAATGAAGAGCAACCGTCCTTTCACACGGAGCCAAGCTGCACTGAAAGCCTCCAACACAAGAACAGAGTGTTGCCAGCCAATCAAAGCCACAAAACAGACAGAAGAAACGAGAAACACCAATCAATCAAACTCCAAGTCCAATGAACACAGTCCCAGGCTCCTAGCCAATCAGAATGGACCAGCCTCAAATTTGAAACCAGGAACTAACTCTATACAAAAGCCTGAATATGGCAGATGAGATTCTGCTGAAACGTTGCTACAACTTTAACAGAGCTGTGTCTGGAAGCAGGTCTTTCCTCAGAATGGTGACTTGCTTGGGAGCTGCTTCCCTTTATATCCGCGGGGCTGATGCAATGCATCCTCCCCGCATGCACAGTGAATGCTAGGCATCCACTAGGCATCTGCAAGGCTTCCGCTAGGCATCCGCTAGGCATCCGCTAGGCATCCGCTAGGCATCCGCTAGGCTTCTGCACTGCATTCGCTTCATCCGCTTGGTATCCACTGTGCATCTGCTTCATCCACTCGGCGTCCGCTCTGCATCCGCTCTTTCTGTTCCACATCTGCTTTGCTCCCCAGGAAGCATTGCGGATGTGCCATCTGCTGCCATCTGCTTCCATCCGCTAGGCTTCCGTGGAGCATCCGCTTTCCATCCGCCCTACGTCCTCCCCCGTCCGTTCCTTTCCATGTTGTCCGCTCTGGTTATGCAAATTTTTGCCCCTTTTGAGCGCGGATAACAACGGATGGAACATTTTTCTCGTCCGCTGTGTCCTTTTTACAAACGTTTTGCATCTGTCCGCCAGTGTGACAGGGCCTTAATATTTTGCTATTCTCTTCTTTTATCTTAATGTTTTGGCAATGTGATGTCCTGAAATGTAACATGTGTGGAAAAATGGGAATTAATTCATGCCAAATTGCAGTGGTAAAGCTACTTTTTTATAGGCTCTCCATTCTCTAGTTCGATATTGTGGGTGGGTGCTTTTGTCTGGGTGTTTTGCTTTTCCAGTGTGCTTTGCTTTTCCTATTGTGAAAGCAGCCCTCCTCCCTATGAGAAAGCATCCATTCCATAATCCCATCTTAAATTATCAGTTGGTTAGTATAGAAGCTAGTGAAAGATGCTGATGATTTAATTGTGCCATTATTTAGCTGTTGGAAGCTTTTAAAACCAGCATCTAGCTTGATATTACCTATAATTGACTGGTGACCAGGCATGGGAAGCCATTACAAATGTCTGAAATCATCTGTTGTTCAATCTGGGGCCTTTCCAGAGAACATCAATAGTAATTATGAAGCTCTAGGAAAATTCACATTTGGTATTTCAGGTATTTTGTAAGATCCAGATTCTCTGGAATAATAGGCTACAAACCTACAGAGCAAATATATTACTGCACATGTAAACTGTTACAAAGTCAATTTTGCTATTTCTTTAGGGCGTAATCAGAGTTTTCTATTTTTTAAGAAGATGAAATGTATTTCTTCACCCCAGATGGTCTTAGCAATTGTCCTTCCATCTCTTTTGCTCCTAAAAATTCTGGAAGGATTTTTATACCCAAGATATCATAGTATTAGATCCAAAATGTCTAATTTATATGATTTTCTTTCATTGGGGAATGAAAAAATACTATTCATTTATTTTTCATACTTTATTGTCTCTGCCTTCAGGGAAGTCTGCAGAATTAGCTTCACTTTGCACATTTTCACTCCATTTTCCCCCATGAAACCTGTAGCTGTATTGGCAGTGATGACTGGCTGGTAACAAGATTCACAAATTGTTGAAAACCATACTGTGCTTTTAGTTTTGATTTCATGCAGTTTGCAATGTCAAATGACTATAAACAATGGCTTCTTACCCATTATGATGGTTGACCCCAGAAAATTCTATCTCATTCAATAATTCATAGTTTTAAAAATGTATTATGTTTTAGCTGAATCCTTGTGCATACCAGGAAGAAACCTGGTATTAGAAAGGAGTCTAATGCTGATTAGTCGTTATTAATTTGTTTTGTGTTTGTGTTCCTTAATCAGAGATGCAAGTTGCTTTCTTCAGTTTATTTAAATAAAATATTTTGTTTAATTACTTTTTAAGTTATTTAACTTATTATTCAATAAAATAAACTGAATTTGAAAACCTGCAAATATACAAAAGTGCCTTGTTGAAAATATGAAGGAGTATACTTACAAAGAACAATTTTTAAATGGAGCTTTCTTTCCTGGTATTTAATTTACAGTAGAACTATTGTCTAGGCCTCTGCAGTGCCTCAGATATAGTTTAGAATAGGTCTTCAGATACCTGTAGGAGCATAAATGCAATCTAAAGCCCATGTCACACTGCACCAACGGATGGAAAGAGGATGTAAAATGGAGAAAAATGCTTGCCATCCATTGGCTAACGCGATGCATCCGTTCTGTACTCACTGAGTGCGTGATTCATACGTTCTATCCATCCAACATCCATCTACTGAGATTTCATCCGCTCAAAAGGTTTTGAGCTGCACAAAACTTTTTGAGTGGATGGACTTTCCACTGCGTCCGTTCTACATCCGTTACACATACGGGGAACAAACATTCTACATCCGTTACACATCCGCTGAATCCGCTCGGCATCCACTGCACATCCTCGCAACTCGCATCCGCTCCAGCGGAAAACGGACACAGGGAGAAAGCGAAACGGATGTGGAACGTCCACACAGCATTATTAGCACGGACATAGAAAGGATGTAAGCGGATGCAGCTTGCATATAAAGCATTAAAACAGAAAAAACGTTCATATAGGGGATGTATCTCGGATATTTAGGATGTCTGGAGGATGTCTGGAGTATGTGGAAGGACACCTAGTGGAAAACCAATATTTCCTATAAAAAGGGGGAGGAAATCACCTGGATCTCACTTTCAGTCCAGCAGCCCTGCTGTGCAGACTTCTTCAGCCTTCATCTGGCTCTTCAACATCATTCATTGATCTCCACCATGGATCATTGCACACTCCTTTTGGTAGCCGCCATCATTCTACAGCACTGCAAAGCCCTCTTCAGGCTCTTTCACCTGTTCTACGCAAGGAAAAGGAGGCGTCCAAGAAGTGTGTGGATCTGAAGATGGATCGCGAGAAGAGCCGAGTATGGACTGTATGACAAGCTGATGGTGGAGCTGAGGAACGAAGACACTCGTGCATTCCAGCACTTCATGAGGATGCCACCAGCCATGTTTGATGAAGTTGTGGAGCAGCTGAGACCCAGGTTGACCAAGGCAAACACCAACTTCCAGCCCAGCCTGGACCCTGGACTGAAGGTGGCACTGACTCTGCACCACCTTGCCTCTGGGACCACGTACAGGAACATGCAGTATACCTGGAGGGTGCCACACAACACCATCAGCATTGTGGTCAGAGAAGTGGTGCAGGCCATCATTGAAGAATACCTGGAGGAGCTCCTCCAGTGCCCCACCACTGAAGAAGGCTGGAAGAAAGTTGCAGAGCAGTAGTATCAGAAGTGGAACTTCCCCCACATCGTTGGAGCCATAGATGGGAAGCACGTGGCCTGCAAAGCTCCAGCCAAGTCAGGGTCCATTTATCCACTTAACTACAAGGGCTTCTTCAGCATCATCCTCTTTGCCATGGTCGATGCTGACTACAAGTTCATGTACATCGATGCTTCAGGCAACGGGTCAGCTTCAGATGCCCAGGTATACAACATCAGTCATCTCAAGGAGGGGCTGGAATGCAACCTCATCATGGGCTTCCCAGATCCAGACCCCCTGCCCAATGACACACAAGATGTGCCCTACTTCATCATGGGGGATGATGCCTTCTCCCTCAGAACCTACCTCATGAAGCCGTACAGTTCAAGATACCTCACCCGTGAAGAGAGGATCTTCAACTACAGGCTGTGCAGGGCAAGATGGGTGGTGGAGAACACCTTTGGCATCCTGGCCAACAGGTTCCAGGTACTTCTCACCACCATGCAGCATTGCCCAGAGACCGTGAGGAGGATCGTGGAAGCTTGCTGCATCCTGCACAATCTCATGTGCACCCCCTACCCAGTGTTACAGAACAGGCTCGTGGACCTCCAACAAGGCAATGGGGACATGGAGCCTGGTGAATGAAGGCAAGGACTAAACCTGATAGACAATGTGGATGTGCAAGACCCCAATAGAGCTTCACGTGAAGGGAAGAAGCAGCACAACCTCCTGAAACACTGGTGCAACTCCCCAGCTAGAGCAGTGGAGTGACAAGACAGGATGGTAGATGCTTAATGGATGCTTCCTTCAGCCTGTCTCATCACACTGATGAGATTGTGCCCTGTATGTTGAGTGGCCCTCCAATGAACAGGGCATTTAATAAAGAGTTCTGTTTATGTTGAAATGTGTGGATGAATGATTACATTGTTATTGATAATAAAGGGCCATAGGTGTGGCACCTGGGAGGGTGGACCATGCAGTCCCACTATGCTTGCACTGGAGGCTTATCTATCCCACAGCTATTACCCATCCCACAGCTGTTAACCATCCCACAGCTATTACCCATACCACAGGTATCCCTGCCCATCCCACAGCTATCCTTACCCATCCCACAACCATGCAAAGGCTTAAACCATTTCTAAAAGTTTCCACAAAGACTTTATTTACTAAAAGAACTGAACCAAGTTATCTTTGTGAAGCAAAGATAACCTTTATTAATAACAAACTGTAGGACTTTATTAAAAAAGCAAAATGAACCAATTAGCCTCCTCCTCCAGGACGCTCACCAAGGTCCTCATGGTGATAGCGGTCCACCTCAGGAACATCCCGGTACGCCTCCAGCGTTATCTTGATGACATTTTGATTTTTTTCTCCTTCCGCTCATCAGGCAGTCATAGACACTCAGAACACATTACTATTCCTACTAGAGCATGACTTCTTAATAAATTGGAAGAAGAGTCAATTAACTCCATCGACTCAGATAATCCATTTAGGGGTGATCATCGTGAAAGGCAAGATTTATCTGTCACCAGATAGACTAAATAGCATTCAAAAATTGGTTAAGGAGATCAGGTTGCTTAAGAAGGTGTCCTTAATGGACCTATCAAAATTGTTGGGCAAAATGATCCTCATGTATTTCTATTTTCCTTGGGGCTACCTCCACACTAGATCCCTCCAGTGGTTCCTGCCACCGTACTAGCGATCCGGCCAAAGCAATTCCAAACACAAGGTCAGGGTTCCACCCAAGGTTCTCATATCTCTTCTCTGGTGGTCCAAACTGATTATCAACAGAAGCTGTCTCTTCAAGGAGCCACAAAGGCTCATCATCACCACAGATGCCAGTCTGTTTGGATAGGGAGCTCACGTTCAGTCGCTCTCAACCCAAGGCAGATGGTCTGACACAGTACAGTCGTGCATAAACTGGGTGGAATTTCGCACAATACACCTGGCCCTTCACAACTTTTTCCCCCAGGTAACGCGGTCAGCACATACTGATACTGACAGACAATGTAACAGTCAAAGCTCACATAAACAAGCAGGGGAGCACACAATCAAAGCAGCTAATGCGGGAAGCGGAGCGCCTGTGTCACTGGGCATAGAACAACATATTTTCCATCAGGGCAGAACACATTTAGGGTCTGTCAAATGCACAGGCAGATTGGCTAAGCAGGGCCACCATAGATCAATTGGAGTGGCGCTTCCACCCATCTCTGTTTCAAGAAGTGGCACGGACATTTGGTCAGCTGGTGGTGGACCTATTTGCTTCCCCTCTCAACTCTCAGCTCCTGAGATTTTTCCAGGTACCCATCCCAAGGGGTGGAGAATTTCAACTCGCTCCGCTGTAGTTAGCCCCGGGTCTCCTGTATGTATTCCCTCCACTTCTGCTGGTTCATACAGAAGTTACTAGACAAGAGAGAGGAATTACATCTAGTAGCAACTTACTGGCCAGATGGCCATGGTTCGCAGACCTCTGCAGTCTCTTGGTAGCTCCCCCTTGGAGAATTCAGTCAGAATCTCATTAACTCAGGGGCCCCTTCAACATCCGGACTCTCAATGGTTACAATTGACCGTCTGGAGGTTGAGCGGTGTGGTTTGAATGGCGGAAAGCTCTCCAATAGGGTTATCAACACTATCCTAGCTGCCAGACGCCCCTCAACAATTCGTATTTACAACCCCACATGGTCCACCTTCTGCAAAAGGATGTAGTAAGTTTCAAATTGATCCTGCCTCTCCCTCTGTCACTCAGACTCTAGATTTTTACAGGAGGGACTTGATAAGGGGTTGTCACTCAAAGCAGGTGGTGGCCTTGGCATCAGTTCTCACTTGTGAGGGCCTCAGTTCTCTTTCATATCACCCATACATAAGGTTTTCCCTCGAGGAGGCTCCAATTTTACGCCCTCTAGCAGTGCACCGTTATCCCATCTGGGACCTTATCATGGTCCTTGTGGCTCTGACTAAGGGACCTTTTGAACCTTTGAAAACATCAAGTCTCCACTTCTGACGTACAAAGTAGTTTCCCTTGTAGAGATCACTTTTGCTCATCATGTTTTGGAAATTGCAGCCTTGTCCATCAGACAAGATCTCTGCATTTTCATGCTAATCGAGTGGTTCTTCGCCCCAATCTCACATTTATGCCCAAGGTCAATTTGGCCTTTCATAGAGCACAAGATCTTATTCTTCCAAATTTTTGCCCCAGTCCATTGCAGGGGATGGAAAGACAATGGCATAAGTTTGATGTGAGGCATGCACTGCGAATCTATATCAAGCGTACAGCTGTTTTTAGGAAATTGGAGGCTTTATTTGTGTTCTTTCAGCCCAATACTCAAGGTTGCATAGGTCTCACCATCTACAATAGGCCGTTGGATAAGGGCTGCAATAGCAAAAATATATCAGACCCAATTTCTGCAGGTGCCTAAGGGCATAACAGGTCATTCAGCAAGGAGTGCAGCAACTTCGGCAGCATGGGTCACACAAGCATCAATAACTGAAATCTGTCGGGCTGCAGCTTGGGCTTCATCGCCCTTCATTAGACACTACAAAATTGATGTGTTTGCTTCTGTTGAGGCTTCCTTCAGCAGAAGAGTTCTGCAAAGGGTCCACAGAGACCAGGAGGAGATTCCAGACCAGACAGAGTCCCTCCCATAGGACAGGCCAAGCTTTGGTATGTCCCACTACTGGATGCTCTGAACAGCTCATAGGAGAAAGGGTGTTGGTACTTACCTGATACGCCCGTTCTCTTTGAGCTGTGAAGAGCATCCATCCCCCCCCTTTTTTTTTTTCCATCTGGTGGGGTCCTGTTTTGGCCAATGAACTTTTTTGTATGTGAGGATGAGAGCGCTTTTTTCTCTCGTCTTCGCCAAAACTGGGGAACGCTGAGGAGTCACATGGTGGAAGAGGAGCATTCCACAAATCAAGCTCAGCCTGTGAATGCGGAGACTAAGCACCTCCCACTACTGGATGCTCTTCACAGCTCAAAGAGAACGGGTGTATCAGGTAAGTACCAACGCTCTTTCTATGGCATAAATACTAAGAAAGTAGTATTTATGTATACACTTTCTAGCATTGATTCCTCTTCCCATTAAAAGAAATGTCATAGTAAAGACAGATATTGGAGTCTTTTTCAGTACTAAGAAATATTCCTGTTCTTATATATTGTGAGGTTCTTATGCTCTGTGAACTTAGTGGTTTTCTTGCAGATAGTGCTGATGATGTTACCTAGTAGGATAATGAATCCTCTTGAAGAAAACCACCTAGCTCACAGAGCCTCAAGGACATGAAAGTTCAACTATGAGCTACAAATATTCTCTTCAATCAGAGGTGGGATCCTGGCATTCAGTAGTTTGGGAAGATTAAAAAATACCAAGACTAAAACTAGACAGGAAGGTTAGGGTCAGGGGAAATCCCAGAAAAGGTAGGAACAAACCATTAGCAACAAACTGTTCTGTACTGTTGCGAAGAAAATTACAGGAGCTGAGCTCAAGTCAAAGGAGGCTTTATTTTTTAATGTTCTTTTCCTTCTGTGTTTTTATTGATTTGTTAGCCACATCAGTTGCTCTGCATGAGTGGAAAGATGTAAAATACATCAAATGCCAATCTATTATCTTGTTACTGATATCCTTCTATCCTTGCATTATTTTTTTAATCATCATATTGTATATAACTACGTAGTACTTCAGATTTAGTTTCTCCCCCCATCCCCAAAAAAAAAAAAAAAGTAGAAGAGCTTACAGGCTTTCCCTAGCACCAGTGGACTGAATCCAAAGTGCTACAAATCTATACTGTCTGCATGTTCACTTACATAATAAATGAATGAATTGATTGATTCATTGATTCATTTGGGTTCCTTTTGTTCTTTAACTAGTATAAGTATAATCTAGGCAATAAAGATTTAATCAAATAATGTCTGGATGTTTCTATTATATAAATAAAATTTATAGTATTAAATGTTAATAGAATATACTCACGATTAAAAAACCTATTGGAGTGAAATTTCTAAAGCTAAGAATTTCAGTTAAATGAGACAAAGGTCTGTTGATGTCAAAAGGGATTAAGTATTTATAGAATCATTGTATATATTTGCTTACTACAAATTCATAATTACCTACATTGTGCTGACCAACCTTCATTTATGAATACTGATGGATAAACTTTGTGAGAATTGTTATTCTTCTTCTTTGAATTATTATATCATCACATTTTCCAGTGCTTGTAGTTCCACTAAATGTACTATGTTGCCTATCATTATCTCAGAAAGTTTGGGATTTCAATGAAATACCAAAATTTGGTAGAGGTTTTACAATATTCCCCTTTTCTTAAATGCTAGGTTTCTGGATAATTTGCAGTACAATCCCATGTTTATTTACTCAGATCCAGAAAATAAACTTGGTTTCACTGAAGGCTGCACAACTATTTTACCTTTGCACTCAAGTTCTCCTTCTCTTTAAAAAAATATCTTAGCAAAGACAGATTCCTTTCGTAACTGCTGGAAATGTTCCTGTTCTTATAACTGTCCACTATAGCACTAGAAATGGGATACTAGCATGCAGCAATTTAGGGAATAGATAGTGTAAAAAGGAGGACTTTTTATTTCATTGTAAAAGAATATTGTGCTACATCTGTGTTTCTTTCCTGTTCTTCCTTCAGATTTTCTTTCCAGATAAAATCTATTCTTTAGCCTTCACTGTAATGGTGCCTGTTCTAAAGACAAATCAGAATGAAGTTTAAGTGAGAAACATTGCTCCATGCCTTCACCTCGGGATCTTCTGGACAATACATCCATCAACCCAAATCATTGGAAGTCTAATTGTGTGACCTCAGAAGCAGTTATCCTCTTTTCAATCTTCTTATACTCAGCCATTAGACATCTCCTAATGGAACCTGCTATTAAAAATCTTTAGAGTAGGGTTTTTCATATTGCTATCACTCCAAATTAACTACTGCTAAAGGGACATATAGTATTTCCTAATATAATTTATTATTTCATTTTCCATTGTCCATTAATATATACCTATATATAGATGCATTGGATTTTGGAAAATTTAGAAATAAAACAGGTTAATATGGATCTGTTTGAGTTTAAATAAGGTTTATTTCAAATGGTCAGTCCATATATGAACAATCCTGAAGCTTTGTTTCTGGAATAGCTGAATAGGCAAATAGAATAGGCAAAAAATAGCTGAACTTCCCAACTTGCAAAAGCAAAATAAATGGTTAACAATAAAGTGCACATGGCTAATTCACTTCTTGTCACATAAATTTAACGAATGACTGGGGCTTAGTTTTATAAGTCATGGAAAATTAGGGTTTGAATTATCAATTAACATAAATCCAGTCAAAAGGCCAGAAAAATTGAAAATATTTCTACACGTTAAAATATATCAGGCTGACAAGAACAGTGAGAGACAGTGTGTAATTTTGTTTTGGAACTCTGTGCTCTGATACTTATCAAGTGTGAATAGTATTACCAAGGGATATTGAAATGATAATAATTTTACAAATAAAATAATAATATACAAATAATAATAATATTCCAGTAACTAGAACAATTTTTCCAATTCTTTCTTTCTTCCAGACCAGGAGTATTAAATGAATTTTGATGTACCATTTGGCAGGGGATAACTTCAAGTGCTAACTTAAAAAATGTTAGCTGATAAAAACTGTTCAACCTTGTTGATATATTTATATATAGAAACCCATTGCTAAATGCAGAAATCCAAATTAAAATGGCTATCTGGCCTCCAGTTAAACATATCCAGTCTATGGAGCCTGTGAGACTTCTTTGTTTGTGCTTTGTTTTCCAAGGATTAGATTCACCAAAGTGTAGAAGAAAAGCTGTACACAATGCCTTCATTCTTTAAAGAATGTCCAGATCAAAAAACAGAATCTATAAGAGTATTAGATTAAGCTTTATTGAGATACTTATCTTAATAGTATTCTGCAAGTCTATTTTTATTTCTTTGCCGGTGAGTAAACAAGTAAACCATGGTTTAAAATGGTTATTTGCCTCCATTAATATTTTCTCACAGTGGCAAGTTAAGGTAAATCATGTATTTAATTCCAGAGAAACTTAACATGTGATATCATGAGTTTACGTCTGTTCGCCTGGTGTCCCAATAATTTAGCTTTTAAGTTGAGTAGCATTTGAAAGGTGATGTTGAACAAGTCTCAACTGAGCATATATTGAACTGGTCACAAAGTTTCTTCTTGGTGGCTCATTTCTTCAGCTGTCAACTGTAAGAACATCATCATGTAGGCTTAATGAACAGTGTGCAAAGCCATTAAAAACTCAATTATGGGCTTTCTCTTTTTTTTACTGAAGATGTGAGAAAATGCAATCATAAAGTGATGATGTGTAAACACAATAGATGCCATCTGCTATCAAGTACAACTTCAGTTATGAAAAGAGAATATATGTTGCAGATGCATCAATAATAGGAGGCTTATCAAGGCATCATTATGCACCAAGGAGGGGAAAGGAAATTTATGTGTATCTAGAGAGCACTTCATGGTTAATTCCCCAGTTTTATCTGTACATTCAGTGCAAGTGCCATTTTATGCTCCCTGTATTTAATTTGGATTGATCTGAGCATAAAAAATATTTCATTGGGAAACTGGCAGCAACATGAAGATATTAATTATATTAACCTGTTGATCAAAGCACATTCAATACAGTTGACCTGACATCCCATCTGTTTGCAAAAACATATGGTCTCAGTGTCTGGATGATTATATATTATATATAGTACTAATTATATACTATAATGTGCAAAATATAAATACTACAAATGATAGCTGTCCATTTACTCAGAGCCAAGCTGGATGGATGAATAAAACAGTGAAATAAAACACAGAAATATTCATAAATGTCTCAAATTGCCCTAGATCTGCCATTCCTGACTTCTCTTTGAGAACAGGATGATATTTAAAAGGCCAATTATTTCAATTTAACTAAAGCCCCTGTCACACAGCACCAATGGAGGGAAAGAGGATGTAAAATGGAGAGAAACACTTGCCATCCGTTGGTTAACGCAATGCTTCCATTCTGTACACACTGCGTCCGTTTTTCATCCTCTCTATCTGTTCAGCATCCGTCTATTGACATTTCATCCGCTCAAAAAGTTTTGAGCTGCACAAAACTTTTTGAGCGGAAAATGTATTCAACGCATCTGTTCTGCATCCGCTATGCACACGGGGAACATTCGTTCTACATCCGTTGTCATCCGTTACGCATCCGCTATATCCACTAGGCATCCGCTGCACATCCATGCAACTTGCATCTGTTCTAGCGGAAAACGGACACAGGGAGGAAGCGAAATGGATGTGGAATAGACAAGCAGCGTAAGTAGCACGTACGGAGAAAGGATGAAAGCGGATGCAGCTCGTATACAAAGCATTAAAATGGAAAAAATATTCGCAGAGGGGACGTATCTCGGATATTTAAGATGTCTGCAGGATGCCTAGAGGATGCAAAAGGACACCGAGCAGAAAACCTATATTTCCTATAAAAAGGGGGAGCAACTCACCTGGATCTCAATTTCAGTCCAGCAGCCCTGCTGTGCAGACCTCTTCAGCCTTCATCTGGCTCTTGCTCTTCCACAGCATCCAGTCATCTCCACCATGGATCGTCACACACTCCTTTTGGTAGCCACCATCATTCTACAACAGTGCGAAACCATCCACAGGCTCTTTCACCTGTTCTACGCGAAGAAAAGGAAGCAGCCACGAAGTGTCTGCGTCCGAAGATGGATTGCCAGAAGAGCAGAGTACGGACTGTATAACAAGCTGATGGTGGAGCTGAGGAACAAAGACCCTCGTGTATTCCAGAACTTCATGGGGATGCCGCCAGCCATGTTTGATGAAGTTGTGGAGCGGCTGAGACCCAGATTGACCAAGCAGAGCACCAACCTCCGGCCCAGCCTGGACACTGGGCTCAAGGTGGCACTGACTCTGCGCCACCTGGCCTCAGGGACCACGTACAGGAGCATGCAGTACGACTGGAGGGTGTCACACAACACCATCAGCATTGTGGTCAGAGAAGTGGTGCAGGCCATCATACCTGGAAGAGCTCCTCTAGTGCCCCTCCACTGAAGAAGGCTGGAAGAAAGTTGCAGAGCAGTGGTATCAGAAGTGGAACTTCCCCCACACCGTTGGAGCCATAGATGGCAAGCACGTGGCCTGCAAAGCTCCAGCCAAGTCAGGGTCCACTTATCACAACCACAAGGGCTTCTTCAGCATCATCCTCTTCACCATGGTCGATGCTGACTACAAGTTCATGTACATCGATGCTTAAAAGCAACGGCTCATCTTCAGATGCCCAGGTATACAATGCCAGTGACCTCAAGGAGCGGCTGGAACGCAACCTCATCATGGGCTTCCCAGATCCAGACCCTCTGCCCAACGACACACAAGATGTGCCCTACTTCATCGTGGGGATGACGCCTTCTCCCTCAGAACCTACCTCATGAAGCCCTACACTTCCAGATGCCTCACCCGTGAAGAGAGGATCTTCAACTACAGGCTGTCCAGGGCAAGGCGGGTGGTGGAGAACGCCTTTGGCATCCTGGCCAACAGGTTCCAGGTACTTCTCACCACCATGCAGCATTGCCCAGAGACCGTGAGGAGGATCGTGGAAGATTGCTGCATCCTGCACAATCTCATGCGCACCCGCTACCCAGTGTTGCAGAACAGGCTCGTGGACCTCCAACAAGGCAATGGGAACATGGAGCCTGGTGAATGGAGGCAAGGGCAAAACGTGATAGATACTGTGGATGTGCAAGGCCCCAACAGAGCCTCCCATGAAGGGAAGAAGCAGCACAACCTCCTGAGACACTGGTGCAACTCCCCAGCTGGAGCAGTGGAGTGGCAAGACAGGATGGTAGATGGTTAATGGATGCTTCCTTGAGCCTGTCTCATTACACGGATGAGATTGTGCCATGTATGTTGAGTGGCCCTACAATGAACAGGGCATTTAAGAAAGAATTGTGTTTATGTTGAAATGTGTTGATGAATGATTAAATTTTTATTGATATTAAAGGGCCATAGGTGTGGCACCTGGGAGGGTGGACCATACAGTCCCACTATGCTTGCACTGGAGGTTTATCTATCCCACAGCTATTACCCATCCCACAGGTATCCCTGCCCATCCCACAGCTATTACCCATCCCACAGGTATCCTAACCCATCGCAGAGCTATTACCCATCCCACGGGTATCCCTGCCCATCCCACAGCTATTACCCATCCCAAAGGTATCCCTGCCCATCCCACAGCTATTACCCATCCCAAAGGTATCCCTGCCCATCCCACAGCTGTCTTAACCCATCCCACAAGCATGCAAAGGCTTAAACCATTTCTAAAAGTTTCCACCAAGACTTTATTTACAAAAATAAATGAAGCAAGTGTGTGGAGCAAAGATAATCTTTATTAATAAAAAGCTGTAAAAGCAAAATGACCCAAGTGTTTCAAGCAAAGATAAAGTCAACAGGTAGCCACCCAGTCTCTGGCACTCTTCTCAGTACTCTGAGGCATGCCCATAGTCTCAGGGGTGAAGAGTCCAGGTGTTGTGGAGGTGGCTGATGCTGGAGTGCTGGTCTGAGGTGCCATTGGGGTGCCTGGCCCCGAGAGGACAACAGGGGATGGTGTGGAGGAAGCTCTCAGAGAGCTGGCTCAGTCCTGTGATGTTGAGAGCTCCTTCCTCCATGACATGGGGTGCCAGTCCCAAGACCGATGACAGATGTTCGGAGGCCGGGCTTGGCTGTGGGGTGGAGGAAGGAGGAGTGTAGTGGGGCTGCAGCTGAGCAAGGTGAGGCGTGGGTGGCATCTGTGGTGTGGGTGGCATCTGTGGCGTGGGTGGCATCTGTGGTGTGGGTGGCATCTGTGGCATGGGTGGCATCGGTGGCGTCGGTGGCATCGGTGGCACCGGTGGCGTCCGATGTACCTGTGCCCGGACTGGGAAGGGCTGCCTGTGCTGCTGGACCTCCTGGTAGCCGTAGCCTTGGTAGGTGAGGGCCTGTGGAAAGCCTTGGAAGGGCAGTGACATCACCTGGGGTGGCGGAGCAGACCTCAACTGGGTGGGAGCAGGTTCAGCTGGGTCTGGAGGGTTGTGAAGAGGACCGGTGATCCTGTCCTTGATCACCTGGTACTGTGATTCGTACATGTCCACGAGGGTCTGGTTGACGTAAGTGAGGAAGGGCTTGCGGTATGTCGGTGTGTACCAGCTGAGAGAGGAGATCTACGCTGCTTCTGATGGTGTCCCTGATCTCCAGCAGGACAGTGTGGCTCTACCCCTCCGGTCTGCCTCTCTGCCTGGTTTCTGTGGAGGTGTAGCTGGGGGTGGATGTGGGTTGGTCTCTGGTGGCAGTGCCCTCTCCTTGCTCCCACTGCATCAGGGTGTCCTCCATGCACTCCGCCACGGGGAGTGCAGCTGTTGGGGGGGTCTCCGTCGTGGCACACTCCACAGATACCTGCATCAGCAGAAGCACCACCACCAGAAGCAGCATCAGCAGAAGCACCACCTCCAGAAGCAGCATCATCAGAAGCCCCAGCACCAGAAGATCGTGCCTGGGCAGCAGAAGCCCCAGCAGAAGCAGAGTCAGGGCCAGGGGGGTGGGAGGGTGGCCCTGTCCCTCTTGCTAGGGCTGGCAGCAGCTTTCTCTTCTTCCCCATGGTTGTTGGCTGGCTGGCTGGCTGGCTTGAGCTATGTCTGGCAGCAGGTCTTTCCTCTGAATGGTGACCTGCTTGCAAGCTGCATCCCTTTATATTCGCAGGGCTGATGCGATGCGTCCTCCCTGCATGTGCAGTGAATGCTTTGCATCCGCTAGGCATCTGCTAGGCATCCGCTAGGCTTCCACTCTGCATCCGCTTCATCCGCTCGGCATCCACTCTGCATCCGCTCCTTCCGCTGTGTGTCCACTTCGCTGTGCTCCCCCGGAAGCCCTGTGGATATGCCATCCGCTTCCATCCGCTAGGCTTCCATGGAGCATCCGCTTTACATCCTGGCTACGTCCTCCCCCCATCCGTTCCTTTCCACTGTTGGCTGCTCTGCTTATGCAAATTCGGGGCACTTTTGAGAGCAGATAACAACGGATGGAACATTTTCTCGTCTGCTGTGTCCTTTTTACATACGTTTTGCATCCGTCGGCCTGTGTGACAGGCCCTTTAAATAGTGACTAAATTTGTCTCCTGGTCTCCAGTATCACTATTCTTAATATCTTTGTTACAGTCTGGCATCAGTAGAAACATTATTTTCCTATCTATCATCAAGCCCCCAACCTGTGATTCAGGGTGACTGTACTTGATAGATGTGATTGGTGGTGTACACATACACACATACAGAAAAACTTCTCCATCTGTATATACATATACGTACATACATACATACTTATAGATAGATACACACACACACACACACACACACACACACACACGAACAGTTCAGTAACAAATGTTATTTATGAAAATGTTGCCAAAGTTTCTCCCTCTAAATACAATTCATATGGCTACATGTTGGGCAGAAATGATTTGAATATTTATGTGGCTTGTCTGTTGCACTATAACAACATAACACATAACATGAAAAGGGAGGGAAATCAGTAACTTAAAAAATAAGGCAAGGGTTTCCAAACTCAATCTTCTGGGAATTGCAAGAAGCCAAGCAGAGAAACATATCTATAAAATGATTTGGCAGAAATCTCAGAACAAGAATGTCAAGAGGGGTTGCATTTGATTAAAAATTGCTATGCGTGACTGCTGAAAGTGATATTTCCATTTTTTTTCCTTCTCTCATTCCCCTACCCACAAACTGTGATTACTTGTTGCTTGTTTTCCTGAAGGCATTTTTGCAGACATTCTCAAAGCAGGCTCTTTAAAGAAAATAAAACTAATAATTCTCATTATTTTTTATGCATAATCATTTATAATGTTAGTAACAAAGAGCAATAATGAACAAATACAAAGAATTCACTGCAGATAAGGTATCATGGGTTACAAAGGTTTAATTATTTTATTATTATATCATGTGGCATAATGGTATTACAATCTATTCCACTGTGGAAAATATCTATGAATATTTTTGCAGAAATGCCAAAGGGTCTAATTTTCTTCCTGACCCTAATGGTACTTCTCTAAATTCATGCAACTATTATTTTTATTACCTCTAGGTCAAATGCTCCCTTGGACCTTTCTAGAAAAGTACTTTCTGAACAGAGAAAAAGATGTGTTTTTCGAGATATGTATAGATGTCTGAAAATTGTCTGTATTTGTGAATTTAGTTTCTTGCGAACATTGGATGCCTTAATGAACTTCATGTGGTTTTTGATCTAATTTCAAAAACTCTTTGTTAATGGTAAGTTCAGATCTTGGGCAAGCAGAATGTGTTTCTTCCTCTTTTGCTCCCAGGATGTGGAGAGTGATAAAAGAGGGGGAAAAAAAGGATCAGAAAGTGAAAGAGGAAAGGTGACATAAAAAGGAAAGAGAATATTTTTAAAAAAATATTAGTTGAGAATAGTAACTTTCTGTTGCTACATAGATCCATGGATTTCATTTATGTATTGAAGTTGAAAAACAATGAAGAAGAAAACAATGGTTATTTGCTTCCATTAATATTTTCGTACAATCACAAGTTGATATAAATCACGTATTTAATTCCAAAGTAATTCAGCATGTTATATCAAGTGTTTATCTCTGCTCATCTGGTGTCCACAATAATTTAGCTTTTCCTGAACTGTCTGTATTTGAGGATTAATCTCCTGGATGCCTTAATGAACTTGATCTAATTTCAGAAACTTTGTAAATGGTAAATTCAGATCCTGGGCAGGCAGAATCTTCTTCTATAGCTCCCAGGATGTGGAGGGTGATAAAAGAAAAAAAGGAATCAGAAAATAAAAGAGAAAAGGTGACATAAAAAAGAAAGGATATCCCAGCAAGCCTCGCCTGTAGCCCACCCAATGTTTGCTTCAACTTGGCATTTCAATAACATATAATATGGCACCTATCATGACCCAGACCATGCAGTTTCACCTGAACATTCCTTGAAAAGGAAAAAGAAGAGAGAGAGAAAGAAAGCTAGGACTTTGGGAATAGAATAGAATAGAATTCTTTATTGGCCAAGTGTGATTGGACACACAAGTAATTTGTCTTGGTGCATATGCTCTCAGGGTACATAAAAGAAAACATACATTCATCAAAAGTCAAGAATTATAAGGTACAACACTTAATAATAGTCATAGGGTACAATAAACAATCAAATCATACTACGAAACAATCAATATAAATCAATCAAATCATACTAGGGAGCAGTCAATATAAATTGTAAGGACACAAGCAACAAAGTTACAATCAAACAGTCACAAGTGGGAAGGGATGGGTGATAAGGAGTGATGAGAAGATCGATAGTAATAGTAGTGCAGACTTTGTAAATAGTTGGACTGTGTTGAGGGAATTATTTGTTTAGCAGAATGATGGCATTCAGGAAAAAAATGTCCTTGTGTCTAGTAGTTCTGGTGTACAATGCTCTATAACATCATTCTGAGAGAAGGAGTTGAAACAGTTTATGTCCGGGATGTGAGAGGTCTGTAAATATTTTCACAGCCTTCTTTTTGACTCATGCTATATACAAGTTAGTATCCTGGATTGAAGGCAGGTTAGTAGTAATTGTTTTTTCTGATATCCTAATTACTCTCTGAAGTCTGTGTCTGTCTTGTTAGGTTGCAGAATCAAACCAGACAGTTATCAAGGTGCAGATGACAAACTCAATAATTCCTCTGTAGAACTGGGTTTGAGTTTTCTGAGTTGATGCAGAAAGAACATTCTTTGTTGTGCTTTTTTGATGACATTTTTGATGTTAGGTGTCCATCTTAAGTCTTGTGATATGATAGAACCTAAAAATGTGAGGGTCTCTACTGTTGATACTGTGTTGTCTAGTATTGTAAGAGGTGGTAGTAAGGGGGGGGGTGTTCTGAAGTCTACCACCATTTCTAATCAAAGCTGAAATTGTATTTTTTTGTTTAAAAAAAGATGAAAGAAAAAAGTGTGTTTTATTTAACAATTCTCCAGAAGGAAAAGAGGAAGAATGGGAAAGCAGCAGAGGAAAAGAGAGAAAGAAAGTTGGAGGCAGATTGAGAAAGAAAAGAAGATGGGGAAAGAGAGAGAAGACACTACTTCAAAGATCAGTTAGATAGGAAAAGGAGAATTAAAGTAAAGATGAAATGATGCCCTGATAACCAAGGCACAACAATGTCTCACAAACTAAACATCAGTTTATAAACAACATATATTTCAATTTAGGAGTCTTTCTTCCTCTCTTTTGCTAACACTGTTTGTATTTTGCCATACAAATGATTTTTTCCTTCCTCAACCATGCTGCTGCTGATGTAGTGAGGATCTGTGATTTATTCAGGTTCTTGGCTACATAGAACTGCTTCAGGCATGCTGCTCCTTCAGGACTTCCCTCTATAACTATTTTGGCTTTGACTGCCAGAGAGACTGGACACTTAACTTCCACAGAGACAGAGCCAAGGAGAGCAAGAAGAACTTTTCATAAATGAAGAAGCTTTACTGAACTCAGTTTGCCTCTATGTATATATACCAGAATTGTATATTTCAAAGAGGAAGGACAGGTTGCCTGCCGATATTGTGTCCTCATAACCAGGGCACTTTCTATTACTGAATCCTATCTTGTACAGAAAATTTGAAGTCTTGCCCTAAGCAAGTAATTAAGTGGCTGGCAGCATTACAATTGTTTGCCCACTATTTATCTGCAAACCAGAGCATTTTACTACTGCATATCTTCCATTGGTTTCAAAAGGCCTTATTCCTAACTCAGTACTTATTTAAATGTCAGCCCTGGTAACATCAGCAACAAAAAAGTGCTTTTTTACTTGTATAAAAAGACATACAGTTAGAATTGACATGTTTTGTGAAGATTTCTTCAAATCCATCATTTGTAGTTAGGCTTCCTTTGAATGAATCCCGATTAAAAGTGTTGGACATATAGGGCACAGGGCCAAATTATTTGCAAAATTGCCTGTCCCCAAAGATATCTTCTGAGGTTAAATAGAGTGGGCACATTCCAGGTTCCCTTCAGTGTTATCATCTGGTGAGACAGGAATCTATTGTATGGGTTGGTTGGTTGGTTGGCTGGCTGGCTGGCTGGCAGTGGTAGGTCAGGTTCGAATTATTTTGGATTTTTTATTGTGGTTTTTTATTATTGTTGTGAGCCACACAGAGATGTCTTTTACAAGGTGGGTAGACATATAAATCAAATAAACAAATGAGTAAAGTATGCTACTTGGATTAACATTGAACAGGTTGAAGTCTTAGAAAGAATCAAACTGTGGAGTACTTTTTTCTCCCACCAAGGATAATTTAGAAGCAAGGATCCAGACAATTACTTAGATTGCTAATCTCAGGGTGAGTTGGTTATTTATTGAACTATCTAGTCAGCAACTACAGCAAATAGCACAAAAAGTACATGACGTCTTCAATGCAAGTGATCTTTGGAATCATCCAACCATTGCTTTAGGAATATCAACCCTGCTCATGTTAGTATTTTATCACCACAGTAATGTTACCAGATGTCAGTTTATCTCACTGGTGGATATTGACTCCATGTCTGAAGTAGACATGATAGAATAAGCTGATTATAGAAATCATGTATCATACTTGTACAATAACTTATAATATAGAATTTTGTTTTCCTGAAGTTGAACAAAATGTCCGTAAATATGTATGTGGTTGTGGGTGTTTTGTTAGTTTATTTATTTTGGCATACATTTTTCTTTGCTTAGACCATGTATATATATGAGTGAAGCTTTTAAAATATAATAGTTTTATTGAGTTTATCTTCATTCTGCTAACTACATGAATATATCTGTGGACATTTTTGGGCAAAAAAGCGATTTACTGTGCATTTAAGTTTTTTTTGCAGGAACAAATGTGTGAATTTGGAGTTGAACACTTTGACTCATAATCTCCAAATCTTATCAGTTTCTGTCTCAAAAGCTGTTGAAGCAGAAAAATGAAGATTCCAAAGAGTGGTTTTAAATTCTGGACTTTATTTCTCACCATATAATTAGGCTCCTTAGTGAATATGGTTCTTCTACCATTTCCAGTTTTCCATCTTGTAGATGACAGCTGTGTAAATAGCCATGCCACTGAAACAATCATTTTGAAAACTCTACTTAATACAATTCAGTGGTTTCTCCAAAATTTTAACTGACTTCCCAAATTGTAGGATTCTTGATATATTGTAATCTATAAATATGGACATGTTATAAAAACAGACAGCTTAATAGTGTTTGTGTATGCAATAAAAAGAGTCTAGTAGTGTAACTTCAGTGGAGCAAAAAGGAAGTATGATATGCTCTTTATATCTGAAGTCAATATTTTCCTGTCAGATGTTTGAAATCCAAGGCTGAAAAATCTGAAAATAATAACAAATGGCCCTTTTTAGCTGATGATGCAAGCAATGGATACAAACGTATTTTTGTCATTCTTGGTGTTTCCCTCCCCACCAGAAAAGCGTTGAATTATAATAATAGTAATAGAGCTGAGAAAATTAACAGCTGTTTGGATTTCTGACTGTTGGCCCTATTATTTAGAACTATTGACTCTTTAATTAATTTAATTGTAATATTAACAACTGACAACAGCAAAAGGAACTACTGATATTTTCTTTCTTTTATTTTCTTTGTAGGCTCCTTCATGATGGTGAATAGTTCTGGGAGGGCATCTGGGCAAAAGGCCCACTTGCTTTTACCAACACTGAAGGAAAACGACACTCACTGCATTGATTTCCATTACTACTTGTCCAGCCGTGACCGTTCTAGCCCTGGATCCTTAAATGTTTATGTGAAAGTGAATGGTGGACCTCAAGGCAACCCTATCTGGAATGTCTCTGGGCTTGTTACAGAAGGTTGGGTGAAAGCAGAGCTTGCGATCAGTACTTTCTGGCCACACTTTTATCAGGTATACTTGAGATTTCTTTTCTTTGACCATAGTGGTGGGCAACCTGCTGCCTGTGGGCCACTGTAGTTTTAAAGAGCAAATTGCTCATTTTCTATTGATTTTTATTATGTTTTATTTCAATTTTGCAATTGGAAGTGAGAAAGAGCTAAAATATTTTTCTGTTAAATGATCATCCATCAACAATAAACAACTAATTTTAGCCCAATCTTCTGTAGTGAGATTTCTGCACCACAATTGGGTCCTTAAGGAACTTGGAGGAGAAGGAAAATGGTAGTAAACAACAATGCAGGATCCAGTATGGGTCAGTCAGCGGGACCAAAGGTTTAATCTTCTGAGCTTTCATACTCATGCTGGAGCCCAAATCTCAGAAGACTAAACCTTTGGACCCAGTGACTGACACAGATTGGTTCATGCAGCAATTATCCTGAAACAGTATGAAGGTGAAACTCGAAAAATTAGAATATTGTGCAAAAGTTCATTTATTTCAGTGATGCAACTTAAAAGGTGAAACTAATGTATGAGATAGACTCATTACATGCAAAGCAAAATAGTTCAAGCTGTGATTTGTCATAATTCAGATGATTATGGCTTACAGCTCATGAAAACCCCAAATCCACAATCTCAGAAAATTAGAATATTACATGCAATCAATAAAACAAGGATTATGGAAGACCAGGATGCTTCAATAGAGCCTTCAGCTCTTCTGCATTGTTTGAGATGCATGTCATGTCTCTCATCTTCTCTTGGCAATGCCCCCTAGATTCTCTATGGAGTTCACGTCAGGCAAGTTTTTTGGACAATCAAGCACAGTAATCCCACGCTCATTGAACCAGGTTTTGGTGCTTTTGGCAGTGTGGGCAGGTGCCAAGTCCTGCTGGAAAATGAAGTCAACATCCCGATAAAGCTCAGAAGAAAGCATGAAGTGCTCCAAAATCTCCTGGTAGACAGCTGCATTAACCCTGGACTTAACGAAGCACAGTGGAACAACAACAGCAGATGACATGGGTCCCCAAATCAACACAGACTGTGGAAACTTCACACTGGACTTCAAACATCTTTGCAGTGTGCACCTCTCCATTCTCCCTCCAGACTCTGGGTCCTTGGTTTCCAAATGAGATGCAAAAGTTGCTCTCATCAGAAAAGAGGACTTTGGACCACTGAGCAACAGACCAGTTCTGTTTTTCTTTAGCTCAGGTAAGACGCTTCTGATGTTGTTTGTTGTTCAGGAGCGGCTTGACAAGAGGAATACGACATTTGAAGCCCATGTCCAGGACCCCTCTGTGTGTGGTGGCTCTTGATGCACTGACTCCAGCCTCAGTCCACTCCTTGTGAAAGTCCCCAACACTTTGAATGGCCTTTTACTGACAATCCTCACCAGGCTGCAGTCATCCCTGCTGCTTGTGCACTTTTTCTTCCACACTTTTCCCTTCGACATAACTTTCAATTAATGTGCTTTGATAAAGCATTTTGGGAACATCCAACTTCTTTTGCAATTACCTTTTGAGGCTTTCCCTCCTTATGGAGGGTGTCAATGATGGTTTTCTGCACAACTGTCAGGTCAGCAGTCTTTCCCATGATTGTGATTCCTACTGAACCTGACTGAGAGACCATTTCAAGGCTCAGGAACCCTTTGCAGGTGTTATGGCTTTATGAGCTGATTAGAGTGGGACACTTTGAGCCTAGAATATTGAATCTTTTCACAATATTCTAATTTTCTGAGATTGTGGATTTGGGGTTTTCATGAGGTATAAGCCATAATCATCTCAATTATGACACATCACAGCTTGAACTATTTTGCTTTACATGTAATGAGTCTATCTTATATATTAGGTTAACCTTTTAAGCTGCATTACTGAAATAAATGAACTTTTGCATGATATTCTAATTTTTTGAGTTTCACCTCTATTTGCCTTCATTTGTGTAGGAATAATAGTAAGAAAATTAATTAAAATGACCACAATTCACAAATCAAATCTATGAATATATCCTAACAGCATGAGAGCTAAAATCTACTGATATGTACAGTCTGGTTTTCCTTGTCATGCAGAGAATTAGACTATCCTCAGACACAGTATATACTACATTAAATTGAAATGGGCATTTTTTAAAATCTGTCCATTATGAACCTAAGCAGTAAATCTGACAGGTATTCCTAAATTCTTGCAACCTTGGATATTCAATCACTTGCAATAAATTAATAAATATTTTTCTCTTATATTCAGCAGGCTTCTTGAATATTATTTACCATTTTTTTCATCAGTAATCATGGTCATATATTGAGTGAGAAGGAAAAGGGAAATTTACTTCTCTAAGGAAATTGCTTATTTGTATCCTATGACTATCATTAAGTGTTGCACTTATGATTCTTAATGAATGTATCTTTCCTTTTTATGTACACGAAGAGCATATGCACCAAGACAAATTCCTTGTGTGTCTAATCACACTTGTCCAAACATGAATTCATTCATTCATTCAGGAGCAGAAAGAAGTGGACATAGAGGACCCAAAGTTTGATTTTGGTTATGCCTACTTTTAGAATGACTTTTGAAGATTACTCCTAAAGGAATGAAACATCTGATTTTTTTAAATCCCCAGATTGCTCTCTTTCTGAATATTAATGTTGACAACAAATTAGATAATTATGTCATGATTGAACTACTTGTTTGGGAAATGCCAAAATCACAATGACTAATGCTGTCTTTTGTACAAACCATTTGGAACAACCTGAAAAGTTTGTATGTTTGTGTGTGTGTGTGTGTGTGTATGTGTGTACACATACACATATGCATTAATCGTTCATTGTACATGAAAAAATTTCAGGGTATTGCTCTGTGGAGTATGAATCCCCCCCAAAACAAGAAATACTTTGCTCCAAAATGTAAACACGTGAGATAAAAAATCAATACAGATAAAACTAAAATGCATTGATTTTAGCACTGATGATGTTACCTGGTTTGGGATAATGAGATGTCTGCAAGAAAACAACCAATCAGAGAACATAGAGAAAATAAGAATGAAAAACTCAGAGAATTTCAAAACACTAAAATGATTCAGGAACCATTTATTTTTACCATATCTGTACATTGCTTCATATGTGCTTTAAACTACTCACTTTTCTCTTTTTGTGGATCTTAGCACCTCTGTCCAGTCCTGATTTCTTTACTATTTCCCTTACTCTCAACCAATTCAGTCTTTAAGAAGAGGTTTGTCCTCTGTTATAGAATTAGGACCATCCAACAATTCTAAGGGGCTTCTGTTAGATTTTAAAAGCTGTATTCTAGCCACATATGAACATCCATCATTTAGATCTTACATATCAAATATCCTTCTTGTTGCCAGGCAATGAAAGAGCATAGGAAATCACCTTGGAATGTCTTTCAGGATGAATCTTGACGGAATAAAAAATGGCACTTCAGATTTCTCTTTCCTCTTTTTTATGAACAATGCTGGATTACATGAAGTTGATTGCTCTTAGCCTCATCTATTTTCTCTTTATCATTCATTAAATTCTGATAGTTAACCATCTCGTCAAGATGTTGTTTTCTATGACCAATCCATAACTACAGGGAGTTGAAGAATCTTATCAGAAAAATTTTTTTTCAAGGACTTTATAACACTTTATAACTTGTCTTGAAGCATCTTGATAAAATCTTATACATTCTTTTCAGGTGTCTTCTATAGCACATTCTTTTAACCATTTATTTTCTGGCTATTAACGCATTCTATAATATATCATTCTTTCTACCATTATAGTTCTAGGACTTAATAAAGATTTAGCTTGCTTCATGATTATATTTATTTATGGTACCAATTTTTAATGTACAGTGTTTTACATGCATGCATATTTGCACACTTTTTGGAGGAGGGTCTTTGAAATATACTTATGTATATCTACATAAGTAAATTTGAAAACTGAGTGGGTTGTTCTATGGAATACAGGTAGTCCTTGTTTAGCAACTGACTTGCTTAGTGACCATTCAATTACAGTGGTTATGATCAATCCTTGCATTTATGACCTTCACAGGTCTGTAAAGCAAAGGAAAGCTGAAGTAAGACCATAAACATAGATGTGGTTTCATTTAGCAGTCATTTTGCTTAACAACTGAGTTACTATTCCCAGTTGTGTTTGCTGAACAAGGACTATCTGCAAAGCATCAAATACGGAATCTGAATCCTTTGTACTTAAGGGATGTTAGAGGAATGTCTTATGTATAATTTTCAATTGTTTACTTAATCAGCTTGTTGTCTCCTATGAATTTCAGGTCATATTTGAATCGGTTTCCTTGAAGGGTCACCCCGGATACATAGCTGTGGATGAAGTCAGAGTCCTTGCTCATCCATGCAGTAAGCATCTCTTCCCCCCCCTCCCCGCATTCCCTCCTAACCATAGCAGTGCATTTCATGTTCAAATGAGTAATTTAGCCAATTTAGTCAGTTCTGAAACATTTTCTTTTATCTATTCCAAATGCTTGCAGAGTGGAAACAATCAGCCCTGAATAAATACATAATTTCTCAAGTTGTACAACAAGCAAAGCTGCCTCAAATGTGCAGCAAGTGCCAAAATTTTAAACCATTATTAAAGGGAAATAAAGCCCTGATTGTTAGGACCATTGAAGGGAGAGAATTACAGGGTTTTAATGATTCCCTATTGAATTAACTTAAAGAGAGAAAGTTGGGATAGGGAGGAGAACCTTCTTTAACACAACTAAGCATATTAGTGCAACATTCACACTGGAAAAAAAGACCTGGAGTGTTTTTCCTTAAAGAAATGTAAATCTTTGTAGTGCTTCTTTGAAAGACTTTGTGTGTGTGTGTGTGTGTGTGTGTGTGTGTGTATGCATATGACTCACATTGTGAAATAAAGAAATAAGTCAAAGATTGTTTTGCTACATTTCCTAGGCTACTGTATTCCTTTCAGCTGTTCTATTCAGAATTATTTTAAAAGCATTCAATTAAGAATCTGTATCAAATTACATTAAAGATACTCAGTTTATAACAGTAAAGAACAAACTGACATAAATTTTATGTCAAAATATAAATTTTAATTTTAATTTAGGATATTTTGTATGATCATGAGAATTATCTCGCTTTTTTATTTCTATAGAGAGCTTAATAATTAGGACAAAGGAAGCAGACTAATGCATTTTTAGTCCCACCAAAAGGGAGAAGCTAAGCACAGATTTTTAGATAAACTACAGAAAATTTAACAGTTTCTTGAGTCATTTTGGGCCATGTAGCCTTGTTCCAACTTACTTTGACAGTGTATAGGTATCTCTGAAGGGATAAATGATAGGTATCTCTGAAGGGATAAATGATGAAAATATGTGACAAGGTCATCATGCAAATGCGTTGACTTATATCTATATTATATAATATAGATACTCCTTGATTTACAACCACATTTGAGCCCAAAATTTATTTTGCTAAGTGAGATAGTTGTTAAATGAATTTTACCTCATCCTTGCAGCTGTTAAGTGAATCTGGCTTTGTTTGTCAGAAGATCTCAAAAAGTGATCACATTATCCCAAGATACTGCACCATCATAAATATGTTGCCAAGCAACCAGATTTTGATCACATAACCATGGGAACATTGCAATTATTTTATGTGTGAAAAATAGTCATAAGTCACATTTTTCAGTGATGCTGTAACTTTGAGTGGTTATTAAATGAATTATTGTAAGTTGAGGATTACCTGTAGTGGCATTTGTATGATAATGTATCTGCATGTAGCCATGTTGGCATCACCACAGTTTGCTACAGATCTTTCTGTGTTTCTTATTTATTTATTAAAGAAAATTTTATGGCCTCACAAGTCACTCATAGTGATTCTGTGTTATAAGGGTTGTTACTTAAACAACAAAATGTCAAAGAGCCCTCACTTACTTTATCACGAAAATAATGCAAATCTACCGTAAATAATTCAATCAACCATTTTTCACTCTTGCAAAATGAGGCTGGAATTCTTGAATCAAACTGCTTTAACCATAAATGCATAGTGCAACATAGGAGAATAAACCTATCCGGACTAGATTCAACAGTCCATCTGTATTTAAAAAAAGAAAGGTCAATCCTTTGAAGATAGCAAATTTTGGACAAAATTTTGGACCAATTTTGGACATTTTGGAAGAGAGGCCCACTGGTTTGAAAGAGAGGTCACAGAGGCCATCTGTCAAAATTGAACATCCCTCTCTCAAGGAGGATATGACACTATCCATCTCCAATCTACAACACAGTCCTTTCAGCAGTTCCAAGAAATCTCCACAGTCCACACCCATTTGCACAACATCTGGAGGTTTATTAGATAAACTCCAGGTGGCCTTCACAACTTGCTAAAATAATGCAAGAAGAATAAATCCATTTTATTTAGCTGTCTGCAAGAAGAATAAATCCATTCCCCACTATCCAGTCAGAGCTGAAGAAGCTTCTTGGATGAGAAGCAGTGGTGGGATTCAATTTTTTTTGCTACTTGTTCTGTGGGCATGGCATGATGGGTGTGGCAGGGAAAGGATACTGTAAAATCTTCAGTAAGGGGTGCTATTTGCCGGTTCTCCAAACCACCTAAAAAAAAACTACTCAAGAACTGGTCAGAACCTGCTGAATATCACCTCTGATGAGAAGCAAAATGTCTTCAAAGAAAAACCAAAAAATCCAGTCGCCTCTTGAAACAGCATCTTTGGGACAAATTGTTTTAAGTTGGTTCAAAGGTTTTCATCTATTCAGTGCATTTTAATCCCATGATTAATGTGTGATGAAGAAGTTTGCCCACCTTCAAAAATTGTCAGAATATTCTTGACATAGTGAATTAAAATCATGACATAGTGAATTAAAAGTTTCAGTAAATTCAGATACCTTGGCAAAACATTTAATGGGATGCTCTTGTCACAATCTTCTTTAAAATCTGTACTGAGAAAGTTGTGGCAGATTATTTTATTCCCTGGTTGTAAATTTAAGCATCAATCTGATCTTTATAGGAAGATATGGATAAACTGGAAATTCAGTGTTTTATGAATGCTTACCAAACAATTGGAAACTTTTTTTTCAGAGGCTTTCTCCAGATTTTCCAGGTTTAAATTCAGCTGTGATGACATGATAATTATTAGTGCAGTTATTGCAAAAAGGAACATGGAGTAGTATTTTAAGTATGAGTTTTGAATGTAAGAATGGATGGTCCATACATACATTGGTAGTGTGTACAAAGATTGGGAGCAGAACAATAACCCTGTTAGCCTGGTGAGTTCTTTCCACTCAAATTAACAGAAATCAGTTCAAAATTCTGTAGAATAAAATTTTGACTTCAAAGTGCTTCTGTTCACATAGTAATGCTTTTTATTTTAAACCACAAACTTATTTCTATGCCCTATTTGCTCTCTCTTTCCTTCATCCCTTTATTTCCATTATACTTCAAAAACCCTGCCTATCCTTCCCACCCACCTCCCCCAAAAAAATATCTGTGCAGAAAATTAGTCACTGTGAACTAAGTCACAGTAGCTAGTCATCCAGTAAGAATTTCATGAATAACTGAATGATTTTGAAAAGCTAAACAGGATCTGTTTTTCTTACTACTTGAGTAGAAGACAACTAAAAAAACCCTAGGTCAATAGATAAGAGAGAAAAATTAAAAAAAAATATTTTATAGGAACTAAGTGGCAATTTTTTTTTCTTTTGACATCAAATAAACTACATGACTTCGTCAATTGAAGGAGATGTTACTAACTTTCCAAGCCTAACATAACATAATAAAAAAATTATCTACTGTAAGAAACAAGACTGCAATGAGCAGGAATAGAAATTATACTTATAACTGAGGATCTAACTAGCGTCCTTTAGCAGTAATTTTGCATGAGATTTTGCCTAATTGTTCTTGTCTATTTGTGATTAAGGAATTGTATCAAAATGTTCAAAGAAATTAAAGCCAGGATCCTGCCCCCTTCTCCCAAATAATTATATGCTGCTTTACTTATCAGTTTGGGAAATGTAGATTAGTATGGTTTGCATGCAAACAAGCAGATTTTGCCTGTTCTTATTAGTAAATGCCTTCTTTTGTTTTAATTCAGAAGTGCCAGGGAAATAAAAATAGCAGAATTATTGCCAATTAAACAGGTCCATACACTGAAGTTGGAGAGAATGGAAGATATTAACTGTCAAAATTGTTTGGTTAAATATATTAAAGTAGTACTGCTTTGTATCAAGGGCTCTCCATTTCAAATGACAGATCTATGACCCTGCCTCAGCCAAGAGCTAGAACATCAATACATGTTGACATGGATAAATTAGTGACCAGTTAAAAGGGATGGCATAGCACTATTTAACTTGATTGACTGGATGTGGTTCTTCAGGAATACAATATATGTTGTGGACAGTTACCAGCTAGTTTTCCCTTACTATGGATATTTATTTTGCTATCTGAAGTAAACAGCCAAGTTTGGAGAATGATTTTAATTTAAATATAAAAATGGGTGACAAAAATTAAGAGTGTGTCTGCTCCATCACCATAGTCATAACTGAGACTCTAAGATTGCTATAATCTGAAGAAAATCTTGATCAGAGATCTCCCATTTCACTGATAGTGCATTCTAAAATAATCAGTTATCATTGCAATGCTGTGGCTTAGCATATTATTTAGTACTGGATAAATGGGTAAATTTTCTGATAATGGAACCATTGTAGAGTTAAATTTGGTGAATATCTTGAATTCTTTGCTTCTGGCATGCAGCTATAGCACAGAACCAAACATATTCAAAAAGTTGGCAACATCAGTTAATAAAGTACATGCACTGTATTTTTGCAATGAATGAAAGAAGAAATAGATTTTGATAGACAAAAACCATTTACTTTGGTTATATATTTGAAATGCCAGAAACATTATGAAAAAAACAAGCAACCCAATATTGCAGATATTCTGGAAGCAAAGCTCCAGCATGAAAGGTGGCCAAGGTGCTCCTTTTTACCTGGGAGTCTGGAAAATGATGTAAACCTGTGAATTGACGAATTGGAACTTTCCCTGAAAGTGACTGTGCCATCCAAGATCCAGATATATCTGGATCGTATCTGCTGTAATTTAAAAGAGCTATGAAGACCTGGCTCTTTTCCTAGATCTTTAGTGAGAGAGAATTAGACTCCTTGCTGCATTGCACTTGCCATCTTTTATCCGTAGTATTTATGTTATTGGATTTATTGTAATTTCTTTGTTGTGCGCCACCCAGAGTCATTGAGAGTTGGGTGGCATAACATTTTAATAAATTGTTGCTCTTAATACTAATTTCCTACTGGGTTATAGCTTCAAGCTGTATGAAACAGTGATGTGATTCTTTGTTTTTGGATTATTGTCTCTAAGATAATTGGTAAAATAAACCTTTTACTTCTATCTTCTGTGTAGTGCATCCATCCATGTTCTCCTTGTCCATGGTATCCTTTTGGGTTGGTTGCAGGGTTTGAGGCTGAGCAGTGCAGTTTGCTCTGTTTTGGGTCCTTTGTCCCAGGCAGATCCTAACTGATGTTGATAGGGAGTGAGAAGTACAGTCCACAGCTGGAGTAGAGAGAGTACTGAACCCTTTGTGGTGTGCTGCAGGACTCAGTCCTCTCTCCATTCCTTTTAAACATCTACATGAAGCTTCTGGGTGAGATCATCCATCACCAGAAGGATCCCATCAATCAACACATTTTGATTGGTGGGGTCCAAGAGAAGAGCCTTTTCTGCAATGGTTGCTGCTCTTTGGATTATTGTGACCCAAAGGGCAGCAACCATTGCAGAAAAGGCTCTTCTCTTGGAGGTGAGATCTTGGAGGTAAGATCACCCTGAGGTGAGATATGCACCCATACTTTTAGTCTTTTGAAAGAGCCCTAAGACCTGGCTTTGCCAACTAGTCTGGGGTCCCAATTGGAATAAATCATTATGGAGATGGCTAATAGACAAGTTAAGACTCCCACCAGGGATGCATCTTGCTCTCTTCCTTCTCATCTTGTTAATTTTAAACTAAGCTAATGTTATTATTTATTGTTACTAATTATTAGTTGTAATTGGAAATTTTTATTCCTTCATATCTATCTTTTTTAAACAAACATTATTTACCCATCTTTCTACAGAGGGCATTTGATTTTTGTTTCCACTAAATATTAATTGAATATCCTGGGAAATGTTGGATTCTTTTGTTATAGAATATTTATTTATAGTACACTGCTTATGGCAAGGTGGTCATTGTGTTTCTTTTCATCTTCTTATCTAGAACAGGAAAGACTGTCTGCATATAAAAAAAGAAAACCAAAAGACAGGATTAGCATTACTTTGCTAGGTCATTTATTCTATGAGAAACTTGGGAAAGAAAGAAAGAAAGAAAGAAAGAAAGAAAGAAAGAAAGAAAGAA
>BLBF01000041.1:11148572-11158876 GCA_015471245.1 Laticauda colubrina | reverse complement strand
AAAGAAAGAAAGAAAGAAAGAAAGAAAGAAAGAAAGAAAGAAAGAAAAGGATGGTTCTCATTTTACTTCTGCTATCATTATGCATTGTGATGCTCTATCCTGGTAATATTTTGTCTTTTTTGTTAGGAAAAGCTCCTCACTTCTTGCGATTGCAAAATGTGGAGGTTAATGTTGGGCAAAATGCAACATTCCAGTGCATTGCAGGAGGAAAGTGGTCTCAGCATGACAAATTGTGGCTACAGGTAAAAGCACAATAATCCTTTATGTTCTTTAGAAGTTTCAAACCATATTTCTCATCTATGAACAAATATACACTGAATCCAGTGGAAAATTTCTGTGCAATAATTTCATCATTTCCCTTTGAATAAGAGAACATTCTGAAACACATAAAATGGGATTTAAATTTATGGCCTGAAAAATTATTTAACTGAATGTACTTAATATCTTGAGCATTTAAATGTTTAACTTTATATGAAATATATAAACCTGAGCAGCTAAATGTTTAACTTTATAGGAAATATTATATAAATCTGAGCAGCTAAATAACTTTATAAGAAATATTATATAGCATTTATTTACTATATTTTTCCTCTACTTACTCATACATTCTTATGGCATAAATGCACCAAATGTTTCTTATGTTCCCATTGGAAAAAATCAGAATTAACAGAATGAGAGATCTGATTTTGAGGCTGTAAAGAAAAAGAAAAAGCAAGGCACTAAAAGCTAATCTTTCAAAAGAATGGGATGAGATCAATGTGAGGAAATTTCAGGATTCCTTACTTTATTTCACCTTGAAGACTTTTTTAATTGCTTCTACATTTTACTTACAAACCTAATTTATTTCAGTCATACTATTTTATTAATCTATATTCTGATCCTAATCATTCACAATCATACCTTTTGTTAGAAATTCTAAAATAGCTCAAATCTCAGCAACTATTTTCTTAAGGATGGCTGTGCTTGTTACAACAACCACTATAGTTTAGAACTTCCAGATTTACTCCGAAGTAAATATATATATGTTTTTTTAAGCTTTCGCGGGTACTTACATGTGTGCTGTTCAGCTTCCCTCGGGTATTATCCCACGTCATTGTAGTGCTGTTAAAGTTGTAGCAACGTTTCAGCAGAATCTCATCTGCCATCATCAGGCTTCTGTATGGATGTGGGTCTCACAGCTTCTGGTTTCAAATTCAAGGCTGGTCTATTCTGATTGGCTAGGAGTCTAGGTCTGTGTTCACTGGACTTGGAGTTTGACTGATTGGTGTTTCTGGTTTCTTCTGTCTGTTTTGTGGCTTTGATTGGCTGGCAACACTCTATTCCTGTGTTGGAGGCTTTCAGTGCAGCTTGGCTTCATGTGAAAGGTTGGCTGCTATCCATTAGGAAGCTAGGTTTCACCTGGGTGCCTGGTGGGGGGGGTGTTTGAGTTGGAGGCATCAGAGGGAGTCTGTTTGTGCTCAGGTGTTTGTCTGTTTTGTGGTGTAGAGATCTTTCTATTTGAGAGTGCAGGCTTCCAAATGATTGACAGTCTGGTGGAATCATCTCTTCTATTCATGCTTTCAGGTCTTTTTTCAATCTCTATGGCTTCTCTGATGATTCTGTGGTTGGGGTTTTCTATAGTGGCTAGGGTTTTAGTGCCATTGAAGTTGATGTAGTGACATGTGGTTTTCATGTGTTGGACTAGTGAGGAGGTGTGTTCCAGCTTTTTTACTGCATTTTTGTGTTCATCCAGGCGGGTACTTATTCTTCTATTGGTCTGTCCAATGTATGTAGCTGGGCATGATGCACAGGGAACTTCGTATATGCCTTGGTTTTCCAGGTCAATTTTGTCTTTGGGGTTTCTCAGGATGGCTGCTATTTTTTTGTCTGTTTTGAAGGCAGTCTTGATGTGATTCCTGTGTAGTATCTTACTGATTTTATCTGTAGTACCTCTTATGTAGGGCAAGACAGCTGTTCCATAGGTCTGTTGATCTTCTAGGTCTCTGTTATGTCTTGGTGTGTTTTTGTGGATCAAGTTGGTGATTTTGTTTTTGTGGAAGCCATTGGCTGTCAATATTTCAGTCAGGGTGCATAGTTCAGTCTTAATATGTGTCTTATCTGCCAGGCGTTTGGTTCTGGTAATTGGTGTTTTCGCTACGGAATTTATCTGTGCTGGGTGGTGGTGGGATTGGGCGTTGAGGTAGCAGTTGGTGTGTGTTTTCTTTTGGTATATGGTGTGTCCCAGTGTGCCATCTGTTCTTTTGTAGATTAGTACATCTAGGAATGGTAGTTGTTTGTTTATTTCCATTTCAAACAACTACCATTCCTAGATGTACTAATTTATATATTTATTTGTTTTTTTAAGCTTAATAGTTTCAGAATAAGCTTAAGCTTAATAGTAATCAGAATAGGCCAGCCTTGAATTTGAAACCAAAAGCTGTGAGACCCACATCCATACAGAAGCCTGATGATGGCAGATGAGATTCTGCTGAAATGTTGCTACAACTTTGAAAGCACTGCAATGACGTGGGATAATACCCAAAGGAAGCTGAACAGCACAATGTAAGTACCCGCGAAAGCTGAAAATATATATATTTCAATTCACAGCTGGCATCTATGTTGAAAAAGAAAACAGAGAATAAATAAGATTTATTTATTTTATTTTATTTAAAATAAGGAAATTGTTACAATTCTTTCATTTGCTATGAGGCAATTCAAGGCCACAGAACATGTTGAAGGAAAATACCGGATGGATTGTGCAGCCTGCCCTGCATACTTTTATTATATCCAATGAGGTTTTGATCTTGGCCTAATATCTACCAAAGGGAGGCATGAGTCACTTTATACTGTTAGGAAGAAAATGAAATCATATATCTTATCCACTAGGTGACCTTTGAATCCCCATAAATGACATACATTTCAGAATCTTACATTTATACAAATCCAACCTTTTTTATTGATAGCTTTTATAATGGAACAATGCTATGCAGCAATCTTTTATCAGCCTGATTCAATCCATTGCAGGATAAACCTCTATTCATTGAAAGTTATAAACCATAATCTATCAGAGTCATCCAGTGTAGATTAGTGGTTGTTTTAATTTTTTTTCTTTAAAACTGAGAGAGTTGACCCAAAATCACCCAACTGGCTTTTGTTCCTAAGAAACAACTACTCATATAGTTGATAGGTTGTAAAATATATAGTAACTACTGCTCTTGATCTAAACTGAAATTGAATTTTAGCAATACACACCAAGTTTAACTAATTCATCTGAGAGAAAAAATGTCATGTTTTTGTACAAATTTCAGAGAAGGAAATTAACATGAGTTAGGAAAACTCTTTTCATCAACATGTTGTACTTATCTAGATCTTTTCCCCTCTCTTTGTATGGCAGCAATGGAATGGAAGAGACACAGCATTAATGGTAACTAGAGTTGTCAACCATAGACGTTTTTCTGCTACTGTCAGTGTAGCTGATACATCCCAACGCAGTATCAGTAAATACCGATGTGTAATCCGTTCTGATGGTGGATCAGGAGTTTCGAACTATGCAGAATTAATAGTAAAAGGTAAGTGATGAACAATTAAAAATGTGAATTTGTGGGGGTTTGTACATGTCCCAAATAGAATGTCATCTGAAGTATAAAATAACATCTACAATCAACCAGAGTCTACATCTGGCTATTTGAACATGTTAGTTTTATTTTTGTCCATGAATTCGAGTCACTTCACATGAAGAGAAATAAAACAGTAAAGATTATTAATACAACTGATTATAAGTGAATTAAATATTAATAATATATCATTAACTTTACTACCTTACTAAATGAAAAAAACTTGTCGTAGGAAATTCAGCTATAGTAAAGAAAAACTCTCAAACTTTAAAACGCTGTTTGTATTTTTAAAAACTCTGTGTGGTTTTAATGACATAAATTGAAGTTGCACTTTTGTAATATTGTTCATAACAAAAATCCTCAAACAATTTTGATAATTCCTAACACATGTTGCATTCATAAAGCTTTCATGGGTCATGTTTTATGAAATATATTCCTGTGACAGATGTATTATATATCACACATTTTTTCTATTCACATAGCTTCTCTTCTGGTAACTAAAAATTGGTAAATCTATTGCAAAGTAAATCCTGTTTTCAGAATTTCTGTCAGAATTGTACTGTCTTGAGACAGCTGCAAATGTGGATGTGGAAGGTATTCTGGAATCTGAAGACAATTTAGTCCAATACAAGTTCAAGAATAAAATATACAAAATTCTTAAGAAATATCAGATTATAGTGGAATCCCCTACTCACCTTGGATTAGAAATCTCATTCTTAGTCTTAAATTTTGGAGGAGGAGAAGAAGAGAATTCTAATACTGTAATTTTCTTTATGTTGCCTGTAAGAACAAAACAGCACTTAACGTATCCTTAAATTCTTATATTTCATTCCTAAAATTAAGAACTTTATTCTTATAACATTGTTACTCCCATAATTTTTGTGAATGAAGAATTATTAATGAACTCTCCTTGGTTTTCAATTTTCTTCTCTTCCCAATTTATCAACTGCAAATTTTTAACAATTTTTCTAAAATTTACCCCACTCCTCAAAAGGTTGGTGTAAATAATTCATTGCATTTTCATGTGCATTTCTGGTGTTCATGTTTTCATCACTACAAGTTCCTTTTCTAAGTTATTTTCCAGAATAAATCATATTTTTGTTAGGTTCCATTCTTTAATATAGTAATATTGTACACTGTCAAATAATTATAAAATGTTTATTTTGCCATGGTTATGCATTCCAAGTATTTATACAAATTTGAACATTATAAACATATAAGGATAATAACCATATATACACAGTGTTAGACACATAAAGAAGACTGAAATGATTCAGCTAAGCATATCATGTTAGCATGTGAGTATGTGAGCATGGTGGCACAGTTATTAGAATGCAGTATTGCAGGCTAATTCTGCTGACTTCTAGGAGTTTGATTCTGACTGGCTCAAGGTTGACTCAGACTTCCATTCTTCCAAGGTTGGTAAAATGAGGACCCAGATTGTTGCGGGCAATATGCTGATTCTGTAAACCACTTAGAGATGGCTGTAAAGCACTGTGAAGTGGTATATAAATCTAAATACTATTGCTATTGCTATCACTTTTAAAGTGGATACTGTGAATTTAAAGTTGCTCAAAACCACTCATGGAGCATGTGTGAAAGAAGAAAAGCCAACTTTTCTTAAGAGCAAAAGGAATTCATAGCTAGATAAATAAACATAAATCTTACAGTGGCTGTTATATTGTAAATAAAGGTATAAATACTAATACGTGACACAAACAAGACACTGATGGATTCAGTGTTGGAAATAAAGAGATGGTGAGATAATTAAGGTAAAATTAGGTTGTCAACTCCTATTTTCTTTTTTCTTTTGCTTCTCTTCAACTGATATGATAAATGTATGACTGCTTCCTAGGAGGTTAATTTAATTTGGTGCTGATGTCCTTTTGAAGTAATATGGATAAATGTTTCTCAAAAGTTCTGTATAATTTGGCCAAGATACTATCAAATTTGCAGCATTTTTCAGTAGCTAAAATGAAATCAGTTTGGAAAGCTTCAGTCCCAAAATTATTTTTAATGAATTATTGACAGTGAAAACAATTAATCAGTGGAATGGCTTGCATTCAGAAGTTGTGGGTACTCCATCACTGGGAGCTTTAAAAAAAAAGATTAGATAGCCATTTATCTGAAATAGTATAGGACTGTGATGGTGAACCTATGCCATGCATGCCAGAAGTGGCACACAGAGCCATCTCTCCAGACACACAAGCTGTTGCCCATTGTTCTTCCATGTTCCAGCGTGCTGGCCAGATGGTCTTCTTGCAGTCGGGAGTGCCAGAAATTGGAAGAGCAGCCACCCAATACATATGTGCATGCCAGGAAGATGATCTTCTGGTTTCCAGCACATGCATATGTGGTCTTCCGGTTTCTAGTATGCATGCATGCATGCATGCATGAAGACTAGCTGGCCAATATATATGCAGAAACTGGAAAATCAATTTCCTGGGCCACACATGCGCTCTGGGCGACTGCTCTTCCAGTTTACTGCATGTGCATGCATATGCACCCCAGCCAGCTGGTCTTAATGCATGCACACACGCAAAGAATACACTCACTGAAAGTGGTTGTTACACCGGTTGAATAAAACCACTGCATGTGTGTGCCAGAAACCAGAAGAGCAGCTGCCTGGGGTGCACATGCACTCTGGATGGCTGCTCTTCTGGTTTCTGGCACATGTGCGCACATGCATGCGTGCTCCCATTTCAACACTCGGTGTTGAAGAGGTTCACCAACATTCTTCTTGATTCTTCTTGTATTCTTCTTGATCAGGGGATTGGACTAAAAGACCTTCAACTGTCTTATTCTGTTCTGTTTTGGATTGATTATGTAATCAGTCCCTGAATACAGTTCAGCTAACTAGCTAATTGCTATGCCTCAATAAAGACAAGCCTAAAACCTGGGTTTGAATTCAGAAATGTATGTGGGATTGAAGATGTGCCTTTTCTTTTGCCAGTCTGTGACAAAAAATCTATTTCAAATGCATCTCAAAGGATGAATGTTACCTGACTGAGGGGGAAAAATATTATGCAGGATGAACATAGATGTGAAAATACTAACAATTACACCAAATGTAAAGAACTGAAGACATAATTTATTTTAAAAAAGGTTACAAATCCATTTAAACATGGTAGTGGCTTTATTATTTTTATTTGATTTAATTTGTTTACTTCATTTGTGTCATATGCCAAGAACAAAATGTCTGAAAGGAGAAAAATATGCTGCCAGACAAGGAACCAATAATAAAGGCAAAACAATTTCTCAAGGGTTGCTATATGATTTTGTAATGGTAAAAAACAGTAAAGAGTAAAAGAGCACCAATCTGATTCAGCATCAGTGTTTCTACGCTCATGTCTACTGCATCAGATTAATGGAACACATAATTGTTTCATTATGTAATTTTTACATATGAAACTTTCAAGTGTCCCATTCTGAGCCAAAGACTGCTATTTTGGCAGAGAACCTGCCTGAGCATTTTGGTACAAACAGAATTATGTTATGATGCTCCCAGAACACACAAACCAATGATAATTCCATGGTTAAATAGGTCAATTTTTAAGGCTTCCAACTCAAAATCCTTTGATAGGAAACATTTGCATACCTCTAATTAGAGAGATGTAAATGACACAGAGTCAAATAATGTAAAAAAGCAAAAGGACATATGTTTTTCACACGAGAATGAATTCTTTCAAATCTTTGATGACTGCATGCATTTCATTGATTGGCTAATTACATTTCAATTATCTATACATACAAACATGTTTCATACATGCTTTCCTATCTATAATTTAGGAAAATTATATCATGAAATTAAAGAACTAAAGTAGCACAATGAATATGTTTATCTGTAAGGAAATACAATACTCTTCTATTTTTATTATTCATTTAAATTTCAATTTAAATTCAATTAAATTCAATTCAATTAAATTCAATTTAATTGTTGTGAGCTGCCCATAGTTACGTATGGATGGCTGTAGAAATTGAATAAGTAAATAAAAATAAATATATAAATAAATACAAGATCCAGATGATTATTGGGAAACTCAAATGAAGGATTATATAATTGTGAAGTACTTTATTGTGTAATGTTCCTCAGTTAATCTGTACTTGGAAGCTGTAAAATAGCAAAGATAAAGAGTTTATTTCAATTGAATTGTTCTTGGAATAGACACATTCAAACCTTCACATTGTTACCCATAGAAGTTTCTCCAATAAAAGCAACTTCTTCACTGGCCATATAAAGTACATGGTATAAAACATTGTTATAAACTTTGAGAAACTTTCTTGACCTAGCATTGATTTTACAATAAAACCATGTCCACTTCTCACTGCAAAGCTTGTTTTATTTTGGGTCCATTTTCTTTGTTCTTTCTCTGTATGTTTCTGAACAGGAATACTAAAATGAACGAGTAAACATTTAACTTTGCTTCTGTCCTGTTAATGTTACATAAATATAAAGTAAAATTAATAATATATAGATATTTTAATTCTGATAATTTATGAGTATAATAAAAGAAATAATTGAGATAAAAAATATCACAGAACAAATTCAGGTTTGCTAATCCCAACAGTTCTGATAATAATTGTATGTTTAATATCACATCTTAAAATATTTTCCTATCAGGAATGTTATTCAATATTATTCAAATTTTATTTCATTCAAATACATTTTATTCAAACTTGGTATTTTCTGAATGTTTCAAATTTTATTCAGAACTGTTATTTCATTTAGTTGAACTTTAAATTGTGCAAATGTGCCTACAATGAAAAATTGATGATGAATCTTCTGGTTTGTGCTTCTTCGGCAACAGACCAAAATCCGTGATTGTGTGTGGTTTTGATCTGTGCTCACCACCGGAGTGCCCCAAGCCAGTTGGATTTGGGGCTAAGCCATCCCATAGAGGTGGTGAAGAGGGGGAGACTGCCAGCAGGGTCGAGAAGAGCTGCATCTCTCTTCCTCAGCTGGCCATTACTCTTTCCCGAAGATGGTTGCAGCGGTGGTCAGAAATGGGCACCTCAAAGAAGAACTCAACTGGAAAAGAATGTGCAGGAGGAAGATAAGAGAAAGTTTTGGTTGACCGGGTTAAACAGAAAAAGCAACAATGTAAGGAACCTGGAATTTGAACTATAAAAAATAACATTGTTCCCAAAGAAAACTTTGAAGCAGCAAAGGAGAGAGGAAAGGGAAAGGATTTAGTTTTTTTTCTTCTGTTCCTTATACTGACAGCTAAGAGATTTAAGTAAGAAATTGACAAAAATCCACTTTGACATCAATAGGCATTTAAGCTGAAAATAAAATGTCAAAGGGATATTAAAGACTTTTGGATACTCAAAAACCTTTAAAAGCATTGGGGGGGGGAAACAAAAGGGTGGGACCTGAAAAAAATGGAGGAGACTGCCTGGAATTAAAAGGAACTTACAGTAAAACTTTAACAAGATTCCTAAAAGGTACATCATCACTGAAATTTTGCAACAAACTTATAGAACCCCAGGAAGAGAAAGTGGAAAAAAGAAACAAGAAGAAACAGCTTTGGATTATTTGGATTACTTGGCAGAATCTCATCAGCCATCATCAAGCCTCATGATGATATATTAGAAATAGAGCCTGATGATGGCTGATGAGATTCTGCCGAAACGTTGCTACAACTTTAAAAGCACAACTATAATGATGTGGGATAATACCCACATCATAATATGTGTGTGTGTGTGTGTGTGTGTGTGAGTGTGTGTGTGTGCTGTTCAGCTTCCTTCGGGTATTATCCCACGTCATTGTAGTGCTTTTAAAGTTGTAGCAACGTTTCAGCAGAATCTCATCCGCCATCATCAGACTTCTGTATAGAGTTTGTATGTGGGTCAGGGTCTCACAGCCGTTGGTTTTAAATTTGAGGCTAGCCTATCCTGATTGGTTGGGAGTCTTGGTCTGTGTTTATTGGTCTTGGAGTTTGCTTGATTGGTGTTTCTGGTTTCTTCTGTCTGTTTTGTGGCTTTGATTGGCTGGCAACACTCTGTTCCTGTATTGGAGGCTTTCAGTGCAGCTTGGCTTCGTGTGAAAGGACGGCTGTTATCCATTAGGAAGCTAGGTTTCATCTGGCTGCCTGGTGGGTGGGTGTTTGAGCTGGAGGCATCAGAGGGAGTCTGTTTGTGCCCAGGTGTTTGCCTGGCTTGTGGTGTGGAGATTTTTCTATTTGAGAGTGCAGGCTTCCAAATGATTGACAGTCTGGTACTACAGACAAAATCAGTAAGATACTACACAGGCATCACATCAAGACTGCCTTCAAAACAGACAAAAAAATAGCAGGCATCCTTAAAAACCCTAAAGACAAAATTGACCTGGAAAACCAAGGCATATACGAAGTTCCCTGTGCATCATGCCCGGCCACATACATTGGACAGACCAATAGAAGAATAAGTATCCACCTGGATGAACACAAAAATGCAGTAAAAAAGCTGGAACACACCTCCTCACTAGTCCAACACATGAAAGCCACAGGTCACAACATCAGCTTCAATGGCACCAAAACCCTAGCCATTATAGAAAACCCCAGCCACAGAATCATCAGAGAAGCCTTAGAGATTGAAAAAAGACCTGAAAGCATGAATAGAAGAGATGATTCCACCAGACTGTCAATCATTTGGAAGCCTGCACTCTCAAATAGAAAGATCTCCACACCACAAGCCAGGCAAACACCTGGGCACAAACAGACTCCCTCTGAT
>BLBF01000041.1:11094157-11138572 GCA_015471245.1 Laticauda colubrina | reverse complement strand
TATCCTTTTTCTTCTTTGGTTTTTTGGGCCTTTTTATTATTGGATTTTTCCATTTTGGATCATAATTGACTACTCTATCAGATGGATTGAAGGTCAAAAAGAATTTGAAGTTTTTTGAAGCATTACAATGAAAAAAAAAGTGAGAAAAAGAAGAAAGTGTTAAATGAAATAGACTGTGTGTATTTGGATTGCTTGGTGACTTTGGGACTTTTGGAAATTCTTATTTGAATGATTAAAATCATTTGGGTCGTTTAAATTTTTTCTTTTTTTTACAATGGCATTACTTATGGATGAACTGAAAATGGAATTTATAAAATATAATCAAGAGAAACAAGAAAGGAAGGATTCTTTTGGCTCTATTTTTCATTTTTTAGAAATGGCAATTTCTACATGTGAGAAACTACAAGAACAAGAAGATTGGGATGAAGAAGAAACCATCCTTAATGAACAAGCAACTTTATTTGGGGAAGAAAGGGGAAAGAGGAGAAAGAGAATGGAGAATTTAAGACTTAAAAAAACAACCAAAAAAGGAAAAAACAAGGTGAAAAGTGGACACAATATCAGAAAGCAACAGAAAAGAGGAATACACAAGAGGGTGGAGATTAAGAGACAAGGGGGTAAAAAGGGTAGAGGGGAGAAACAAGGGAGGAAAGAAGGGAAGAGAAGCTACAAAGGTTTGAAACTAGATGTAAAGAAACAGAATTTATTTAGAGATAATGGGTAAACATATAACTGAAAAAGAGATTCTGCAAAGGTACATAAGATTGTGTTGTTGTATCTGTATTTGAAATAATGTTAGAAAATTGGAATAATATATGATTATAAAATGGGACAAAATATTTAATGTAACTTAGCGAAATTTTTTTTTTTAAAATAAAATAAATGAAATTAAATATGAGAGAATTGAATTAAAGAAAGTAACTAAGCAAAATCTATAAGTGTTCCCATAGAAGTATGATATTTATTTAGAAAGGATTGTGTAAAATGTTTAAGAGTTAAATGAATATTAATTTTAATGATATAATTTCAATTGCTATGGATTGTTGTTTTAATTATATTATATATCAAAAAAAAATTTTTTTTTTCTGTTTTAAAATATTGAGTTTATTTTTAGAATGTATTACGCAGAATCCGAATGAAAATTATGTGTTATGTTAAGCTTTAAAACTAGGGGAAGGATAAGTATGACAAGGCATTATACTCCAATCAGTCATTACAGAAGAAATTTTGTGTTAATGAGAAAAAATAATAGACAGCTGAAACAGGACAGACAAAAGATATAAGTATAATGATTTAAATTGAGATGAAATAAATATAATAGAATTAAGAGAGTGAAAAGAGGGGAGAAGCTATATAGAAAATGTAAAATAGTAAATAAGAAATGGAATTGCTATATAAAAGTAAGCATGAACTTGAATTTATGTCTGTACAAAAAGATGTAACTCGGGATCAAACTGCCGTCCAAAAAGATATTTTATGTTTTTTATGTTTTGTGTTTTGTTGGTATATGTTTGTTTGTTAAAAAATTAATAAAAAAAATTTCAAAAAAAAAAAAAGAAGTGGAACTTCCCCCACACCGTTGGAGCCATAGATGGCAAGCACGTGGCCTGCAAATCTCCAGCCAACTTGGGGTACACTTATTTCAACTCCAAGGGCTTCTTCAGCATCATCCTCTTTGCCATGGTCGATGCTGACTACAAGTTCATGTACATTGATGCTTCAGGCAATGGCTCATCTTCGGATGCCCAGGTATACAACGCCAGTCACCTCAAGGACGGGCTGGAATGCAACCTCATCGTGGGCTTCCCAGATCCAGAACCCCTGCCCAACGACACACAAGATGTGCCCTACTTCATCGTGGGGGATGACGACTTCTCCCTCACAACCTACCTCATGAAGCCCTACACCTCCAGACTCCTCACCTGTGAAGAGAGGATCTTCAACTACAGGCTGTCCAGGGCAAGGTGGGTGGTGGAGAACGCCTTTGGCATCGTGGCCAACAGGTTCCAGGTACTTCTCACCACCATTCAGCACTGCCCAGAGACCGTGAGGAGGATCATGGAAGCTTGCTGCATCCTACACAATCTCATGTGCACCTGCTACCCAGTCTTGCAGAACAGGCTCGTGGACCTCCAACAAGCCAATGGGGTCATGGAGCCTGGGGAATGGAGGCAAGGGCGAAACCTGATCAACACTGAGGATGTGCAAGGCCCCAACAGAGCCTCAAATGAAGCGAAGAAACAGCGCAACCTCCTGAGACAATGGTGCAACTCCCCAGCTGGAGCAGTGGAGTGGCAAGACAGGATGGTAGATGCTTAATGGATGCTTCCTTCAGCCTGTCTCATCACACAGATGAGATTGGGCCATGTATATTTGGTTGGCCTACAATGAACAGGGCATTTAATAAAGAGTTGTGTTTATGTTGACATGTGTGGATAATTATTACATTATTATTGATAATAAAGGGCCGTAGGTGTGGCACCTGGGAGGGTGGACCATCCAGTCCCACTATGCTTGCACTGGAGGTTTATCTATCCCACTACTATCCTAACCCATCCCACAGCTATTACCCATTCCACAGGTATCCTAACCCATCCCAAAGCTATCCTTACCCATCCCATAAGCATGCAAAGGCTTAAACCATTTCTAACAGTTTCCAGCAAGACTTTATTAAAAAAAAGAAACGAAGCAAGTGTATGAATCAAAAATATACTTTATTAACAAGAAGCTATAAAACAAAAATGAGTCTCTGGCACTCCTCTTGGTCGCTCAGTCTCAGGGGTGAAGGGTCCAGGTGCTGTGGAAGTGTCTGATGCTGGAGTGCTTTTCATCAGTTCCTCCAGAAGCAGAAGCAGAAGCAGCAGAAGCGCCAGCCCCAGAAGAGCGAACCCGTGCTGCAGAAGCCCCAGCAGAAACAGAGTGAGCGCCAGGGGGTGGGATGGTAGCCCTGTCCCTCTTGCCAGGGCTGGCAGCAGATGGCTGAGGCTTGCTGTGCGTCCGCATGGTTGTGGGGTTGCTGGCTGGCAGGGAGGCTGCCAGGAGCCAAGGCTGGCAGAAAGGCTGGCAGGGAGGCTGGCAGGAAGGCTGGCAGGGAGGCTGGCACCAAGGCTGGTAGTCAGGCTGGCAGGCAGGCAGGCACCAAGGCTGGCAGGCAGACATGAACCAAGGCAGGCACCAAGGCTGGCAGGGAGGCTGGCACCAAGGCTGGCAGGAAGGCTGGCAGGCAGACATGAACCAAGGCTGTCAGGAAGGCAGGCAGCAAGGCTGGCAGGCAGACCGGCTGGCAGCAAGTCTTGCAGGCAGGCTGGCAGCAAGGCTGGCAGGGAGGCTGGCAGCAAGGCTGGTAGCAAGGCTGGCAGCAAGGCTGGCAGGCAGACATGCAGGCAGGGCAGGCAAGGCAGCCAATCCGTCTGGCAGCAGGTCTTTCCTCTGAATGGCGACCTGCTTCCGAGCTGCTTCCCTTATATCCACGGGGCTGACGCAATGCATCCTCCCCGCATGCGCAATTAATGCCAGGCATCCATTAGGCTTCTGCTGTGCATCCGCTAGGCTTCCGCTGTGCATCCGCTTCATCCGTTCGTCGTCCGCTCTGCTTCCACTCTCTCCGTTCCACTTCCGCTTCGCTGAGGCCCCCCGGAAGCCCTGCGGATGTGCCACCCACTCCCGCTTCCATCCACTGGGCTTCTGTTCTGCATCCACTTTGCATCCGCCCTGCGTCCTCCCCGCATCCGTGTTATCCATTCCGGTTATGCAAATTTTTGCCCCTTTTGAGAGCGGATAACAACGGATGGAACATTTTGCTCGTCCGCTGTGTCCTTTTTGCATCCGTTGGCCAGTGTGACATGGGCTTTAGACCCCCAGGTGGCCCCTAGAAGATTAAAAGCCAGACAAGTTCCCTTTGCATTAAAAGCAAAAATAGAGGAACAATTGAATAAATTAATTGACCAAGGGGTTTTGGAACCTGTTGACCATGCTAAATGGGAGATGCCAATAGTAACACCGGTTAAACCTGACGGGTCGGTACGCATCTGCGGAGACTACAAGGCTACCCTGAACCTCGCGCTTCAACAAAGCACATACCCGGTGCCAGTCGTACAACATTTGCTACACTCATTCCAGGGAGGAAAATTTTTTGCCAAACTAGATCTAGCACAAGTTTACCAACAGCTTCCAGTAGAACCCTTAATGGCCGAGGCACAGACAATAGTGACTCACAAAGGGGCATTCAAATGTAACAGACTTCAATTTGGAGTAAGCGTTGCCCCAGGCATTTTCCAAAGCCTCATGGATCGATTATTAAATGGAATAAAAGGGGTCGTACCATATTTTGACGACGTCCTGATTTCGGCTGAAGATATTACCCAACTAGAAAAAAGACTAAGAGATGTACTAACAAAATTTAGAGAATCCGGTCTGAAAGTTAAAAAAGAAAAATGCTGCTTCATGACCGATCGCGTCGAATTTCTGGGCTACTTAATTGACGGAGAGGGTATACACCCTACTGAAAAAAAGCCATTAAAGACGCACCACAGCCAAAAAACAAAATGGAATTGCAGGCATTTTTGGGTGTAATAAATTTCTATAACGTATTCCTCCCCCACAAAGCAACAATAGCAGAACCATTACACCATTTGCTGGAAAAAAAAAAACTAACTGGACTCGGGGTCATAGAGAGCAAAAGGCATTCCAGAAAATAAAAAAATTATTAACATCAAACACTGTTCTTATCGAGTTTAGTAACACACTTCCATTGACGGTAACCTGCGACGCCTCACCGTTTGGAGTCGGTGCCATCCTGAGCCACCAATTGCCAGATGGGAGAGAGGCACCCATCGCTTATTACTCAAAGACTCTGTCTAAAACAGAATGTAACTATAGTCAACTAGACAGAGAAGCCCTGGCAATCGTTGCCGGAGTGAAACGTTTTCACGAATATCTTTATGGAAGAACATTTTTGATTGTAACGGACCATAAACCATTACTAGGAATTCTGGCAGGAAACAAGCCTACAACGAACATTTTATCCCCGTGGATGACTAGATGGTCAGAATTCCTTGCCAGGCCTTCCCCACCACAAGCACCCATAAGGGACTGGGAGACCCCACGAGGCCCCTGGTCTTGGATCGACATTGATTTCGTGGGTCCTACTAGGGGGCATACCTTTTTAATTGTCGTAGATGCATACTCAAATTGGCTGGAAGTTGTAGTAATGTCATCTACGACAACCGAGGCGGTCATTAAACAACTTAACAAACTCTTCATAACCCATGGATTGCCGGACATCCTAGTGTCCGACAACGGGCCACAATTAACCACCATCCAATTTGAACAATACCTTGCCTCCCTAGGTATACGCCATGCACTGACCGTGCCGGCCCACCTGGCAGCAAATGGTAGGGTGGAGAGAATGGTCAGGTTTACTAAAGAGGGTTCAGAGAAAATGGACCTTGGGGATGTCCAGGATAAAATTAACCATCTACTCACCCTCCAACATATCACACCCAGCACTGTAACCAACAAAAGCCCAGCAGAATTATTAATGGGAAGAAAACTTAGGTCACAATTAGACAGGTTGCACCCAAATTACACTTTGGAAAGACCCCTGACTCCTCCAGCCGTTTCCGAACATTTGAAATCGGCGACCTAGTCTATGCAAAAAATTTCACCGGGGACCCCCTCTGGCTTCCAGCCACAATCACACAGTTCACAGGCCCCCGGTCCTTCCGACTAACCGTAGATGATGGCAGGGAATGGAAGCGGCACATAGACCAGCTTTGTTCCCGAAACATTGAAAGAAATACAAACTCACAACCACAAATAATAAAAATCGACGAAAACAAAACCAAAGAAGGAGGGGAAATACAAGAAAATAATAAAGAACTTTTAAAAATAAACCCAGAACTTCTAACCAATCAAAAAGAGGAAAAAGGAAACTTACAGTTAGATGAGACTTGCGAAGAAAATCCAGACGAAGGGGCCAGCCAAGCCAGCTCAACCTGCCCGGAGAAGCCAGGAGGGAGCGGCAAAACCACCGGCCTGAGAAACTCAAGCGGTAGCAAAATGGCCAACTCACCCTTCCAGGCGGTTCCATGGAAAAGAGCCGGAGAGACAGCAACCCCATCCAAACCGGTTGAAGTCTCCAGTGAAAATGAACTGCGCAAGTCCAGTAGAATCAGAAGAAGCCCCACCTACCTGCGCGACTACGTCACCATGTAGGACTAAACCAAGGGGGGAGGGTTGTTCTGTATAAAATAGTTTACTCCAAATCCTCGAATGTGATTGGCTAGAAAAGCCGGCATAGGGATTGGTTCACTAGGAACCAATCCAAAAGAGCCGCCAAAAGGCGGCAAAATCAAGTAACCGGCAGGCAAGCCGTATATAAAGGCTGCTGGGGTTAGAGCCAAACTGGTTCCGTTTAACAATAATTGTTTAAATAAAGACTTTTAGTGTTGGAACCCGGTCTACCTCGTATTTTTCTGGACGGAACAATATATTCATCTTGATTGTTGATATTCTCCCTATTAATGACAGTTTTAAATTTTCCCATTTCGCCAAATCTAGCGCTATCTGCTGCTTAGGTTTGATATAATTATTCTCTTTTAGTGTACTGTATCTTGCTGTCAAGTATATCCCCAAGTACCTGAATTTTCAATAAGTCTGCCAGTTCTTCCTTTTTTCTAGAATAGCATGTTCTTTGTCAAGATCTTTGTCTTATCTTTATTTATTTTCAAACCAGCCACCTTACCATATGTCTCTATCTTTTCTATCAATTTTGGTGCTGTTTCTAGTGGATCTTTTAAAATAAAAACCAGGTCATCTGCTGTTTTGTTCGTTTATCACCGCGTGCAGGTTTTTCCGTTCAGGACGATCCCACCCTCGTCGCCAGTGTTTTGTTCGGAAAACACACGAGGTAGACCGGGTTCCAACAACAAATACTTTATTCTTTAACTAGTTAGTAAATAGGAACACTTGGCTGAAGGTGAGGCCAGTCTTTTATACAGGCTGGCTTGCCTGCTTGCAGCCAATGGCAGTTGTTTAAATTTGCCGCCTTTTAGCAGCTCTTTGGATTGGTTCCTAGTGAACCAATCCAATGCTTATTTTATTTGACCAATCAGGTTTGCAGATTTGGAGTCACCCACTTTACATATAGAACATCTGCAAATGCTTGCAACTTAAATTCTTCTTTTTTAAAAAAATTTCATCCCTTTTATGTTCTTTTCATCTCTAATATTTCTATTTAGCACTTCCAGAGTTAACATAAACAACACAGGTGACAGTGGGCACCTTTGCCTTATTCCTTTTCTTATGTCAATAGAGTCTGGCTCTGTCCTTAAACAAGATAATTTTTAGAAGGGCAGGTCATATTTTTTAACTTGCTCATTCACATCAATTTTTATCATGTTCTAGTCTGGAGAAATAAGAAATGCAATAAAATGGAAAAAACCTGATTATTGCTGATTATAAAATTTCAGCATGGCTCTGTTAGATTTAAATATATAGAGTAACTATCAGACAATTTTAAATCGTTTAAAACCAGAGACATCACTAGAAGCTAAAACCATAAAACTACTTCTGATTTGCTTTGGTCATATCATGCATGTAAATTCATTGGAGAAGGCAATGATGCTTGGAATGGTTAGTAGACATAGAAGAAAGGTAAGCAAAGGATATGCTGGCTTGATAACATCAAATCTGATGCAAAATTGGACATCTGACAATTGAAAAAAATTGTACTTGACAGGTAACATGGAGAGCACTTGTCTATTAAGTTGCCAAGAGTCAGACCTCACTTAAATGGTTAAAATTACAACAATTTCAATTCAACCTTTATTGTCAATGTACATTTGTACAGTGTGATTGGCTGAGTTTCCCTTAGTGTACCTCACCAGAATAAATGCATATCAATTCATAGATACTCAGTATTACGAATGGACAAAGATGAGGAAAGTGATATATAATGGTAGAAACCATTGTCCCTTTTACTAGTCTGTTCACATAATTTGAAATAGTGCAAATGTTTCAAATTTTCTGAATATTAGCAATAGCATTTAGACTTATATACCGCTTTACAGTGCTTTACAGCCCTCACTATGCAGGTTTACAGAATTAGCATATTGCTTTCAACAATCTGGGTGTTCATTTTACTGACATCAGAAAGATGGAAGGCTGAATCAACCTTAAGCCTGGTGAAATTTGAACTGTCAAATTGCAGGCATCCGGCAGTCAGCATAAGTAGCCTGAATACTGCATTCTAACCACTGTGCCCCCGCAGCTCTTTATTATATGCATTCTCTTCATTTTCTTGAGAGTAATATGCTGTGTTTTACTGGGACTGTTATTTTTTAAAAAATAATTTTCTCAGGGTTTTTTATCTTGTTTTTATTAATAGCAGCAGTCAACAATTTTGCTTTTATTTTTAGCAAGAATAGACTTCTTGGATAGAATCCAGTATAATAGGTTGAAAAAGATATAGCTACATCTACCAGCCTGAAACATTTGATAGTTCTCTTTGGTAATATATCTTCTATTTGAATAGCATTATTTAATTATGAGTTGCAAATGGGGACCAGTCTAATTTCAGCATATCTGTAGTGCAGGGAAGGGCGGCTCCATATTAATATATAAAGTTTGATATAAAATAAGCAATGGTAGAATGGATCCTATAGAACTCACCTTCAAACAAAGCAAGCAACAAAAGTAAGAAATACATTTTCTTACACATTTTGCAAATCTGTTATAAGAATATAATTTATAGACCAGTGTGATTAAAGAAAATTTAAGGGTATGGTTGGACAAGATAGGAAAAAACATAAATGGCTGCTTTATATTGTGTCTGTTAATTAATCCAGTTAGTTCATTCTTTTTTCCACTAGATTTTATACTAGATGTTTGTTCTTTATAAGACTATTAACAACAGAAACCTAGTTTATTGTACACAATAAAATTCTTTCAAAATTTTTTTCTAATTTTCCTAGTATCAGGGTTAGGGTTTTCAGTTAAATTCTTCTTTTTTTCTGAATTATTGCTTTCAAATGTTGCTTGCTAGGACTTGCTAGGACTACGTTACTACATTTCAATATGCAGAGTTTTGAGCTGATTTCTTTATTCCCAGTCATATGCCAATAATTACATTTAGAAACTTCATCATAAAAAATAATGTATATATATATATTTACTGAATTATGGCCCAGTACAATATGAAAGTCTAATTGAAAAAAAAATAAAATTAAACCCTCAACCTGCTGTATGTAAAAATTATTGCTCAGATACTAAAGTGTGATGGTATCCAAAGAAAGAAATTCTAAACAGACAATTTCTGGGATATATGTCATTGTTCTTCTAGGCTTTCACAATAGAAATTTGACTGATGTAATGAGCAAGACATGACGAATGATGAGTAAAGTTCAGTATTTGCAAAACGAGGCTTGACAATTGATCCAAAAAAAAGATGTGACTCAATTGCACACATATTTCAGACAAAACTAATTGCTCAGAGTTAAAACATCTACCAGTTTTATCTGTGCTGAAAATGTTCAATAGTGCAAGTAGAATGGAGCTTGATTATATTCAATTGTAATTTTTATTCCAACTGTGCTATTCACCCCAAGCCAGTTTTCTCTTCCCCATGCCTTTAATTCTGCAAATGAGATTATAAAAACTTGTTCAATGTTTAGAGCTATTTTTGTGGATTTCTTTTTTAGGGGAAAGTTTATCTATTAGCTGCTATTTGTTACTGTCATTATCATTTTATTTTCTGTTAAATATTTTATTGTTGCTTTCATGATTTTTAAAACATTTGGGAATCAAAGTATTTCTCACACTACTTTTAAAATGCACAACTATATTCTCTTAATTTACACTTAATTAGAAGTATACCCACATGCACGCGCACACAGATATACACAAAGGGAGAGAGAGAAAAAGAAAGAGAGAGAGAGAGAGAGAGAGTCCCTCTTCCATTTAGGTCTTTCCTAACTTATAATTGGCATGGAACCTATTGGAAAAATAAAGTCCTGAGGTTAATTTTTGTAATATTTGGAACATACAAGATTTTATGTGAAAATGAAAATTGCTACCTTTTTGTGATGAATGAAAATGTTAATGAAATAATAACCAAGTTATCCACATCTATATATATTTTTATTCCCATAGACCTATTTCTCCTGTTATGTATTTTGTTTCTCCCATGGAGATTTGTGTTTGTCGAAATATATGTACAGTATGTGTATCTGTATGTATATTGTAGAAATTCAGCACCCACCTTCCTAGAAGAATAAAATATTTTGAGATATATTAAAAAAAGCAGAATATATTTCCCTAAATGAGAAATGGAAAAACATGTTTTTTTTAAAGCAGGAAACACTCAGTCTTTCATAGTAGTCCCCAGCAGATACTGAGGAGACATCTTTTAGAAATAAAGATTTGGTAATCCACTCAAAACAGGATATTTTGAAACTTCCAGAAGCAAAGTCTGAACAAAGGCAGAATGGTAGGATTAGTCCCTCACCCAAGATCCAAAAAAGGATGAAAGCCATTAAGCCACAATAGGAATTGCCCAACACCCTTTCAGGACACAAGCCCCTTCATTGCATCACCTTCAGAGCAGCCCTAACTTCAACCAAACCTGGGAGCTCAGACAAATACCTAGGATCTGCATTTCCTAGAGAGCCAGCTATGACCCCTACATAACTGCTACATGACTCCATAGGAATCTGACGAGAGAATACATGTTATTGCAAAGGAACAGGAAACTCAAATGAAAAACCCAAAAGAGAGTATAAAAATCCCCCCAATCTCACTCCATTTTGGTCAGCTGTCCAGAACCACAAACCCATGTGGTTCTGCTTCATCAATGAATCATCCTTCCAATCAGCTTCCATGTTTCCAATGTGTCTTTCTTCTAGCTTGGAACTGAACCAGATGGATATTTCCTCCCTCAATATGTATATTTATGTGTGCATACAAAGAGCTGCAATACAAGTATGAGCAAACATACACGAGATTAGCCAACTATGTTGATTGGTCAAAAATAAATCATATGTAAATATTTAAACAACAGCAAAATTCTTGCAGGAAATATTGATATGCTTTGGTTTGACTTACTGGTGCTTTTTCAAGAGGCAACTGGACTTCCTTTATTTTTCCTTAAAGTCATTTTACTTCTCATCCATCATTTTACTTCTCATCTTGAATTAACTCAAACCAAAACACCGAAGAAGCTTCTTCGGTGTTTTGGTTTGAGTTAATTCAAGATAGGCTGCTGATACTGAAGAATTAATGGAATCAGTGTAGCTCACTGGTTAAAAATAGGACTGTTTGGGATAATAAATTGTTTAAAATCACCAGGATTCTGTTCCAGTTAATGTATTTTGGAATTAAGGTATGGATGATTCCCCTCTTTGCTCTACTTTATTTTAAAAATGTTTTTAAAATAGTCCCTCCGAGCAAGCTTTAAAGAGTTGCTAGGTAGAAGTGAAAAAGCTCCTGCCTGAATCTACCAACTATCATTCATTGTACCATTAAATTGGATAGACCAGTGATGTCACTCTCTTCCCAAATCTAAAATGTAACCAAGAAAGACAGCTATAACCGAGAGCTTATTTTATTTTTATTTTTTTCCACAGCTACATTTTCTGTAGTTCATTTCCAGCACTTTTCAATAGCTTGTCTGCAAATAAATGGACAAGCACCTCAGTGAAAGTTATATGGGACTTATAGTAGTAGAAGAGAATTGCAAAAACAGAGTTTTAAGCCAAATAGGTAGATTTGCTGTAAAGTTATCAAAAACTGCTAATTGTAAAGTGTTCTCAGTTTTTATGATCTCTGAATGTTCCAGATGTATTGGTTTCTCTTGCATCTGTCTTTCTCTCTCCTCCAAATCTAAATTTAGTTGTGACATAAGTATAAGTATCAAAAATTCAAACTGAAAATACAGTATAAGATTTAGAGTACATAAACTACTTACTCAAAACTTCCAAGTCTCAAAAGCAAACCAACGTTTATTCTACCATATAGATATCAATGACTGGGACACATAATATAACAGGGTCCAAAATGTTTATTTTGAAGAACACTTTTGATTTTATAATACAAATATTTATTTTTAATAAAGTCTTTCTTTTCTACTTGCTTTTCTGGCCTTCCAGGCTTGGAATGACACTGAAGAATGACTACATACTTGATCTTATGGGATTGGGTTACTTTGCTACCTTTGGATCACTGGGATTTTTGGGATGCTAACAGAATTTGTGTTACTTTTTTGGCAAGCATGATCCTTCCTAGGAAGGATAGCTACTATTGTCAAAGGTTGTGACAGTGTTGTACTTTGAGATTTATATTTACCCCAATCATACAGAATTTAAAAACACGATCAGCACTGAGCTCATATTCAGAAGGCTGAGAGCTAAGATGAGCTCCCAGTTCTGTTAGCAGAATCAACTCAAATGTATAACTTTCTATCAACAAAGGACAGAAACCACCATTAAAATGTGTGGCTAGCAACATTAAAAAAGCTGAAAGCTGAGAAAATGAATGAAGAAAGTAATCTTGCCATCTATGAAAAGCAGAGTTAATGGAGCTACTAAACAGGTTGTCATCTCAACAATAGAGACAATGCTATTACTTCTTCCCAAAGTTACAACAATGATAATCATTTATGACAATCCTAAAAGCAGCTGAAAAGGGATCACATCTGTAATATTATTTGAAAGGCTGCAAAATCTTTAAAAAGCTCAAGAATATCTTAAAGCCTCCAAAACTGAGCTCCTATTTTGAAGCAGCCCCCAAATTTCAGTTTGAAGATTTGCTTTAACTTGAAATAACTTTGAGTTATTTGTTTGAAGCATCATCAAATTAAACAGATCTTCAGATTTCTAAGCATCCCTAGAATATGCTACCAGTGGGTGTGCATATGCCATCAGACTCATATAATAAAAATGCTGTGGTGAGGATTTAGCAATTTATGAACGATTTAAAATATTTTTTAGATACTATGGCAAAGAAATGCCAAATCATTTAAAAACACACAACTGTTCAGTTCAATTGTGGGCCACAGTGACAGACCAAATTTGGGGTGTATACAGTATATTAAGACTGGAGACCAATAGTCCTCATCCATTGCTTTTTCCTGGCAATACTGATGATTTTACCAAAAGACTGATAAAAACATGCCTAGAGATTTGCATTGTGGATGTGTTTCTTAGAACTGTCTATTTCTATGTAATGGTTCAGTGTACATACAGCTTTAAACAAATAATTAACCTAGTCATGAAAAGGTTATACTTGGGTTGTACACTAAATAAAATATATAAAGGAGTGTAGACAAATGCACTTAACCTGTAGGGTCAAATGTTTGGCAGAACTAGATAAAATATTCCAAGCATATTCCAAGAAGTGTGCTGTGGTTTTTGCTGATATTGGTATGCATAATAAAAAGTATTTTGAAGTAAACAGGAACACACAAAATATTTTATGTCACTTCTGTCATTCAGGGAAACACATTATTTAATTTCTTTGCCACCTTAATACAATGTTTCATGTTATCTTAGGATATTATTGCCTTGTTTTGCTTTAGAATAAAGCCTTAAATATTAATACTGGTGTAGTCATTGTTTCTGAATCCTGCTTAGTTGAAAACAGAGCAAAATAGACTTTTTCTCAGTTTGCTTTTAAGTTCTGCTACCTGTCATCCAGAAAATTCTATGCCACCATGGACTTGTTGAATTGCTATCATAACTCATGACTGTGAATCCCATAATTGAAACATACATTTAATAAAGTAATACTTCCTTTTATTGTTTCTGAATCTTCCTGTGTTGAATGTCAGTGTGTTTTGAACCTGACTTCTAAGTTTGTGTGAAAGGGGAGAATAGTTTCTCTCCAGCCATATATTCCATTTGATGTATATATATTTAAATCTTGCCTACACAAGCTATAATATTGCTAAATATTTTAGTGCTGATTCCTGAAATTTTTGCTCCAAGGCAAAAGCATCATTTGTCAGTGAAGTAGAATCAAGTCACTACTTCTGAACAAGGTTCAGTCTGTACATGCAAGAATAAAAAGTAATGGGTTTCTGTGTGTGTATGTGTGTGTATCATCCACAACCATTCCAATTTTCTGGCTCATCTGTGAATCTTTAAATAGTTATTGCTTAGTTCCACTAAATTTGGCTGAATGTGTTACATATCTCCTCACAGTGGAGAACCCAAGGAATTTATACTAAGTGAGCTGCTTCACATAACATGTGAAATCTGTAATGGGAACAGTTGGCTTGTAGTGTTCCTTTCACCTGGGTTATTTTTGTTTGTTTGTTCATTTCTATCCCATCTTTATTATTTTTACAAATACTTCAATGTGATCAACATACTGAATATTCCTTCCTTCTACTCTCTCCACAACAACAATCCTGTGAGGTAAATTGGTCTGAGGCAGAGTGACTGGCCCAAAGCCACCGTAATGGCTTTCATGCTTAAGAAGGGGCTAGAACTCACAGTCACCCTGTCAACTCACAGTTTTTAGCTTGGTGCCTTAACCAGTAGACTGATTTGATTCTTTCAGGAGATCTGGGTGATCAAATCCTTAAGCAAGAACTATTCCCCTTTTGTGAGTAAATATATGTTTAGCTTCTCATGCAATAGCTTCTTTAGCTCTGAAGGATAGTGGGGAATGGAAGAATTTATATTTCTTGCATACATCTGGTCTTCTGCATCCTTTTAGAGAGTTATTGAAGCACTTGGAGGTTTATCTGTGTCCTCAGGGTTACCTGATTCCCACTCCCATACCATTCAAAGGGTGTTCATCCCAAATTGTAGAGCTAAAAGTTTGTAAAGATTTTTAGTCATCCAGGTCATGGTTGTCCCAAAGGTGTCCCAAGAAAAACAAGATAGTCCAGTTACCTCCTTAAAAAGCACCATTGGGACAATCATGATCTGGATGACTGAGAACCAGTCCGAACTGGTAGAATCCCACCCCTTATCATCCCAGTAGAGAGCGTGAAGATGAACCAGGATTTCCTAATAAAGCCAGAGCTATTTTTGCCACCCAAAACTCCCAGAAGTGTTACCTTTGCTCATAAAGCACTGTATTGGTTTTTTTTTTAAACTAAGATCAGAAGGTAGGAAAGCAGAAATAAGTAAGTTAATCCAGAGATGTATGTAAGCTACTCAGGTATGGTACTGAAAGCTACCTGAAATTGCAAACTTACATTATTTTTGGATTTGGATATTTGAAAAAAAAAGCATTCCTCTTGTGACTTACACACAGCAAAGTATTAGGCACTGAGAATAAAAAGATGCAAGTTTATTTCTAAATAGGTGAAATATTCCTGTTACATAAACTACTCTGATTTTGCTTTTCTCATTGAGGTTATAAAAGTGATCACATTCAAGGTCTTGTTTCCATTGAATGGGAGACTTCTGAATATATAGACATGCACAGCATATGGATGGACTGTCCATCTTATTGGCAAGCAAGAAGTGTTTTATGTTTACATCACAGTGGAGATATATTGAATATTTGAATTAGTTGTGTGTTTTTACCACATGACCAATGTGTTAGATTAATACAGATTGAGTCTAATAGCTAAAAATATACATGATCAGATGAAGAAATTTATTTCAGGTAGGAATTTCATTAAAAACTATGGTCCTTTTGGGAAAGAAAATGTCTGTTTATATCATGTGGAGAAATGTCAGGCAGTCTGGGTTAAATTAACTTAATTGAAACTAGTTTTCTCCTGTGCTTTCTCTTCATTTTATCTTTTTATGTTTTATGATCATGATTGCCTTAATCATGATTGCACTCTTCTTTAGAGTGACATACACAAGTGGATGATTTATACATTACAAAAAAAGTGCTAATGCATTTTTAATATTTTTTTCTACCTGTCATTAAAAGCAAACCAGTGGGAAGGCACTTTCTGCATCACACTAATTTTTAAAGAAGTAAATATTTAAATGCACTTTGTGCTGCCTGACTGATGCATGAATGTGGAAAAACACAGAAACCCATGATTTGTTCTTTAATTTCATTTTTCATATGTGACATGACATCTATTCATTATTTGAGTACCGATTTCATTTATTTATCAAATTTACATATCACTCAACTCACTCTCATATATTTTAAAGATGTGAATGATCAACTTAAAACTAAAGAGCATTCTCTGTGATGTTTCCTTATTTTTCCATTCACTGACTCTGTTCTGCCTCCTTCCAAGTTTAACACAGACATTGTCTGAAATTATTCTAGCCTTAAAATATTCAGGATATACTATAGGTCTTGGTTCCAGCTGTTTAGATTTAGTGTTGGTGAACAATTATTCATACAAAAAGTACACATATCGCATCTGTATTCATTTCTACATTATGTTTTATTAATGCAGAAAGGTTTTTGCGTAATCCTAAAAAGGGGAAAACTGGAAAAAAAGATTCAAATAAATAGCAAAATGATGTCTCTGGACCATTACAGTCTTTTCAGTTACATTGTTGTTCAGTACAAAGCCTTTTTACTTTTTAGTTTGCCTTCCCATTTTTTATCACAAGTCAACTGGCCAGATGAGGTACATAAAATCATTCAAGTGATGGATATTAATTTTGGATTAAGGGTTAACTGATTTTATATTTTGCTGAAAAAATTAACCACAATTTGACTACCAAGTTTAGTTTTAAAAGGTCTTGAAAAATTTAGGAAAAAACATGTACATTTTATAATATGTCTTGTCTGTTATTTGAATAAAAACTTTACTGTTTAAGAGATACAAGGGGGGTGGAATGTTTGTTTTAAATAGTTGTATCCACGTTGTCTGAATATGCATTTAGTAGCTACAGCTTCAGGTTTTAGAAATCTTAAATATAATATCTATTCACCATGTTCTATATAATGTTGAATAGCTAGGAAGGAAGAGGAGGATAGGAGATAGCTAACATATTAGTACTATTTTGGGAAAAAGGATGAATTTGGAATCCCCAAGTCTCTACAGAAAGTTGGATGTTTGGAAATGCATTTGTGTGCCTTCTTCCACATGGTTTCCTGCAAAGCATTGGTATGAACATTACCAGTAATGCTTCAGCAAATAAAAAGATAGACTGTGAGATTCTATATGCTTTTCTGAAACAGAAGAATAGGTTTCATTATATTTAATTTTCTGTGCTGTTGCACATTTCTGAGAAAGTCACCTATATGTGATAACAAAAGGAAAAATATTACATTTGTAAACAAAGAAACCAGTTTAACTTTGGACTAATATACTATTGCTTTTGAATACTGTCCCTTGCTCATATATCTATTAGCTTCTTGATATGACCTACAAACATATCCAATACAGTATCTTTGCTCCCAAACTACCTCCTTCCTTCCTTCCTTCCTTCCTTCCTCCCTTCCTTCCTTCTTCTGCTTGATATTTAGCAGTTGCTACATCAAAATATGTATTTGAAGTTAGTTAATAACTTAGGAATGAGCCTAAGTCTATGGTGATGATGATGAAACATATATATTACAACTGTATCCTAGATGCTTAAAAAAAATCTATTTAAAAAAAACAGAATAAAGATATGCGTAGTCTGGATAGAATTTCATTCTACTATTAAAAATAGATGTAGCCTTAAGAAAGCTTTTAGGCATGACATTGTTTCTTGATTTCTAGTAGCAGCACTGCAAAAAGTATCTATTTTTGATATTCTAGCATTTAGAAAAGAAGAAACTGTATAATAATAACTGATGCTCTTAATTTTAAAATTGTACTCTATTGGTGGGTACCTGGGACCCACTCTGAAAACTGCAGAATGCTTACTCATTAATAGACTTGAGTTAGCATGCATATATTTGTGTATTGTCTATTTTGAAAGCTCTCTAGTGGCTACCAGTAAGCCATATTCAAAGTACTATACTATTTTTAGGCTTTCAAATGCTACTGATGACTTTACTGTTGCAGTGAATTTTTTCTCCCATATTAAAGCCTAAAGGAAGGTTCAGATTATAACTGGTGCTGGCCTTTTCCATTGTGAGCTAAAGCTTCAAAATGCCATCTCACGGAAAGGTTACATGGTATTTTTCAGAGGAATGCCGAATCCTTCCTTCCCTGAAAATGTTTGAGTAAATCAGTTGTTTGATGTTGCCACCACTAGATTTTGTATGATTTTTAATTTTTTGAATTGGCATTACAAATGGTTACAAAATATTTTTAGTAAAGAAACAACATGGGCAAAAATTTGAATCTGATTCATTTGCATTTGAATCTGATTCATTATAATATAATATAACTTCTTTTGCACATTATGTCGCAGGTAGCAAAGCAAGAATATGAAGAATGGAAGAAGAAAGATTTCACACATTTTATTCTGTCAGCTTACCATTTATTGTATGCAGAAACTGGATGGTTCCTCTTAGTAATGTTCACATCACAAGTAAACATATTAATACATCACTGACTCCCCGATTTAAATCAAGTTGAAGACTGAATATTAATCTGAATATAACTAGAATTTCAAAATGTTTAGATTCTACTTTGAAATGCTTTTTAGAGAGCTTAAGCCCCTGTCACACTGCACCAATGGATGGAAAGAGGATGTAAAACGGAGAAAAACACTTGCCATCCGTTGATTAACTCGATGCTTCCATTCTGTACTCACTGCCTCCATTTTACTTCCTCTCTATCCGTCCAGCATCCGTCTATTGACATTTCATCTGCTCAAAACTTTCTGAGCGGAAAATGTATCCAACGCGTCCGTTCTGCATCCGTAGGCATCTGTTACGCATCCGCTACATCCGCTAGGCAACCGCTGCGCATCTGTGCAACTCGCATCCGCTCCAACAGAAAGCAGACACAGGGAGGAAGCAGAACGGACACAGAACGGACCTGCAGCGTTAGTAGCACGGACGGAGAAAGGATGAAAGTGGATGCAGCTCGCATACAAAGCATTTAAAACAGAAAAAACGTTTGCAGAGGGGACCTATCTCAGATATTAAGGATGTCTAGAGGATGCCTAGAGGATGCAAAAGGACACATAGGAGAAAACCTATATTGCCTATAAAAAGGGGAAGCAACTCACTTGGATCTCACTATCAGTCCAGCAGCCCTGCTGTGCAGACCGCTGCAGCCTTCATCTGCCTCTTGCTCTTCCACAGCATCCAATCATGTCCATCTTGGATCATAACACAGTCCTTTTGGGAGCCACCATCGTTCTGCAACAGTGCGAAGCCATCTACAGGCTCTGTGAACTCTACTACGGGAAGAAAAGGAGGCAGCCAAGAAGCATCTGGCTCCGAAGATGGATCGGGAGAAGAGCAGAGTACGGACTGTACAACAAGCTGATGGTGGAGCTCAGGAACGAAGACCCTCGTGCATTCCAGAACTTCATGAGGATGCCTCCAGCCATGTTTGACCTGCCCATCCCACAGCTATTACCCATCCCACAGGTATCCCTGCCCATCCCACAGCTATTACCCATCCCAAAGGTATCCCTGCCCATCCCACTGCTATCCTTACCCATCCCAAAGGTATCCCTGCCCATTCCACTGCTATCCTTACCCATCCCACATTCATGCAAAGGCTTAAACAATTTCTAAAAGTTTCCACCAAGACTTTATTTAATAAAATAAATGAGGCAAGTGTGCACCAGCAGGACCAGGATCATCATCAGCAGAGTAAGCACCAGCAGCGCCAGCAGGACCAGCAGGACCAGTAGGACCAGCAGGACGAGGAGCACGAGCAGGACCAGGAGCACGAGCAAGACCAGGATCATGAGCAGGACCAGCAGGACGAGGAGCAGCTTCAGCAGAGTAAGCACCAGCAGAAGCACCACCGCCAGAAGCAGCATCAGCAGAGTAAGCATGAGCAGAAGCACCACCGCCATAAGCAGCATCAGCAGAAGCACCACCGCCAGATGCAGCATCAGCAAAGTAAGCACGAGCAGAAGCACCACTGCCATAAGCAGCAGCATCAGCTCCTCCAGAAGCAGAAGCAGCAGAAGCCCCAGCCGCAGAAGAGAGAGACTGTGCTACAGAAGCCCCAGCAGAAGCAGAGTGAGGGCCAGGGGGTGGGAGGGTGGCCTGGTCCCTCTTCTTCCAGGGCTGGCAGGAGATGGCTGAGGCTTTCTCTTCTTCCCCATGGTTGTGGGGTTGCTGGCTGGCAGGCAGGCAGGCTGGCAGGCAGGCTGGCAGGCAGGCAGGTAGGCATGCAGGCTGGCAGGCAGGCTGGCAGGCAGGCAGGCAGCAAGGCTGGCAGGCAGGCATGCAGGGCAGGCTGGCAAGGCACTCGATGTGTCTGGAAACAGGTCTTTCCTCTGAATGGTGACCTGCTTGGGAGCTGCTTCCCTTTATATCCACGGGGCTGACGCAATACATCCTCCCCGCATGTGCAGTGAATGCTAGGCATCTGCTAGGCTTTCGCTAGGCTTCCACTGTACATCCGCTTCATCTGCTTGGCATCCGCTGTGCATCTGCTTCATCTGCTCGGCGTCTGCTCTGCATCCGCTGTATCCGTTTCGCGTCCGCTTTGCTGCAGTCCCCCGGAAGCCTTGCAGATGTGCCATCTGCTCCCATCCGCTTCCATCCACTAGGCTTCCGTTCCGCATCCGCTTTCCATCCGCTCTGCGTCCTCCCCCCATCCGTTCCTTTCCATGTTATCCGCTCTGGTTATGCAAATTTTTGCCCCTTTTGAGAGTGGATAACAACGGATGGAACATTTTTCTCGTCCGCTGTGTCCTTTTTACAAACGTTTTGCATCCGTTGGGCAGTGTGACAGGGCCTTTAAACCACTCACTGCAAACTACTGAAAGACCTTGGATCATTGTGAAATGGTTTAAATGTAGCCAGCAAAGTCAGTGACACAATGTTGTGCAGAGTAGTCAAAGTGTAAGAAATGCAGGAAGCCAATTAAAAGTGTTATCCTAAGAATACTGCATAAGGTGTTCAGGATGTTATAACAAATAGAATCTGGAGTGTTAGGCTTTAAGGAGCTGGTTGTTAGATTTCTAATTGTCAAAAACAGATTCTGCTACAAAGCATTGTTCTGCACAATTTTTTTTTTCTCAAAAAGAAATTCCCTTTGTACAGGTTCACTTGTGACCTACAAATTGGATTCACACACAACATACATATCTAAGTTCGTGAAAAAGCTAGCAGCTGCATTTATGCAACATGCTAGGATTTATTAGTTTAACTCTTGGTTTGCTCTCCTGTTATTAAGTATGTTGTGCAGACCAAGCTCTGGTTAATTAATGGTACAATATATTGTGCAAATCCTGAAATGGATTAATTACATAAGAAGATGATTGGCATTCTATGAGCCTTCCAGGGCAAAATTGAGATCAATGAATCAATGATAACTGGATATGGTACTGTAATCTTTTGAATATAAAATTATAAAGAATTTTAACTGTAATAGTAACATGTATTATAAATTAAACTAAAGAAAATGGAAAGGAAGAATGAAAAGTGCAAGAAAAAGGAAAAAGTAAGTTTCTAAGCTTGCAAATATTATTTTTTTCTTCAGAGTGGAAGTTAAATTTACCCAATGAAGACTTTTCAGACAAAATCAAATAATTTTAGAATAGTTAATAAGCAATTTCCAAAAATGTTCAGGAAACGAGGTTCACAAATTTATATCCTTTAAATGGCTCCCATGTTTTTACATGTAAGATGGCTATTCATTTCTTTAGTCTTTGTATGGCTGTTGGCTTCACTCTCACAGAACTGCCTTCAATTCATCATAATTTTCTGGGAAGTCTTGGTAGAGTACTATAGTTTTGAGCGTAATCTTCTGTTACACATTTATGTATTTAAAACAGGGGTCCTCAAACTTGACAACTTTAAGACTTGTGGACTTCAACTCCCAGATTTCTCCAGTCAGCTGGAGAATTCGGGGAGTTGAAATCCAGAAGTCTCAAAGTTGCCAAGTTTGGAGACCTCTAATTTAGAATGAGCCATCTTACTTGTAAAGGCAGTGGAGCTTTTTAAAGGATAGTAAATAAGTGAACCTCATTTCATAATTTCTTTCAGAAATTATACATTTTGACATCTTATTTTCTAACTGCAAAGAGGGAACCACAGCTGCCAACAAAGTGAAATGAGAACTAGTCATAATAATGAGAATCAGTCCTCATAATAATGATGAATGATAAAATATTAAAAGATATTTTAAAATCCAAGAAACATTAGGCTAAGTCAAAATTGAAATCAAGACTGAACAAATAATTTAGTTTTTACCTAGTGCCTAAAGGAGCCAGGTTGTCAGATGAGAATTCATGAAGAAGACATTAATAAAACAAAGTATCTTAACTGAAAAAGTTGTATATGGAAATGCTTTCCAACTGACATATATTTAGTCACTTACAATTTTATTTCCACTGACAAAAGAATATTGAAAATAGTTTCAGACTAGCTTTCCAAACTCCAGGAAGGTTACAGCTAGTATTAGAGATGGTACGAGTGAAAGAAATAACAGTGAAATAAATGGCCAAATATCAAGAAAAGTTAATGTAATGATTGAACTGCATAATGAGTGTTGTTTCAGGAATGAGTGGTTTGACATTAAGGGCAAAAGTTATGCGAGCTGCCATTGTAACTGAAGGTCATGTAGCAATATTTAAAGAGAGAAAAAAAGCATAAATTCTGAATGATTTCAAGTAATGTGGCAATGATTCCCATGTGAGAGTTTCAGTACTTGAAAATGAATGTGTGATTTTGGCTTATTGTTATTACCTGGCTTACAGTACAGCCTCGGGGGAGAGGGATTTATAATAACTTCTGTAACTAAATAGGTTATTTGGTATTGGGCAAAAATGCTCTTAAAATTATTCTGGATTTCAGATGCCTTGAGTACAGTAGGAAAAGGAACAATAGCCTCAGTTCTGGGGGAAGATAGGGAAATGGGATTCTTTAATATCAGATGAAGAACTCTCAGATAGATAGCATATGAATGCCACAGAGTTCTTGTATTAATTGTAAAGTTTTAAACTGTAATATATATTTCATTTTCCTTACTGTGCACTATAGTACTTTACTTTCTTTGCTGTCTAGCTGATTTTAGCTGCTGTTTTTCATTATGACTTAGACTTGGTCACTTTGACTAATGAAGTTTATAAATACAGTAAATAAACACAATGTTTCTATAATAACAAAGCCATAGTCCTTGGAATGCATTAGATGTATCCAATCATTTGGATTGCTACAGGCTGACAGGCATACCAACCTCCCTACAAGGCCTACAATCTAACAATAAACAATAAATCTGCTCATGAAATGTTTCCATCACAAGAAGAATATGTAGAAAATGATTTTATGCAAAAAATAATTGAAGAAATGACAGCCTCCAACCAATTGGGTGTCTTTTTATGAGTTTCTCCTAGCATATTTCTGTATTATGATTTTTTTTTCACATTAGAGTAATTTGAATTTTCATCTGTTAGAATCCAGGATTTGTAACAGAAGATCACTTTAGTTTTGTCAGAATAGAAGACCTCATATATGTTCATTGGAAAATATGCCAAATTGGGATTAGTTTGGATAGTCCATGCTGGCATGTAGTCTTAATTAGTCCTTAATTAGCTCTAATACACCTGCAAAGTGCCTAAATTAATGGATGGTAATTGGCAATCATTGCTGTATATGTAGCTAAATTAAGTAAACATGAAAACTTGTGTCAATGTATAAGTAGAGGGAAATTCTAGTATTTAATTTTTGTTTCTCTGGAGTTTAAGTGACAATGCATTTGTTTTCATAACAAGAACAGAACCAAAACTTATATAACCAATTTTTATTCTACAGGTAGAACATATTTTTTTCTACCACTTGTTGAAGTTTGTTGCAATTTAGACTTTTTCCTTAAAATGACAATGAGAATTATACTTCCAATCATGGGCATTTGTTTTACTGGTGCTCGATTCCATTTAATTTTATACAAATGAAATAGAAATGAAGGAGAAAGCTGCTTAGTGAAAACCAGGAGGAAATTATGTTCTAGCAAAACAAAAATCCATATCTGCTGCCAGTGGACTGTGTACAGGGGTGAGATTCTACCAGTTTGCACCTATTCGCTAGAACCGGTTGTTAACATTCTAAACAGTTTGCAGAACCGGTTGTTAGAATAAATTACTGGCCTAATCCTTAAGGAAGGCAGGAAGGAAACATTCTGGTGTTGCTTACAGAAACTGCCTCTCTATTAACCCTTATTACATTCTTGGCAGTACTAGACTTCCTATCTCGGGAACATCTCTAGAGTTTTTTTCCCTTCCTTTGCTGGTACTTTGCTTGTATGGAGTTACAATGGCACTGAAAAATGTGACTTCTGACCTTTTTTCACATTTATGACTGTTGTAGCATCCTCTCAGTCATGAGAGGCCAGGGGAGAAGATGTGTGTCTCGATGTGAGTTATATTGAGTTGACCACGCCCAGCCAATAACATGACCACCAAGCCATGTCCACTCAGTCACATGACTATCAAGCCATGCCCACCACCTAAGCCACGCCCACAAAACCATTTGTTAAAAATTTTGAATCCCACCCCTGACCATGTGTCATGTCCCCAAGGCTTCAAAACTATACCTGAACCTCCCTCAAGCTTTGCTCATTAAAACTATGACATTATCAGTTGTGAGAACAAGGCATTCAGCAGGGTGATGGCACAAGTGCAAAATGTAATTACAATTAAAAATTTGACAATTAATACAATATCTCTGACACCACGAACTCTGTGCCACTCAGATGCTACTTACTTGAAAGTTCTTCTGATATTAAAGCATCCCATTTCTCTATTTTCCCCTGAGCTTTTCCTGCTGTACTCAAGGCAATAATAGAATCATTTTATCTAGAGTAGAACAATCTACTGTTTTCAGCTTTTAACAAATTTCCAATTAGCATTTCCCAACTTCATGAGTTTAATTTCAACTTCAAACTGAATGTTTGAATAGCTTTATAAAGTAATACTGAGTTATTACACCCAGAATGTTTGATTATATACCCTCCATTATTTAAATGGTAGTGAACTGCTACTCAGAACAGGATTTGAGATTATATAGTTGGATATTACATGAATTGATGTATTCATAATATAGGAAAGACTTCTGGATGATAATTCAAAAAATAATTAAAATGATTTTTTTAAAAGAATAATAGAATGTAAGACTTGGAAAGGAATTAGTCCAATCCTCCTATAGTTCAATGCTTTGTCCCATCCCTACACCCACATTTATACAGAGGTCATCTAGGCTCTGTTTAAATACTGTCAGTGAAGAGGAGTTTCTCCTCCTAGGGCAGTCAAGTCAATCATTGAATAACTCTTGCTATCTTTCCCCCCATTTTTTCTTCTTCTGATGTCCAGCTGAAGCTTACTGCCTTCTAGAACAGGGTGCCCCAGAAACAGGCTGTCGAGCATGCAAGTGCACAAGTTCCATTTGTGCAAATGGTGGCCTTGCACACAAAACCATTCCCTCCGCCCTGCTGTTGTCAGTCCACAGGACTGGAAAGGTTGGGGACCACTATTCTAGAAGATTGTGTCCTGTCTTCCATGTGTCAGCCCCTTAGTAAGACTCAGGTATTTTAAGTGAAAATAGCTGAAATTAATCCTGAGGCTTTGTGTACATCAATCATAGATTCTCTTAATATACTACAGTCATATTAATACCTTGGGTGACATGCTTCTGATTTACACAAAAAGAGCTGAAGTGAAATAACATATGGTTGACTCGTACATACTTCAGAAACAGTTAAATAAGAAATGTTCTATTCATTCATGAGAAGGGTATGTACTCATGTTTTGCTTTCTGATTGCATTGAGCACTGAGAAAGAGAAACACAAGATGAATACAAACCCCTCAGTGCATTGATCAAATAGAACAATTGGAGATAACATCTAAAGACATAATCATTCATATTTCCTTAATATGGCTTCTATCTTTACTCTTTACAGTGACTGCAAGCATCATCCTGCTTATATACTTCTTTTTTTCTTCAGTACAATTCTGTTCTTAAATTTTATTGTGAGGGGTTCTTCCATTTGCCTTCTGAAAACCCTGTTGCAGGCATTCTGGAATACAGATTATTTAAGCTGATATTGGGAAGCTATTTCTAAAAAAGAGAAATCAGATTTGTTATTTGTGTGCATTAATGTTTTCATTTAAATATTAAATCTGCTTTGTAAGATAAATATTGCTAGAGCATGTTGATCAAATTAATAAAGCATCAAAATATTTCAGTAAATTAATATTTATATTGATTGATTGGTATACCTGATTATGCCAATGTTCATGTTTTGCTAAAATCCAAAATAAATGTATTTCTTGTTATTTGAATGTTGTTCGCCAAATTCAAGGATGAATAAATTAATTTTGAAACAAATATTTCTTTCTGAAATGCAGAGACTTTTGCATATTAAATTCAGTTAGTCTAATGTCACTTTTAACCCAATTATCCCAAAATGTAAAACCACAGTGCATGTCTTTAAATAATTAGTACAATATCAATATTAATAAGCAGTATCCTATTGATAAAATCGAGAATAAACAATGCTGGGAATCAAAAACTCAAATATTTGAAAATTCCAAAATATAAACAATCATGATCATTATGAATAATGTATTGACAGAAATTGAAAAATCTGGGTGCTACCAGAAAGAAGCTCTTTCCTACATACACCAATATGTTTTAATGATGTTTGACTTCATTTAATATGTTCAATTATGGTTCTGATTTATCTTCATTTTTAATTTTGAGGTAGGCTTCAAAGAGTCAGTCCATCTCTCTCTTTCTCTCCCCCCCCCCTCTCTCTCTCTCTCTCCCTCCCTCCCTCCCTCCCTCCCCCCTCCCCCTCTCCCTCTCCCTCTGGATCCAGTCCATATAGCTCAGCATTTTCTGATACATAGTCAAGCAGTGATAGAAAAATGATATTCAATTTCTACAATTGCTCATTTCCACCACTGCTTGCTAGCTGTTAATGTTCAAGATATGGAGCCTTAGATTTAGAAGATACTAGACAACCCTTGTTATGTTATGTCCTTGTTTCAGAAATATTTCTTTTCCTAAATAAAGTGGACAAAAAACTGTAGAAGCACAAGCAACTTCCAACTTCCTGCAAGCTTCCCCATTGAGTTTCTTTGTGAGAAGCTGGCAGGAAGTATCAGAATTCTTCCTTCCCTCCCCCTCTGTCCTTCTTTATGGAGAGGTTGCAGGAAGAAAGACAGTAGGGAAACCAGCAAGAAGTTGCACATCAAAGGCCAGCAAGCAGATAAGTGATTGATGTCAAGTCAGAGAGGGGCAGAGTATAGGGGTGTGGGTCAGGAATAGCATGTGGAAGTTCATGAGAGATGTCATGTGCTTGGGAAAAATATATGCAAGAGATGCCACACAGGCCAGGGAGTGCACATAGGTGAGTGATTTAGATTAGATTCCCAAGAGTTGTTATATGGGTCAGGGAAGGCCTGGGGGAGGGGTGTCACTATAGAAGATGTGCAAGGGTGCACAAGAGTTGAAGTCCAGTTCAGGAAAGGTGTGTGCAGGGATGGCACAATTCAGGAAGGATGTGGGAGTGCACAAGAAGTACTGTGCAGGTCAGGGATCCAGGCTGTTGGCATGGGTTAGGAAGTCATGAGAGGGCAGCAAATGCAGATTGTGGCATGGACTAGGAAGACTATGCAGTGTTTTCTTCGTCTCCTCCCTCCCTCCCTCCCTTCTTTTCTTTTTTCCTTCAGGCAGGTAAGTGTCTACTGCTGGATGGGGAAGGAATTATGAAACTGGGTGGGCAGCTGTCATGGAATGTTGAAAATAAAGATAATGTAACAACAGCCAGTAACACTGAAGCAGCCACAACTCTCTCATAAATTTCATTCCCTTGGGAGTCATGGATCCTGGATTTTGGATGCATTCTGAAGGTTAGCTCATTTGACGTAGCTTGATCAAAAATTGTTGCCCTATAATTCACTTTTTTGCCCAGTTAAAAGTTCAATGAGAATTTTAGTAGTACATTGATTAGGCAGATACATATGTATAATCATTTATAATGCCATCCTCTTTTATGGAGACTGTTTTTGAAATCATTTGAATTATTGACTGTCAGATGTCAAAATAATGAGGGGTTGTATAAGAAAATTGACATATTTTATCAAAAACTATTTAATTTCAATTGAGATTGTAAATTCTACTGCTATAAGAAAGGAATATAAATTGTCTATTGGTATGAAAGTACTCTTGGACTGTTTTGCTGTCTTTTAAAAGGTATGTGACAAGACCACAATGAATGAATTAAACGTCATAAACTTGTTTTCACTTTTTGATTCTGCATATTGTTTCTTATGTCTACTTTTTAAGAGCTAATAAATAGAATAGAATTATCTCCTTCCTGCTTGGTCTAGGGAAAGCCAATTAAGTTTAATATGCATGGTTGCTGGAAAAAAATGATTTAGCTAAGTGTTCTCTGAAACATAGAGTAACAAACTGAATTGAAAGGTTACTAATTTAAACTAATGTTGTTTTGAATCTTGTTTTTTCACATAACTGATGAATTTATTTTGATGGAATATGTCAGCAGGTAAATATGTTTAAATATATCTAACTTGATATATTAAAGAATAGAAACTCAATTTATTTATCATTATTATTAACTATTATTATAGTTATCATTATTATTAACTATTATCATTAATGATATGACATGTGTTGGGACAGCCACTTCAAAGACTTAACATATTTAAATGTTGCTGTGTCCTCTTGGGTAGCCACATCAATGACTCTTCATTTGAAGGTTTCTTTGGCCTTTAGATCTGGTTGGACTAGGAATTGGTTAGAGAATCCATATTGTGAGGTGGCATTTGAAAGTGTGAGGAGCTCCTCTTTGAAACACAATTTGGGTACTCTATCTGGTTCCACAGATAGGATTTTCAATGCAGTAATTGAAAAACTTCAAAGACTAAATAGCTTTGTATAGGGTATCCAACTCTACTCTTACTCCTGGAACTGGAGCATCCTTATACATCCCCAAGATACATTTCAGAAAAGTACATTGTATCTGTTCGAGTAAGGGGGTGTTTATATATCTCCCACATTTCTCTACCACATGTAATCATTGGGACTATTTTGCTGTTATATACCTTTATTGGGAGCTATGGTTGGTGAGCTGCCTTATGACATTGGCACAGATTTATAACACAAAATTCTTTTCCTTTCCCATTTCCTCCTAAATTTGACTTTCAAAGTTTATCATCATAGATGTCCCTACAAACTTTCAGAAAGGGAGAGAACATTCTAATTCAATGATAAATGTAAAATAAAATAATATGTTCTATCAGGTAGAATTTCATACAACAGCCCTTATCATTGTGTAACTATTTATTTTCATTTAATTATGGATGAGTCTTAGGATGTATTGATCTGAAAAGCTCCTTAATAATAATTACAGTGCGCATGGAGATGACCCATTAAATAAAAAAGAAGAAGGTTGGTTCATCGCATATATTTGACATGAGAGCCACTTTTAATACACTTTCAGAATCTATTAAAGTCAAGTTCATCAATTACAGTTTAGTTCATGGAGTGCACTTTGACCAAAGAAGAGTACTACTATCTAGCATTTTAATTGAAAATCAGGTACCATAATCAAGATTAATATCAGTTAGTCAATGAACATATATTTATGCATTTCTTTTGAAACTGCTGAAATTACTATGGAATTGGTTACTATTGGTTTATATACTTGATCCTAGCCGAGGATGAATAGAGATCTTAGTGCTTCATAGAAATACTGTATATTTGACAAATTATTCCTCAGTCAAGCCTAAACTGTAATCTCAAAGTTGTTGAAGTTGAGAAATATTGCCACAGAGTATATGGGATCTCAACCCACATTTTCCTATCCCACTTCTGCATCCCTCCTAAACAGGAAAATTACAAACCACACAAAAATAGTTAACCTAATAGCTAGCACTAAAACATTAAGGCATTTAGTCTAGTACATATATGACTGGTAGCTTAATACATGAGCCAAGAGAACCACAGCATTGCTTTAAGGGCCTGTCACATAGGCCGACAGATGCAAAAAGTATGTAAAAAGGACACAGCGGACGAGAAAATTTTCCATCCATTGTTATCTGCTCTCAAAAGTGCCCCAAATTTGCATAAACAGAAGAGACAACAACAGAAAGGAACGGACGGTGAGAGGATGTAGCCAGGATGTTAAGCGGATGCCCCACAGAAGCCTTGCGGATGGAAGCGGATGGCACATCCGCAGGGCTTCCGAGGTAGCACAGCGAAGCAGATGCGCAGCGGAAGGAATGGATGCAGAGCGGATGCCGAGCGGATACAGCGGATGCATCACGGATGCCTAGCGGATGCCTAGCAGATGCAAAGCGTTCACTGCGCATGCAGACAGGATGCATTGCAGCAGCCCCGCGGATATAAAAGGATGAAGCTCGCAAGCAGGTCACCATTCAGAGGAAAGACCTGCTGCCAGACACATCTCCAGCCAACAACCATGGGGAAGAAGAGGAAGCCTCTGCCATCTTCTGCCAGCCCTGGCAAGAAGGACAGGGCCACCATCCCATCCCCTGGCCCTGACTCTGCTTCTGCTGGGGCTTCTGCTGCTCGGGCTGACTCTGCTGGTGCTGGGGCTTCTGCTGCTGCTGCTCCTGATGCTGGTGCTTCTGCTGGTGCTTACTCTGCTGGCGCTGCTCCTGGTGCTGGTGCTTCTGCTGGTGCTTACTCTGCTGGTGCTGCTCCCGGTCCTGCTGTGCTGCTGGTCCTGCTGGTGCTGCTGGTGCTTACTCAGCTGCTGCCGATCCTGGTCCTGCTGGTGCTGCTGGTGCTGCTGGTGCTGCTGGTCCTGCTTTTGCTGCTACTGTTGTTGTTGTTGCTTCTGCTGCTGCTGGTGTGATGGAGCAGCCCCTAGAACATCGAAGCCCCTCTGATGAGGGCCCAGAAGGCCCTACCAGAGGAAGGAAGAGGCATACGCAAGAATGGGAGAGGAGGCAATACTCCATTGAAGAGGAACATGAGGATGAGGTGCTCGAATGGCTGAGGGAGAACGAGTACCTATGGCGGAAGGGATACAGGCTGTATAGAGACACCAAGAGGAAGCAGGTTGCTTGGAGAGAGAAGGCGGAGAGCCTGGGCTACACTTCGGAGGTCCTCCTCGGGTGGTGGAAGCACATGCACACATGGTACGGGAAGCTGCACCTCAAGAAGTCTGGCCAGGCCGCAGTCAAGCTGACGGACCAGGAGACCTACGTGATGGCCAAGTGCAGCTTCTTGGAGGGTGAGATCCGCCACCAAGGAGCAGCCCCTCTGTCTACCCTCTCTCTCAGGCAGCCCACAGAGAGCCAATCCTCTTCTGGCCAAGAGTCAGCTCCTGTGTCCAGGCAGGTATCTGTGGAGCGTCCCACAACGGAGACCCCACCCGGCAGCTGCACTCCCCATGGCGGAGCGTGTGGAGCACCCCCTGATGCAGTGGGAGCAAGGAGAGGGCAGTTCCACCAGAGACCAACCCACACCCACCCCCAGCTCCACCTCCACAGGAAGCAGGCAGAGAGCCAGACCAGAGGGACAGAGCCACACTGTCCTGCTGGAGATCAGGGATACCATCAAAAGCAGCATAGATCTCCTCTCTCAGCTGGTACACACCGACATACCATCCTCAAACCGCAAGCCCTTCCTCACCTACGTCAACCAGACCCTCATGGACATGTCCTAATCACAGTACCAGGTGATAAAAGACAGGATCATTGGTCTTCTGCACAACCCTCCAGGCCCAGCTGAACCTGCTCCGACCCAGGCCAGGTCTGCTCCTCCACCCCAGGTGATGTCACAGCCCTTCCAAGGCTTTCCACAGGCCCTCACCTACCAAGGCTATGGCTACCAGGAGTTCCAGCAGCAGAGGCAGCCCTTTCCAGTCCAGCCACAGGTTCATCAAATGCGACAGATGCCACTGATGTCACCGATGCCACTGATGCCACCGACGCCACCGATGCCACAGATGCCACCCACGCCTCACCTCGCTCACCTGCAGACCAGACAGCCCCACTATACTCCTCCTTCCTCCACCCCACAGCCAAGCCCGGCCTCAGAACTTCTGTCATCGTTCTTGGGACTGACACCCCATTTCATGGAGGAAGGGGCTCTCAACATCACAGGACTGAGCCAGCTCTCTCAGAGCTTCCTCCACAAACCATTTCCTGTTGTCCTCTCAGGGCCAGGTACCCCAATGGTGCCTCAGACCAGCACTCCAGCAGCAGCCACCTCCACAGCACCTGGACCCTTCACCCCTAAGATGATGGGCACGCCTCAGAGTGACTGAGAAGAGAGCCAGAGACTGGGTTGCTACCTGTTGACTTTATCTTTGATTGGGACACTTTACTTGGGTCATTTTGCTTTTACAGTTTGTTATTAATAAAGTTTATCTTTGCTTCACACACTTGGTTCATTTATTTTAGTAAATAAAGTCTTGGTGGAAACTTTTAGAAATGGTTTAAGCCTTTTTCATGCTTGTGGGATGGGTAAGGATAGCAGTGGGATGGGCAGGGATACCTGTGGAATGGGTAATAGCTGTGGGATGGGTAAGGATAGCAGTGGGATAGATAACCCTCCAGTGCACGCATAGTGGGACTGTTTGGTCCACCCTCCCAAGTGTCACACCTATGGCCCTTTATTATCAATAACAATGTAATCATTCATCCACACATTTCAACATAAACACAACTCTTTATTAAATGCCCTGTTCATTGTAGGGCCACTCAACATACATGGCACAATCTCATCAGTGTGATGAGACAGGCTCAAGGAAGCATCCATTAAGCATCTATCATCCTGTCTTGTTACTCCACTGCTCCAGCTGGGGAGTTGCACCAGTGTTTCAGGAGGTTGTGCTGCTTCTTCCCTTCACGTGAAGCTCTGTTGGGGCCTTGCACATCCACAGTATCTATCAGGTTTTGCCCTTGCCTCCATTCACCAGGCTCCATGTCCCCACTCCCTTGTTGGTGGTCCACGAGCCTGTTCTGCAACACTGGGTAGCGGGTGCGCATGAGATTGTGCAGGATGCAGCAAGCTTCCACGATCCTCCTCACGGTCTCTGGGTGATACTGCATGTTGGTGAGAAGTACCTGGAACCTGTTGGCCAGGATGCCAAAGGCGTTCTCCACCACCCGCCTTGCCCTGGACAGCCTGTAGTTTAAGATCCTCTGTTTACGGGTCAGGCATCTGGAAGTGTAGGGCTTCATGAGGTAGGTTCTGAGGGAGAAGGCATCATCCCCCATGATGACCTAGGGCACATCTTTTGTGTCGTTGGACAGGGGGTCTGGATCTGGGAAGCTCATGATGCGGTTGCGTTCCAGCGCATCCTTGAGGTGACTGGTGTTGTATGCCTGGCTATCTGAAGCAGACCCGTTGCCTGAAGCATCGATGTGCATGAACTTGTAGTCAGCATCAACAATGGCAAAGGGGATGATGCTGAAGGAGTCCTTGTATTTGAAATAAATGGACCTTGAGTTGGCTGGAGCTTTGCAGGCCATGTGCTTCCCATCTATGGCTCCAACGGTGTGGGGGAAGTTCCACTTCTGGTACTACTGCTCTGCAACTTTCTTCCAGCTTTCTTCAGTGGAGGGTCATTGGAGGAGCTCCTCCAGGTATTCTTCGATGATGGCCTGCACCACTTCTCTGACCACAATGCTGATGGTGTTGTGTGGCACCCTCCAGGCATACTGCATGCTTCTGTAGGTGGTCCCGGAGGCCAGGTGGCACAGAGTCAGTGCCACCTTCAGCCCAGGGTCCAGGCTGGGCCGGAAGTTGGTGTTTGCCTTAGTCAACCTGGGTCTCAGCCTCTCCACAACTTCATCAAACATGGCTGGTGGCATCCTCATGAAGTTCTGGAATGCACGAGAGTCTTCGTTCCTCAGCTCCACCATCAGCTTGTTGTACAGTCTGTACTCGGATCTTCTCGCGATCCATCTTCAGACCCAAACACTTCTTGGACGCCTCCTTTTCTTTGCGTAGAACAGGTGAAAGAGCCTGTAGAGGGCTTCACACTGTTGTAGAACGATAGTGGCTACAAAAAGGAGTGTGCGATGATCCATGGTGGAGATGACTGGATGCTGTGGAAGAGCAAGAGCAAGATGAAGGCTGAAGTGGTCTGCACAGCAGGGCTGCTGGACTGAAAGTGAGATCCAAGTGATTTCTCCCCCTTTTTATAGGAAATATTGGTTTTCTGCTAGGTGTCCTTCTGCATCCTCTAGACATCCTCCAGACATCCTAAATATTCGAGATACATCCCCTATACGAACGTTTTGTCCATTTTAATGCTTTGTATGCAAGCTGCATCCACTTTCATCCTTTCTACGTCCATGCTACTAACGCTGCGTGTCCGTTCCGCATCCGTTTCGCTTCCTCCCTGTGTCCGTTTTCCGCTGGAGCGGATTTGAGTTGCGCGGATGCACAGTGGATGTGTAGCGGATATAGTGGATGCCTAACGGATGACGACGGACGTATAATGGATGTTCCCCGTATGCGTTGCGGATGTAGAATGGACACATTGGATACATTTTCCACTCAAAAAGTTTTGTGCATTCCAAAATTTTTTGAGTGGATGAAATGTCAGTAGACGGATGCTGGACGGATACAGAGTATGAAAAACGGACACAGTGAGTACAGAACGGATGCATCGCGTTAACCAATGAATGGCAAGTGTTTCTCTCCATTTTACATCCACTTTCCATCCGTTGGTGCTTTGTGACAGGGGCTTTAGTGTCAATGGCCCTGATGTTAGTTCTACTAGGTAGACAAAACCAAGAAGTCAACTCCATGGGAAAACTAAACATATTTTTATTGGATTTTATGGCTAAAATATGAAGAACTTGCAACTCTGATTGAATTGTATCACACTACCTCTCCCCATACTTCAGAGAGCTGATCTAAGCCTATTCTCCAGATTTTTGGCTTCTTGTGAAGTTAAAATGTGTTCTTCCCCTTGTTGCTTTGGTAACAAATCTCACCTATTCCTATCATCTTCATTTTCTGCAGTTGTAAACTTAAAATATTTTTCACTTCTTATCGCTCTAGCAATAGATCTTGCATATCTCTGTCAAGGTCATCTTCCTTACTGTCTACACCTTGGAAGTGGTACTTTCACTTTCAAGGGAAAACTACCTAAAAATAATCTGTGTGGTCAGAGTGTGAATGTTAATAAAATGGTACCATGAGGACCAATTTATTTTAAGATATGGATCAGAATATAATGTAAAAAGGTGATCTAAATGTTAATGCATCATAATCAGGCAAAAATAATTTTTTTGCAATGTAGAAAAATGTGTGCTTGGCAGAAGAGAAAAGCACATATGCTACAATTGTGAAATGTAGTATTTCTCCCACAGTATATAAAAATATATATTATTTGTATCAGAATTCTTGGAAGGTTTGTTATTCATTTCAAATTTAATATATGACAGTGACCTCCATGTTTACTGAGACTGGTGATGAATTGTGGGAATTACTGAGCCTAGTGATACATTATCTTGAACACTATTTGGGAGATAATTTTAGCTAATATCTAACACATAGTACTTGGTCTGCCTGAATTATCTTGAATTTGACATGATTTTTGTCCTACCCACAATGACTATATTATAAAAGTATTATGGGAATGCAAAATTGTTTATTGCAGTATACAGGTTCACCGCTATATGTGCCATTTAACCCCCAGCTTAGTTTTCTAGGCTGAAGAAATACTTAATATTTTGCTACATTCCAAAATTTAATGAATAAGACTGGACCAAAAATTAACTTTGACTTGATTTCATTTACATTTAACATTAAAATAAATTTAAATATAACAGGATTATTTCCCAATCATGTAGTCACTCATTTTTCCATTCTATCATATTACTGTTTGCAATTTTGTAGCAACTTTTATAGGTTTATAAAGGTTGTCTCCAGGGCTTTTTTGTAAGCCATATGTAGCTTTTGGCATCTCAGGTTGCTAAATAATCAATGTCTGTACTGAGAAGAAGCAGAATATAAACTGATGAAGATGAGAATAATAATAACAAAATTATAACTTAATTTTCAAGCCTTTTTTAAAACTTTGATTTATAAAACTCTACATGAAAAGGTCCATGGGAATCAGCTGTTTATTTTAATATATGTTTTCTACACAATCTTACTGTTCTTTCATATCAGCATCTTTATATATCAACAAGGGAGAATATTTGTAACTCAGAGTTGACATGAGGGGTCATTGATGCTCTCTGAGCTTGCATGTTTTCTTGCAGATATTTCATTACCCAAACTAGACAACATCACCAGTGCTAGTAAAGAGTGTGGTTTTCTGTTCTTGCTAGTAAGGACAGCAATCACACTTCTTACTAACACTGATAATGTTACCTAGTTGGGTTATCAAATGTCTGCAAGAAAACAAGCAAACTCAACACCAAGGATCCCTCATCTTTATGTATTTGACTTCCAAACTTTATTCTAGCAGTAAAGTATGTTCTGCTTCTGATTTATGCTTGAGAAATATTTTACTCAGTTATTTCTCAATCCAATTTATATGACCACTTAAAAGGCAGTGAGGAGCCATAAAAAAACTTCGGGACTAACAGGGAGTGATAATGATAAATGATAAAGGACTGATGATAGCATTCCCTTACTCCAGATCCCACAACCGTGATCCTGATATCAAAAAATTAAAGACATCTAATTTGTAACTATAGGGGGCACTTCCATATCGCCAGTGGCCACAATTCTTGAGCCATCTCTTATCCTGGGTCAAGTGAAGGCTGATTGAAGTCCTATAAACCATAAGGGAACTCCAATTTATCCACAGAGAAGCTGCCATATAGCAGAGGTCACATCTCATGCCTACAACTCAACTTTACAAATAGGGTTTCACATCTGGTTATTTATGGAACACCCCTCCAGAGGAGTTTCTACATAAGTATCAGGTCACATCTCATGCCTACAACTCAACTTTACAAATAGGGTTTCACATCTGGTTACCTATGGAACACCCCTCCAGAAACTTTCAGAGTCTTTCAAGTGTTAATGTTCATAACTCCATCTCTACCCTGGAGCTTCAGTTGATCCCACATCTGAAATCCAGGTGGGAATATTTCTGATAGGTGAAATTCCCACCCCCAGTTCCCAAACCCAGTATGGTCCTAATAATCCATGTGAGGTTGGTTTTCTCATCCACTGTTACATATGGGTGAGGAAGATCTTAGCGCAAACCAACCCTGCATTCAGAAGCATAGCAGGCAAAAGGTAAGCCTACTGAAGTTCTTATTATCAGGCCATGAGGTGAAGCACAATGGGCTGGAATGTGTAACTATCACAATACACCAAGGTTACCTTCTTCAAGAGCAGCCCACTTTAACTCCCCCATGCCCTTGTAAGCTTATGTTGAAGTCATTGGTGATCACATCTAATATCCTTGTCTACTATCAGTGGCAGATCCATGTATCCTGTCATTTTTTCAGTGGAAGAAGAAAAGGGGGGAGGGAGACTGATAAAGAAATCATTTCTTAATGTAACCTGAATATATTTAATCTGATATCGAATTTATATAACCCACACATGATACAATGGAAGGAGGAAACCCAGATGGCCGGAACCTATCACCTCTGAGAGGCAGAGCCAGGAGATGAGAAGACCATAAAAATTCCACAGTGAGATGTGTCCTACCAACATCTGAAAAAGTTCATTCTGAAAAGGGGGGTAGGGGAAAATTAGGTATGCCCTGGGAAACTGTGAAAAAGATAGTTTCTACAAAAGGGGTGGGAGGAATTAACATACTGGCTTTTGTTTCACTAAATACACATCGAGATAAGGGGAGGGGTTCTAAACTCCCTTATCTATCTCTATGCCTGAGAGATCTTAGATGCTGCTTTGAACTCCTGCATGAATTTTCTCATCTCAATAAAGGATTCCTTTTGATATGTTTGGTGTTCAGAAGTTCATTCTTGTTAGTTGAATGGGAAAAAGTTCTGTAGCCTGACAATCAGCTTATTTTTTCAACTGTCTTCCATATTCCAAGCTTTAGTATATTCTCTAATGATTCTAGTTTTTATATGTTATGTCTAAAATATTAAAACTTTGTTATTACTGCTACATGGATGCACCCATATTTTCGAGGGCTACTCACAATTTATTGCACTCCACACAGTCACAAAACAACATCTAATGTCACTTTGAGAGAACCTTTTTCTGTTATCCAGCAGATGTTGGCAAATTAAATGAGTCCATATTTAAAGCTGAAAAAATTCCTGCGTTGACTCTAATTTTATTCTTGTAGTTCTTGCCAAATAGATTCAATTTTTTATAAATAAGCCAAACAGAGATGCATATTTTAAAGGGTTTAGTTGTTTAGCTCTTATTAAGTATAAATAGATGAGAATTGTTACTTTTTTCATTTTGCCCAAAGAGAAAATGCTAGTCCTAAAAACGGATACTGGGTGCCATGCCAGGCTTGTGATTCTTATTTTTTATCTTGACTTCTTTATTAATTTTAGTAGCAGTATAGATGTTCAGAGTAATATTGATCTTTTTGCAAAATGTGATCCTGAAGATCAGTGAGCAACTTGGTCCTTGCAATGTGGCAGCCAACCTGAAATCTTGGGCAATCTTTGCTGTTGGTTGCGAACAGATGCAAAGATCTGCCATCACATTGAAAATTTGGAAGTGAAACTGACTAACAAATTATCCCAACCACTTAGAGTAAGTATCAAGAAGTTTGATTTTGTTGCATGTTACTGCAATTTCAGGTTTATGTACAAGTACATAAGAATATATCTTAGTTTATATAGCAGACATAAGGATATTTATTTCAATAGGAATTTGATGTTAAATAATGTTTCATTTGTACTTTATAGATGGAATAAAACCTATTTTTTTTCTAAGTCCTCAGTGGTATTTTGCTGTGATTTACTAAGCCAATTTCACTTCTGAGTAATTCTGAATTATCAATGATAATGGAAAAGGCAACTCTTCTCAAAGAATAATAATTGAGTGGTCTCCATATTCCTAACTTGCTTCTTGAAAGTGTTTAATAAATACCAAAATATGTATTAAACAGAAGATGTATGGTGGTGCAATGGCTAGAATGCAGGACTGCAGGCTAACTTAAGCCCATGTCCCACTGCACCAACGGATGCAAAGAGGATGTAAAACGGACAAAAAATCTTGCCATCCATTGGAAAACACAATGCATCCGTTGTGTACTCACTGCGTACATGATTCATACGCTCTATCCGTCAAACATCCATCTACAGCTATTTCATCCGCTCAAAAAGTTTTTAGCTGCACAAAACATTTTGAGTGGATGAACTTTCCGCTGCGTACGATGTACATCCGCAGCATATACGGGCAACAAACGTTCTATATCTGTTATTATCCATTAAACATCTGCTGTATCCTCTCGGCATCCTCTGGCCATCCCCTCAACACAAATCCGCTCCATCTGAAAACAGAAAGAGGGAGGAAATGAAAGGTATGCGGAACGTCCACACAGCGTTATTATCACGGAAATAGGATGTAAGTGGATGCATCTCGTATATAAAGCATGAAAACGGACAAAACATTTGTATACGGAACTATCTCGGATATTTAGGATGTATGGAGTATGCCTAGAATATGTGGAAGGACACCTCGCAGAAAACCGACATTTCCTATAAAAAGGGGGAGGAAATCACCTGGATCTCACTATCAGTCCAGCAGTCTTGGTGTACAGATCTCTTCACCCTTGCTCTTGCTCTTCCACATCATCCATTGATCTCCACCATGGATCATCACACATTCCTTTTGGTATCCGCCATCATTCAACACCAGAACCAAGCCGTCTTCAGACTGTTTCGACTTTTCTACAGAAGGAGAAGAAGGAGATGTCCAAGAGCTGTCTGGGTCCAAAGATGGATTGGGAGAAGAAGGGAGTTTGGACTGTATGACAAGCTGATGGTGGAGCTGAGGAATGAAGACCCTCGTGCATTCCAGCACTTCATGAGGATGCCACCAGCCATGTTTGACAAAATTGTGGAGTGTATGAGACCCAGGTTGACCAAGCAGAGCACCAACTTCCGGCCCAGACTGGACCCTCTGTGCCACCTGGCCTCTGGAACCACGTACAGAAACATGCAGTATGCCTGGAAGATGCCACACAACACCATCAGCAAAGTGGTCAGAGAAGTGGTGTAGACCATCATCGAAGAATATGTGGAGGAGCTCCTCCAGTGCCCCACCACTGAAGAAGGCTGGAGGAAACTTGCAGAACAGTGGTATCAGAGGTGGAACGTTCCCCACACCGTTAGAGCCATAGATGGGAAGCACGTGGTCTGCAAAGCTCCAGCCAACTCAGGGTCCTCTTATCACAATTACAAGGGCTTCTTCAGTATCATCCTCTTTGCCATGGTTGATGCTGACTACAAGTTCATGTACATCGATACTTCAAGCAACGGGTCTGCTTCAGATAGCCAGGTATACAACGCCAGTGACCTCAAGGATGGGCTGGAACTCAATCTCATCATGGGTTTTCCAGATCCAGACCCCCTTCCCAATGACACACAAGATGTGCCCTACTTCATTGTAAGTGATGATGTCTTCTCCCTCAGAACCTACCTCATGAAGCCCTACAGTTCCAGATACCTCACCCATGAAGAGAGGATCTTCAACTACAGGCTGTCCAGGGCAAGACGGGTGGTGGAGAACGCCTTTGGAAGCTTGCTGCATCCTGCACAATCTCACGCGCACCCTCTACCCAGTGTTGCAGAGCAGGCTTGTGGAACATCAACAAGGGAATGGGGACATGGAGCCTGGTGAATGGAGGCAAGGACGAAACCTGATAGACACTGTGGATGTACAAGGCCCCAACAGAGCTTCACGTGAAGGGAAGAAGCAGCGCAACCTTCTGAAACACTGGTGCAACTCCACAGCTGGAGCAGTGGAGTGGCAAGACAGGATGGTAGATGCTTAATGGATGCTTCCTTGAGCCTGTCTCATCACACTTATGAGATTGTGCCATGTATGTTGAGTGGCCTTACAAAGAATAGGGCATTAATAAAGAGTTTGTTTATTTTGAAATGTGTTGATCAATGAATAAATTGTTATTGATAAAAAGGGCCATATGTGTGGCAGCTGGGAGGGTGGACCATACAGTCCCACTATGCTTGCAGTGGATGTTTATCTATCCTAAAACTATCCTTACCCATTCCACAACTATCCTTACCCATCCCACAGCTATCCTTACCAATCCCACAGCTATCCTTACCCATCCGACAGCTATCCATCCCACAACTATCCTTACCAATCCCACAGCTATCCTTACCCATCCCAAAACTATCCTTACCTATTCCACAAGCATGCAAAGGATTAACCATTTTTTCAAAGTTTTCACCAACACTTTATTAAGTAAATAAAATGAACCAAGTGTGTGAAGCAAAGATAACCATTATTAACAATTCTCTTAAGTAAACTATATGACTTTATTAAAAAATCAAAATGACCCAAGTAAAGTGTCTTTAAGCAAAGATAAGGTGAACAGGTAACAACTCAGTCTCTGGCACTATTCTCAGTCACTCTGAGGCATGTCCATAGTCTCAGCTGTCGAGCGGGCAGGGACTGTTGAGGTGGCTGTTGCTGGAGTGCTGGTCTGAGGCGCCATTGGGGTGCCTGGCCCCGAGAGTACAACAGGGGATGGTGTGTGGAGGAAGCTCTCAGAGAGCTAATTCAGTCCTGTGAGGTTGAGAGGCCCTTCCTCAAGGACCTGGGATGTCAGGCACAGGACTGATGACAGATTTTCTGTTGAGGGGCTTAGCTGTGGGGTGGAGGAAGGAGGAATGTAGTGGGGCTGTCTGGTCTGCAGCTGGGTCAGGTGAGCCGTATGTGGCATGCGAAGTACCTGGGCCTGGACTGGGACAGGATGCCTCTGGTGTGGGAAGTGGTAGATGAGGGGCTGTTGAAACCTGTGGAAGGGCTGTGACATCGCCTGGGGTGGAGGAGCAGACCTGGACTGGGTAGGAGCAGGTTCAGCTGGGCCCGGAGAGTGGTGCAGCAGTGCTGTGATTTTCTCCTTCATCACCTGGTACTGGGCCTCAGGCAGGTCCATGAGGGTCTGACTCACGTACGTGATGAAGGGCTTGCGGTTAGAGGACAGCATATCGCTGTGGACCAGCTGAGAGAGAAGATCTGTGCTGGTCTTGATGGTGTCCGTGATCTCCAGCAGGACAGTGTGGCTCTGGCCATCCAGTCTGCCTCTCTGCCTGCTTTCTGTGGAGGTGGAGCTGGGGGTTGGTCTCTGGCTGCTGCTTCTTCTTGCTCCATTTGAGACAGGGGATCCTCCATGTCCTCTGGCATGGGGAGTGCAGCTGTTGGGGGGGTCTCTGCCATGGGGGCCTCCAAAGACACCGCCTGGACACGGTAGCTGTCTCCTGGCTGGAAGAGGAGTGGCTCTCTGTGGGCTGTCTGAGGGAGATTGTTGTCAGAGGGGCTGCTCCTCAGTGGCGGATCTCACCCTCCAGGAAGCTGCACCTGGCCATGATGTACATTTCCCGGTCAGTGAGCTTGACAGCGGCCTGGCCAGATTTCTTGAGGTGCAGCTTGCCATACCAGGTGTGCATGTGCTTCCACCATCCCAGGAGTATGTCTGAAGGGTAGCCCAGGCTCTCTGCCTTGTCTCTCCAAGCTGCCTGCTTCCTCTTGGTGTCGTGATAGAGCCTGTGGCCCTTTCTCCACAGGTACTCGTTCTCCCTCAGCCATTCCAGCACCTCCTCCTCATGGTCTTCGGAAATGGAGTACTGTTTCCTCTCTCCCTTCTCCTTCTCTTGCCTCTTCCTCCCTCTGGCAGGGGCTTCAGGGCCTTCAGCAGCAGGGCTTTGAGGGCCTTGGGGCTGGTCCATCAAAGCAGCAACAGCACCAGCAGCAGCAGGAGCAGCAGAAGCACCACCACCAGCAGCAGCAGCAGCAGCAGCAGCAGGAGAAGCACCAGCAGCAGCAGCAGCAGGAGAAGCACCAGCAGCACCAGCAACACCTGCAGGAGAAGCACCAGCAGCAGCAGCACCACCACCACCACCAGCAGCAGCAGCAGCAGCTGCAGAAGGAGAAGCACCAGCAGCTTCAGAGTCAGCACCAGGGGGTGGGATGGTGGTTCTGTCCTTCTTGCCTGGGCTGGCAGGAGTAGGCACAGGCTTCCTCTTCTTCACTGACCGACAAACCATGGTGTTCTTTCAAGATGTCTCTGGCAGCAGGTCTTTCCTCTGAATGGTGACTGCTTGCGAGCTGCATCCTTTTATATCCACAGAGCTGATGCAATTCATCCTCCCCGCATGCGCAGTGAACGCTTTGCATCCGCTACACATCCGCTATGCATTCACTATCCATCCGCTATGCATCCTATTGGTGTCCGTGATGCATCCGCGTCATCCGCTACGCATCTGCTCCCTCCGCTATGCGTCTGCTTCGCTATTCTCCCCCGGAAGCCCTGCGGATGGGTCATCCGCTTCCATATGCTTCCATCCGCTAGGCTTCCTACAAACATCCGCTTACCATCCTTGCTACGTACTACCCCCGTCCGTTCCTTTCCGTTGTTGTTCGTTCTGTTTATGCAAATTTGGGGCACTTTTGAGAGCGGATAACAATGGATGGAGCCACCCCTGAAATTTTGCTCGTCTGCTGTGTCCTTTTTGCATATGTTTTGCATCCATCGGCCAGTGTGACCTAGCCTTTACTGCTCACTCCAGGAGTTTGATTCAACAAAGTTCAAGGTCCTTCCATCCTTCCAAGGTTGACAAAATGAGGACCCAGATTGTTTCAGGCAATATGCTGACTCTGTAAACTGCTTAGAGAGCACTGTAAAGCACTATGAAACAGCATATAAGACTAAGTACTTTTGCTATTAAGAGAAGTTTGTGGGGATAGAAAATATGTATTTAATAAATTACTAATCAGTGAAATCATACCTGAGTTTTATCCCTAAAGTCTGAAAATAATTGTAACTTGAAATTAACATAATTCATCTGATCTTCATTTTTAAAATTCATGTATATTTGACAAGGAAACACTCAAAGCAAAGGATAAGGATTTACTTCTCCTTTTTTATAATCTAAAATGTTTTATCAAAGCAAAAGCTGTTGTTGTTGTTTTTTTTACTGTTAACTGGTTTGGTTCTCTCTTTCATAAATCAGACTTCCAGTGTGACTCAGGGTTTGACCATAAACTAAAAAGCCATTTTGGTTAAGATACCAAGCTAAAGTCTGGGAAATTGTGAGTTCTAGTCTGGCCTTAAGCACCAAGATAGCTGGGTAACCTTGGACCAGACACTCTCTCTTAGCCCTGGGAGGCAGGCAAGAGCAAATCAATTCTGAAAACTCACCACAAAAACTGCAAAGACTGAATAGAATAGAATAGAATAGAATAGAATAGAATAGAATAGAATAGAATAGAATAGAATAGAATAGAATAGAATA
>BLBF01000041.1:11072237-11084698 GCA_015471245.1 Laticauda colubrina | reverse complement strand
TATATATATATATATATTTCAATACCTTTCTAGTCATCATATTTTTACTTTTGTCTGTCCTGTTTCTACTAATTGGAGTATAACACCTTTGTATCTTTTAATTTTTATCCATTCAACTCTTCTTTAAACTTCAATTTATGCCTTTACAATGATAACATTCAGTATTACACATAACTTCCAGTCGAATTTTGCTTGGTACTTTCTTAAAATACGCACTAAATTCTTAAAGAGAAAGAATATATTCAACAAAAATAAATAAAATACTTATTCTATTCCAATTCAGCTCTATCATTAATGTTAGTTATAATCTTTGACATGTTTAACATTCCTTTTCAATAGGATATCATACTTCTAGGAATATTCATAATATTTCCATAATTTTTTCATGTTTCTTTCATATTCCTCTTCACTTAAATTTTTATAACACATTTATAATCATTAAAATATTCCCCTCCTTTCCTAATTACATTCCCTCATTCGCTTTATTTCATTTATTTATTAAACATTCCATTACATTGCAATAAGTATTTTATCCATCATTTTAATCATACTTGTTTCATATTTTCAAAGTTCATTTCTATTTCTAATATAACATAATACTATATTATGTACCCTTGCAGAATCCCCCTTTCAATTAAGTTTTTGCCCATTATCTCTGTGTCTTGTACGTTTTGCCTGTTTCTCTATGTCCTGTTTCTGTCCTTTATAATTTCTTTTCCTTTCCCTCTTCTCCCTCTTCTTCTCCCTTCCCTTTTTGACCCCTTCTCTCTCTAATTCTGATTCTCTCTTCTGTAATCCTCTCTTCTGTTTCTTCTTAATGTCATAATTACTTTTCAAATTATTCTTTTTTGGGGTTGTTTTTTCAGATCTTAAATTTTTCACTCTCTTTCCCCCCTTTCCTTTCTTTTCCCCACATAGAAATATTTGGTCATTATTTGGTGGGCTTCCAGTTTGCAAGGCTTCAGCAGTGGCAGGAATCCGTGATTATGCATGGTTTCTGCTGCGCTCGCTGCTGGAGTGCCCCCAATCCAGCTAGATTTGGGGACTATAGTTACCCCGTAGATTTAACTGAAGATAAGGGAGATCCAGCAGGGGTCCAGGGGAATCGCAACCTCCCTCCTCAGCTGGCTTAACTCCCTTTTCTGGTGGAGCGGCAGTCAGCAATGGCCTCCACAAAGAAGCTTTCATCCGGATAAGAATGTGCAGGAGGAAGCTGAGAAAGTGAAAGTTTTTGGCTAACTGGGATAATAAGTAACATTTAAATACCCTGGATTTTAAGGTTCATTAAAGATACATTGTTCCCTATGAAGACGGAAGAAGCGGCAAATGAAAGTAAAAGGGGAAAGTTTGTTTTTTCTCACTCTCCTTCCTTATAGTGATAGCAAGTGAATGGAGAAATCAGAAAAACCCATTTTGGCATCAGCAGGTAATTAAATTGAAAATTGAAGCTAAGGGGACAATAAAGATTTCTGAGCATTGAAAAAAAAATTTTTTTTTCTATAAGTGGGAAGGGAGAGGAAAATAATTAACATTAAAATTTTCTTGGAGGAGACTGCTTGGAATTTATAAGATTAGAGCAAAATTGTAACAAAACTTCTAAAAGATATATTTCAACTGGAGCTTTATAACTGAATTATAACCCCAGGAAGAAAATATAAAAAGAAGAAAGTGCTAAATGAAACAGACTGTGTATTTGGATTGCTTGGTGACTTTGGGACTTTTGGAAATTATTATTTGAAAGACTAGAAATATTTGGGTTGTTTAAAAAAACTTTTTACAATGGCACTACTTGTTGATGAATTGAAAATTGAATTAAAAAGCTAAAAGAGGAGGATCAAGAAGGGAAAAGCTCTTCCGGATCTGTTTTCCATTTTTTAGAAATGGCGATTTATACCTACCAGAAATGACAAGAACAAGAAGGTTGGGATGAAGAAGAAGCCATCTTTAATGAACAAACAATTTTAGCCTTGGAAGAAAAGGGAAAGAGGAGAAAGAGAATGGAGAATTTAAGACTTAAAACAACAACCAAAAAAGGGAAAAATAAGATGAAAAATCGATATAATGTTAAAAATCAACAGAAAAGAGAAATACAGAAGAAGGTGGAGATCAAGAAGGTGGAGATTAAGAGACAAGGGGGTAAAAAGACAGGATTGGAGAAGAAAGGAAACAAAAAAGGGAAGAGAAGTTACAAAGGCTTAAAACAAGATATAAAGAAACAAGATTTATTCAGAGATAGTTGGTAAAAATATGATAAAAAAGAGATTCTGCAAAAGTACATAAGATTGTAGTGTTGTATTTATTTTTGTAATAATGTTAGAAAACTGGATTTAATAATAGAGTTTAATTTGCTATGGATTATTGTTTTTATTATATTATAAACTTATTACTCTTTCTTATTTTATAATATAGTATGTAGCTTCAGAATGTACTAAGAAGAATCAGAATGAAAAGTATATATTATTTTAAGTGTTAAATTTAGGGGAAAGATTTAAAGGTGTCATACTTCAATCAGTGATTATAGGAGAAATTCTGTGTGAATGAGAAAAGATAATAGAAAATTGAAATAGAACAGACAAAAGATATATGCATAATGATTTAAATTGAGATGAAATAAATAAAATAGAATTAAGAGAGTGAAAAGAGGGGAGAAGCTATATAGAAAATGTAGAATGGTAAATAAAATATGAAATGGGATAAAAAGTGAGCATGAATTCAAATTTATGTCTGTACAAAAAGATGTAACCCGGGACTAAGCCACTTTCCAAAAAGAAGTTTTATGTTTTTATGTTTTTATGTTTTGTGTTTTGTTTGTGTTTGTTTGTTTATTGAAAATCAATAAATTTTTTATAAAAAAAAATATTTGGTCATTGAAGATGGCTTCTTCTTTGTCCCACCCTTCTTGTTCTACAGGCATTTCTTGTTTCTCATCGTTCAGGATCTCCATTTCTAAAAATTGAAATACAAAGCCGAACCTCTTCCTTCTTGTGCATTTTCTTTCTGCTTTTAAGTTCCATTCTCAATTCTTCCAAGAGTGATACCATTTTAAAAACTTTTAAGCAACCACCCAATTAATTTGAGTCTTTTAGATCCAATAGCCAAAAATCCAAAAATCTCCAAGAAATCCAAATAATTCAAAACTGTTTCTTCTTGCTTCTTTTTTCCACTTTCTCTTCCTCGGGTTCTCTTATCTTGTTACAAAGTTTCAGTTAAAATGTATCTTTTAGGAATCTTGTTAAAGTTGCACTGTTAGTTCCCTTCACTTCCAGGTGGTCTCCTCCCTTTTTCCAGACCCCACCCTTTTGTTTTTTTTCCTTCTTTTAAAAGTTTTTGAGAATCCAGAAATCTTTATTATCCCTTTGACATTTTATTTTCAGCTTAAATACCTGTTACTGTCAAAGTGGATTTTTGTCGATTTCTTGCTTAAATCTCTTAGTTGTTAATATAGGGAAGAAAAGAAAAAAAAAAAAACCAAATCCTTTCCCTTCCCTCTCTCATTCACAGGTTCAAAGTCTTCTTTGGGAATAACATTGTTCTTTATAATTCAAATTCCAGGCTACCTTGTATTGTTGTTTTTCCAGTTCGATCCAGTCAGCCAAAAACTTTCTCTTCTTATGTTCCTCCTGCACATTCTTTTCTGGTCAAGTTCTTCTTTGAGGTGGCCATTTCTGACCATTGCTGCAACCACCTTTGGGAAAGGAAGTAATGGCCAGCTGGGGAGGAAAGATGCGGCTCTCCTCGACCCTGCTGGGTCTCCCCCCTCTTCACCACCTCTACGGGGTGGCTTAACCCTGAAACCAGTTGGCTCAGGGCACTCCAGTGGCGAGCACAGATCGAAACTGCACACAATCGCAGATTTCAGTCTGTTGCCAAAGAAGCTCAAACTGGATCCTGCAGTTTTCCAATATTTGAGGGGCTGCCACATAGAGGAAGGAGTCAACCTATTTTCTAAAGCACCTGTTGGCCAGACAAGGAATAATAGATGGAAACTGAACAAGGAGGGATTTAACCTGGAAATAAGGAGAAACTTTCTGACAGTGAGAACAATCAACCAATGGAACACCTTGTCCTTGGAAGTTGTGGAAGTGCCATCACTTGAGACTTTCAAGAAGAGATTGGACTGCCATTTGTTAGAAATGGTGTAGGGTCTCCTGCTTCCAACTCTGATGATCTGTTATCTGTTTACCAATTGCTGGTGGCTTCCTTCTTTATGAAATCTTCGTCTTCTCTCTCCCCACCCTTGACTTTTTCTTCTGCTCCCTCTTCATGCAAAATTGTTTTTACTAATTTCTCCTCTTCTTCCTTATCCTTTTCCATCTTACCTTATCTGCCCACTAATTATTTTACCAAATCATTTTCTGGAAGACTATATCACCAAATGGACATAGGACTGGTGCTTGATTCTTTCTATGTCTGTCATTCTAAATTATTCAAGCTCTGATACTAGACAATTAATCTTGGGTAATTCAGAGTGCCTTGCATCTGGGAAAAAGTAGAATAGTGACTCACCTTCCATTGGAAGCCTAATTGCCCTATCTGTGAAACAGATATCCTTTTTTAAAAAAAAAATTATTGATTTTTAAAACAAACATAAACAAACAAAACATAAAAACATCAAGCCATCTTCCATATATATACATACAGTGTGCCAGTTGGTTTACAAATTGTTTTGTGCTTCCATTTTGTAGTCTTCAATTATAATTACATTGTATATACTCTCATATTTTCAATCAAATATTAAACACATTAATATCATTAATAATCAATCATTTGACTATACTTTTATTCATTCATGTTTTACGAAATAATCATATTTTACTTAATTTGTTTTATGACGGTTCATATTATCATTTCAAATCTATCCTAGAATCATTTTGTAAATATCATAAGAAAAGAATACATCTTTATATATTTATTATTTTCTGAGAGTCTATATATTTCATTACTATATTTTATTGTCTAACCATTGATAGAATAGATCTCAAATTTTATAAAATTGTTTATCATCTTGTTCTCTAATTTCAAATGTCAACCTACTCATTTCAGCACATTCCAATATTTTCTTAAAGATTTCCTCCTGTGATGGTGTTTTCTCATTTTTCAATTTTTAGCAAATACAATCCTAGCCACTGTTAATACATTTACAATCAGGTATTTCAATTCTTTACTGTATATTTCAGGTAAAATTCCCAATAAAAATATATCTGGTTTCAAATCTATATGCTTTTTTGTTATTTTTCCAACTTTTCAATTTTGCCATATTTCCAAAATATTTTAGTCCAATGTTTTTTTGCATCTGCACATGTCCACCACATGTGGTAATATAAGCCAGGTGTCTGATGACATTTCCAACATTTGTCAGATTTATTCTTGAACATTTTTGCTGTTCTTGTCGGGGGAAAATGCTACCTGTAAAACATCTTATACAAATTTTCTTTATATGCTCAAAATTTTATAATTTTGAGACCACAATTTTTACCATTTCTCTAGATCAATCCCATATCCAAAATTCTTTCCCCAAGTAATCATAGTTTCTTTAACTTGTTCTTCTTCTAGTTTAATTTCTAATAAATATCCATACAATTTTAAAATCAGTATCTGATTTTCATCAGTATCTGTCAAAATCTTAACTAAATCAGTTAATTTATCATAGAAACCTTCTGTTTTAGAATCTTTATCATACCTTGAATGTATTTGCGAGTATGAAAACCAATTCATCTTTATACCTTGTTCCTCTAGTTTTTGTATAGATTTAAGTTCACCCTTTTTATTCAATATTTCACCTTATCTGTTTGTTCCTTTTTGTATAGTATAGGATACAAAAATGCTTCATTAGTCGATAGCCAGACTGGAATTTTAAAATAACATTGTCTTTTAGTCTTCTCCCAGTTTAACCACAGAGACTCCCATATATAATGTCTTCTAAAATACTCCTGTGTTTAAGTTCCTTTATACCAAAAAAAAGCATGCCATCCCAACTACAGATCATGTCCTTCAAATCTCAACAATCTAGTATTTCTTAATGTTATCCATTCCTTAACCCACATTAAATTGGTAGCTTGGTAATACAACTCCCAATGAGGCAAACTAAATCCTCCTCTTATTCTAGCATCTTGCAAAAGTTTTAACTTTATTCTCGCTTTCCTACCTTGACATATATATTTCAACACAATTTTATTTAAATCTTCAAAGTAATCTTTTCCAAGCCAAATTGGAATTGTTTGGAACAAATATAAAATTCTGAGTAATATATTCATCTTGATTGTTGATATTCTCCCTTTTAATGGCAGTTGTAAATTTTCCCATTTCGCCAAATCTAGCACTATCTGCTGCTTAAGTTTCATATAATTATTCTCTTTTAGTGTACCACATTTTGCTGTCAAGTATATCCCCAAATACTTGATCTTATTCGTGACCTGAATTTTCAATAGATCTGCCAGTTCTTCCTTTTGTCTTGATAGCATATTATTTGTCAAGATCTTTGTCTTATCTTTATTTTTAAACCAGCCATCTTTCCATATGTCTCTATCTTTTCTATCAATTTTGATGTGCTTTCTAGTGGGTCTTCTAAAATGAAAACCAGATCATCTGCAAATGCTTGCAACTTAAATTCTTCCTTTTTAATTTTCATCCCTTTTATATTTTTTTCATCTCTAATATTTCTTTTTAGCACTTATAAAGTTAACACAAACAACAGAGGTGATAGTGGGCACCCCTCTCTTGTTCTTTTTCTTATATCAATAGAGTCTGTCAGTTCTCCCTCTATTATTACCTTTGCCGTTTGCTTATAATATATAGCTTCTATTGCTTGAATAAATTTTCTAGTAAAGCCCATCTGTTCCAGTAGTAATAACATGAATCGCCATTTCACATTATGAAATGCCTTCTGTGCATCTCGAAATATCAGAGCCATTTGTTTTTCAGGATGTGCCTCGTAGTATTCCAAAGTCTCCAAGATTACTCTCATATTGTCTTTAATTTGTCTTTGGCAGAAATCCATTTGGATAAGGATGGATAAAATTATTTAAGTATTTTTTAAGTCTTTCTTCCAATATTGAAGCAAAAATTTTATAATCTGCGTTTAGTAGGGAAATAGGTCTATAGTTCTTAATTTGCAATGGATCGGCCTCCTCTTTTGGAACAAGTGTAATATAAGATTCTGACCATGATTTAGGTATCCTCTTCTTTAACATAACTTCATCCATAATTTCTAACAATGGAAGATTCAATGATTCTTGTAGTGTTTTGTAAAATTCTTCCAGAATTTTACAATCTTGGGTAAATTTTACAATCTTCCATCTGGGCCTGGTGCCTTTCCATTATTTTGCTTCTTGAGTGCTTCAGTTAACTCCATCATCATTATACTGCTTTCTAACATTGTTTCAATCTCTTTAGGTATCTGGGGTAGATTAGCATTCTCTAAATACTGTTTAACTCTTTCCTCATCAATATTCTCTTGTGTGTATAGTTTCCCATAATAGTCTCGTATGATTTCCTTCTTCTCTTGGCCTTGGTTGTCTATTAATTGCAATATTTTCCTTGATTCTTTCACCTTTCTCAATTTATATGCTAACCATCTACCTGGTTTATCTTCAAAGTAATTTTGTCCAGCACCTCTAATTTTCTGTGCTAGTTCTTCTTTTTCTGTTAGACCCATTTTATGTTTAGTTATATCAATTTTTAACTAAATGTCCTTTTTCTGTGGCATTTTTCAGGTCCTTTATACTCATCCTCTAATGCCTATTATTATAGTCTAATGCTATTCTTTTCTTGGTATTTCTTTTCCTTGTATTGTCTATTATCAAGCCTCTGAAATATGCCTTCATTGTATCCCATATGTTCTGCATTGATGTATTTTCTTTTTTGTTTTTTTGAAAGAAAAAGGCAATTCTTTCTCCATTCACTGTGTAAAGTCTTTTTCCTCTAAAATAGTATTATTTAACATCTATCTAGATCTTCTTCTTTGTTCTTTCCATTTAATTGTCATTGGACTGTGATTTTTGTTTCAATATTTATTTCTTGAATATTAGTTAACAATTCTGTTGACATCTATATCATATCTATTCTGGACCGTGATAAATGTCTATTTGAGTAGAAGGTGTATTGTTTAGTTTTAGCATTTCTTTCTCTCCATGTATCTTTTAAGTTTATCTCATCTACCATTTAAAAAAAAAAGATTTAGGGAAGGTCTTTCTGTTTTGCTTTATTGTTTTCTGTGCTGTATAGTCCAGTTTATTGTCTATAATTCCATTAAAATCTTACATCATAACTATATTAGCATAGTCCAGTTCAATTATTTTCATATGTATTTTTTTTATATAAAATTCTTCTTGATTGTCATTTGGGGCATAAATTGCAATCAGGACTGTTTTTCGTATTATTGTCCATTATTTCCACCATTAGTATTCTTCCATCGTCATAGTATAAATCAATTTCGCTGGGATAATATCTTTAATGGATACAACCACTCCTCTTTTCTTGCATTGTGTCAAAGAAGTAAATATTTTCCCTAATTTTGGCTGTATCAACAATTGTTTATATTGCTTTTTAATATGTACTTCTTGTCGGCAGATGATATCAAATTTTAATTTCTCTAATTTATGGAAGGTTTTCCTTCTTTTAACAGCTGAGTTAAGTCCATTTATATTAATTGTAATCATTTTTTTTCTCTTCCATGGTTATATTTTGTACTTAGGTTTAACAGCTCTTGTAGATCTTGGTTCACATTGTTCTTTGGCTTCCTCCTTTCCACCTGCTGCACCTTCTTCTTTTTCAGTTGTCGTTTGGCAGTCCTCTTGGAATTCAATTAGTGAAATTTCTTTTTCTGCCTCTTCCTATTTCACTCTAAAAAATTATGTGTAAAATGATTCAGCTTTCTCAATTGAGTGAATTCTATATCTCTGTTCTTGCTATGTGAATGTTAAACCTTCTGGAACAGCCATCTATAATTCACCTCTTTTTTAAGACATATTTTGGTCAGGAATCGGTATTTTCTTCTCTTCTCATCTCTCTCACTCTTCTGAATACTTGTTTCAAGACCACAATCTCCTTGTCTTCATATTTCAATGTTTCTCTTGCCACTTGCAATATTTATGTTTTAATAGCTTTCTTTGCAAATATGATGTGAACTTCTCTTGGTAAGATATTTCTCTCTTGCCACTTGCAATATTTTGTTTTAATAGCTTTCTTTGTAAATCTGATGTGAACTTCTCTTGGTAAGCTATTTCTCATTGCATATCTTGTGAAGACTCGATAGACCTCATCTATTCCATCCATCATCTTCTCTTCATTTATTTCCAAAGCTTCAGCCAATATTTCTATCATTATCTCAGCTAGGTTTTGTCCCTTTTCTTCCTCTATGTTTTGGAATTAAAGATAAAATTCTGATCTGTCCATCTCCCATCTCAGCATACCACTTTTATCTTGTTCAACCACAGTTAATCTGTTATCAATATCTCCAATCTTCTTGTCTCTTTGTTTATCTTCTTCAATTTTTTGGAGTCTCTCATCATACTTCATCATTATTTGTTGAATGTTCTCCACTTTTTCATCACTTTTCCCTGTACTTTGTTCAATGTTCTCTGTTCTCTTTTCAATATTCTCTGTTCTTGTTTGAATATTTTGAATTCCTTGCATAATCATCTGCAGGGTCACTTTTTCTTGTTCTTTTTCTTGCCGTAACATTGTCTGTATTGTCCTCCAGATGGTGGAGAGGAAGAAGTAGAAGTTGAGGAACCAAGAGATGTTAGTTTCCTACTCATTTTGAGCAATTCAAAATCTACAGGTTCTTCTGGACCTTAATCCAATTGTGAAATAACCAATTGCAATTCCAAATAAAAATAGTAGGAAAAAAGAAGCCAAATACTAACAATAATAATAATTTTTAAAAAGAAGAAAAAAATTTCCTTCAGGTTCTTGTATACCTTAATCCAACTGATTGGTTAGATAGCAGTAAAAATTCAAAAATGGAGGAAAATACCATAAATACACATAAAAAAGAAAAAGTTGTAAAATCCTAAAAAAGGCAAAAAATGAAAAATAAAAAGCTAAAAAAGGGAAAGGAAAAATTCTTCAAGTTCTTCAACACCTTAATCCAATTAAGAGGTCTCATGTATAAAAGGATGCATAAGGAAAAAAGGCCAGAAAAATAAACAAAAAAAGAAAAAAAAAACATTATGGAAGGTAGATGGAAAGACAAAAATACCAGAAAGGCAGAGAGAGAAAAAGAAAAAAGGTTACTCCCTTAAAAAGAAAAGGAAGGAAATCATTAATATGAAAGCTTTTCCTTTAAAATAAAAAGCAAACATAGAAATTTAACTTCCAAAGACAAGAAAAAAAACAAAGACAAGTTCCAAAGGGCCAAAAATCCAAATAGCTATTTCAAAAAGTAAACTGATGAGAAGGAGTAGCGTGGCTTAGAAAAAATCAAAAGAGCATGCTGCACTTTGTTTAATTAGCCAAAGCTTCTTTTATAACTCTCTTCTCCAGAGACTTTTCACCTTTTCTTTTCCTATAAGCTTCAACACCAGATTCCAGCTGTTGATAGAAATCTAGAAAAGCACCTGCAATAATACTTTCCCCTGCTTTTCCCTCTACCTTATCAAATAGCAATGTCCTTGAAAAGAAGCCTCAGTTCTTTCTCAGCTTTGTCTGGTCAAAAGAGAAATAGAATATTTTCAAGCCTCTAGTTGACAGTGTTACAAAGTTTCTTTTGCTTTCACTTTCCCCCTCATTTTCCAAGCAAAATAGAATAGGAATGAATTAAAAAAAGAAAAAGATATTTAAAAAATATAACTAAAAGGGAGTCTCTAGCCTAAAATATTATAAAGTCAAAAAAGAGAAAAAAAATAAATGAAAGAAGAGAAAAAACCAGTCCAGTTTCAAAATTTAAGATCGTGTGTAGAAAATCCAGCAATGAGAAAAAAAATAAAAATATTACTTTACATTCCTGTTTAAAATCGCTGCTTAGTCACTTCTGTCAAAACTTTTACAGATTCTTTCTTTTCCTTAGGGTGTCCTTTCAAATCTTGAAATAAAGAAAAAGTTCTCACTAAACCGGCACACTCTCTCTTTCTGTTCTCTTTTGTTTCGGAGCTGTCCCAACTTCAACAGCTTTAATGGCTGCCTCTTTGCCACTGGCAAAAAGAGCTCCTCCTGGATCTACCAGGGACTTTGTGGTATCCCTGGGATCGACAGGATGCTCTCTTTACATTCACCATCTCTTTGGGACAGTTTAGATCCAATTGGACCGTCCAGGAGCAAAGATATCGGCAGCAATTTCAGCCCTTCAAGATCGCATGCTGTATCGTCGCGACGCCAGCTCTGTCCTCAAAACAGATATCCTTAAAAATGAGCTATGGCAAGGACATTCAGCAGTCTGTCAGCTCGACATAGCTGACATTCAGCAGTCTGTCAGCCCTAGGTATCTGTAGAGCCGTGGCCAACATGACAAAGAGAATTTGCTGTGCTAAAAATTTGTATACATTTACTTTCTTCTCTATAGAATAGTAAATATCAGTGAACTAGTGTTTAATATGTGCCTAAATGGATGTTAGCTACCAACTAGAAGGGAATATTTGTAGAATTGTGGAGTCTACAAATAGGAGGAAATATTTGTAGAACTGTGGAGTCTACAAATTTGGGGTATTGTTTGCTAAATGATTGTTCTGGTATACCTCCTGGTGTTAATCTCTATTTATCTGAATGTTGATTGCTGGAAAAGAGATGTTTTGAGGGTTTTCTGGCTTAGCTTTCGGATTGTCTCTTTTGAATGATATGTAAATATTCTTTATGTACTATTGAAGGCTGAGTTGTCTGAATGCCAGGCTTTCAGAAATTCTCTGGGATTTAGCTTGTTTAGGATTCTTTCCAAGTTGAAATTATTGTTAAGTCTGCCCATGCCTAGTTTAATTAAGGAGTTTTCATTCTAATTTCTGATGGTGTTTATGTGTGAACTCTGCTAGTGTTCTGCCTGTCTGCCCAACATCATCATTGTTCATTTACACTGTATGTTGCAGATTATTTCTGTTCCCTCCCCTCAACCCCCAAGGATTATTGAGCCTTTTTATTTACTTAATATATTTTGGGAAACTTTTGTTGGTTTGTGTGATATGGTGCTTTCTGTTGCATTGAATTGTTTAAGAAAAAAAGTAAGAAACCAGAATCATTCAAAACAATGAAAAGAGTGGCTTTAGGATTCTATCTGTCCAGAATCTTAATTTGAATTACTCTTTTGAGCACTAAGTAGAGACATGCTTTACTTTCCACTTCTAAATACATATTAAAGATAGGTTAAGGCAAGGTCACATCGGCCGATGGATGCAAAACATATGTAAAAAGGACACAGCAGACGAGAAAATTTTCCGTCCATTCTTTTTTTTTTTTTTTTTAAGAATTTTATTAATTTTCTACAAACAGACATAACATACAAAACATTAAAAACATCTACTCTCATATATACTTCC